>JBAMDO010000021.1:0-67500 GCA_037074765.1 Mansonella perstans
ACTAAATAGATTTTTAAATGTAAAAGTTTTATATGGAAAAAAGAACTGATTCACTTGTGAACGCAGCCAAATTTGGCTTAATAAAAAAAATTAAGAAAAAAATTAATAAAAAAAAATATTAAAATTAACTTAATGAAAAAAAAAAATTTTGAATTAGTTCACTAATTCATTGGATAGATTTCTAAACGTAAACATAAATCAAATTTCTTTGCTCAAAAAATTTTGAGAAAAAAAACGAAGGGGCAGTCAGTTCAAAGTACAAATTCACCCATTTATTTCATTGAATTCAATGAACATTAATTATATCAACTAATTATCAAATTATCTTTTAGCAAAATAAATTGTGTTTCGAAGATTCCTTAATTGAGTGATAATTGAAAATAGAAAGCGACAAGATTTTGTCCTTTTTTTTTTTGCTAATTACCACTTCATTAAGTGTCACAATGAATAAGTGCAAATATCAATCAAATTGTTAGCAAACAAAATGTTCTTTCAAATTCTTTACTTTAATTTATTTTCTTCGTGATTAATTGCTACCATTCACTTTTTAGTTTATTTTTTTACTTTGTTTCTTTTTTTGGCTGATAATTTAAAAGATATTTAAGAGTGATAAATTTATGTGGCATTGAGATTAATAAGTTCGTGTGGTATTTAACAATGATAAGTTTGAATAGCATTAAGACTGTTAACTTTAAATGGCATTAAGAGTGATAAATTTGAGCGGTATTTAAGAGGGTAAGTTTGAATGGCATTTAAAAATATTTTGACATTTGCTGCTCTGAAATGAAAAAACTGAAACGCATAAATTAAGGTTTTAATTTGGTCTTGTGTTGAGACTTTGATTTTTCAAAAAAAAAGCGAAATTTACATATTTATCAACTTAGCCTTAGCGATTAAAATGTACGTACATAAAACACACACATGCACAAACACACACATACACACACATACACACACACACACACACACACACACACACACACACACACACACACACACACACATATCCACACACATACACATATACACACTTTATTTTGCCTTGTTGTATACAAATAGAAAACTTTGGCAATAAAGTAATTTTATCCTTGGCTCAAGCCTTGTCTGAAAAAGTAACATCTATTTGGCAGATATTACTTTATCCCCAAATAAAAAAGTATTATGCATTGTTAATAGCTGGTCGGTTGTTTAATTTTCTCACTAATATTTAATTTATTTATTTTAAACACTTGCGTGAGGTGTGAGCTGCGTTGGTAGTGTTTTATGCTTTCAGCATGGTCTACTATACCAGAAAAAGGCCTCAACCAAAGCATCAAACAAAGTATGCCCAGAGTCCAGAGCCAGGATAAGCTCATTGGCTTCTAGAATGCAACCATCTAGGAGAAGAAAAGCTCTTACTTAAAACTCGGCAGATGGACTCGCTCAGCTTAGCTCTGTAAGGCCATTTATCTAGGAAAAAGATACTCTAATCAAAACCTATGGCCAAAGGATTTCGCTGTCACCGTCCAAACTTGTTAGGCCATAGCAAATGAACTTCTAGTGAGGTAATGCGCAGGGCAGTTCTGCGCAAACGCTGCACGCGCTTAAAAAATTCACTAGGGCAAGCTCAAGCTTGCTGAACCCAATGGCGCTGGATAGGGCACGTCTCTAGGATCTCCAGAATCACTGTCTTCTTAAGATTGTCCTGTATGGCGAACTTGTCACCTGCTCCTGAAAGGTGCTGCTAAAAAGCGATATAAAGACTGCTTCCTAAAACAGTATCTTAGCCTCAGTCAAACTGGCTACCGCAAACAGTCTACTCCAACATTCAATCAGAAGTAATGGAGACACATAATCTGCTTGTTTCATTTGAAATTATCTATAGAATCAGTGCCGAGAAGAGATGTCGCTAATCAGACTTTTTGCTATACCATCATATGTAACTATACTTGCTTATCCTGTGCTGGCTTTCTTAGTCACAAGTGAGTCTGTGTTAAACGTGGATGAAATCTGTAAGCGAAGCCAAGCCACGACGACAAGCTGTTAATTTGATTTTTTGACCTAGTGGTCATACGGCCGCTTGCGTAAGTTTGTGTACGGTTTTTTTAGCTTATTTTTTTTTAATTTTATTTTTCAAATCTTTATATTTCTTACTTGAATTAAAAATTTTAGGATTTTTTGAAGCAGACGAATGCTGTGAGCAGTGATGTGGGCTTGAAATTGATGCAGAAAATGGGTTGGACGCTTGGTGAAGGCCTAGGGAAGGGGAGAGATGGTCCTCTTGAATCGCTAGTTTTGGACATTAAATCGGACAGGAAAGGTTTGTGAATAAGTTGCTTTTTAGGCAATTTGTTTCAGTTGTGAAGCTGACATGCTCACGATGACACACAGTTGTGAAAGACTCATTTACTGTAAGATTTTGCTTTATGCAGTTTTATGAACGAATATTTTTATCAATTTGTATATATCGCTTTCCAGCTGCTATCAGTGCATTTTAGGTTTGGTGGCAGCAGGCATGCTCGAATTCTGCAAAAAATTTAGCTGGTATGACTTTTGACTTATTAACTTTTTTGTATAACTTCGAAACTCTCTAACATAAATCACTACAAATCTTTGTGAAAAAGATAAAACCTTTCTGAAGTGTCTTGGTTTTGTAAGTTGTACTTCAAACGCATGATAAAGTAAAATAGTCATTTACTGCAGTCATTAACTGTATCGCTGTAGGATTTACTGTAGAAAATCATTACTGTAGGAAAATATCCGGAATCTGTTCTCAAAAAAACGATGGCATTACCCACAGTTCACATGTTTGGACAGGGGTCATCAAATCGCAGATTTCTGGGAAAGGGAGAGAATATATATATATTTCCAGCTAGCTTTTAACTCACTGGATTTTAATAAAAGCTCAAGCATATCAGTTATATGATTGAAATATTTATCCGATATCGGCTATATGATTGAAATGGTTGTCCGATAGAGATAATATTGTATATAATTTTTTATGCATTACAACAACTGAGCAAACTTTGTTAAAGTTTTTTAGATTAGTTCTTTGATTATTTAATAATTGCTATCTAACAAATACAACGGAATGTGCTAAGCAGATACTTTCACATCAATAGCATTATGAATGGATTCAATCCGGAATTCATCCGTTTTTGCTAAATAAGATTGAAAAGAGAAGTTCAATAAAATTTCAAATGATTTTTTTTTCTTGCGTACGTTGAAGTGGTTTGGAAAGTCTTTGAAAAATGTTTTAAAATTTGGAGAACATTTAACAACTAGACAGTTTTAATGTTAATAGCTGATTTAGTTGATTCAGATGACAGCAAGCTGACTTCAAAAATTATCAATCTCGAAATAATTAAAATTTGACCGAATTAAACCAATTAATTAACTAAAATGATTTTTCACTGATTTTTTTCTACATCTCTTCAATTGAAAACAAGCTATGAATAGTAATATAGTTGAAATTTCATAAATTCCTTGTAACCGTCATCATTACCTCTCCTTACTTGTACTGTACAGAAACATTTGGCACATTTTATTACCATTCATTTACTTAATAACTTGTTCCTAATTAACTGATTTCAAGTGATGTTGGTTAAGCAAAAAAAAAAAATAAAAAACGAAAATCAATATAGATTGTTGTTATAGTTCATGCGATTTCATTTGTATGCTTCTAATTTGCTGGAATTTGTTCGTTCAGCTCTGTTAGTTGTTTGTAGATGAAGCATTATTTGATTAAACTAATTGGACAAGTTTCATTATCTGCAAATTAGAAGCATACAAATGTAAGAATCCGAGAGATTATTTGATGCGATCAAAATTTTTTTAAATCAATGAAAAAATTTAAAAAAAAAAATTAAAATTAATTCTCCGTATATCATTTTCAAAATTCTTCCATTTGTCCTGAAAAAAGAAAAAAGGCCTATATTAGCCGGAAATAGAGAGAAGGCTAATATAAATTGAAATGCCATTCCTTCTTTATCATTTATTCAAAAAGTCTTAATAAATTCATTTCTAATGTTGAATCTTTTCTAACAAAATATTATATAACAAATCAAGTTAACTTTATCAAAAACTTTCTGCTTCCTTAACATTTCGAGAAGTTACATCCTGAAAATGATCTATCATTATAGTCTTTTCCCAATTATTTATTTTATTAAGGCATTTTTCTTTCAAATCATCATTCTCAAATTATATTCCATTATGCACAATATGTTGCAATTAATAAATTCTAAAATCTGTCTGGAAACGTAAAAAAGGTGAACATTAATTAGTGATTATTAATCTTGCTGTACTTCTTCAATTCATTCTTTAAGTTATATTTGTGGACTGATATTGCGAATCGATTGCTTGTCGAGTGTCATAAAGTGATGGTGCCTGCAATAGAACAAAGTGCCTTGATATTGATATATCATGGAACTGAAAGAAGTAAATTTAGGCTTGTTCTTAATTTAGACCTAATAAATAGTATAAATTCTATACGTGTGTTAGATTAAAAGTTATAAAAAAATACATTTATTCTATTTTGTTTAAAAATTTTAAAGATCCTGAAAATTATTGATTAAAATTTACCTGAAGCAGAATCGTAATGGTTCCTCCAAAACATGCAATGGATAGAAGTAGCAAGAATAATCGATCTAGTACCGTCGCAACATACTCCCAGTCTTCATCTATCTAAATTAATCAAGTTGTTTACCAAATAAACATACAATTAAAAAAAAAATTGAATATTTTGATTGCTTCACTCACTTTAATCATCTTTCTCATCTGATCAACTAATCCTGATTGTTCCTATCATGATAATTACGTAGTCATAGTTAAAATATCCAATTGGTCCTCATCAGTATTATGCAGTTAACTTCTAAAAAATATCCTGTTAGGCAGACAGAATTCTCAGACAAGAAAAAAATTACAACAATGATACAGAATATATTTCTGATTTATTTTTTTTACACTACTACTGCTTGTAAACTGCAATTAGGATATCTAGTTGGACGCTTTAGTAATATCTGGTTAAATTTCCAGAAGATATTCTGTCAGATTCCTTGATGAAAAAAAAGCCACAGAAGAAAAATTGCTTTACCCTGGTATCTCTATCTTTCTTCTTTAGTAGTTCAGCAATAAAGCAAATATTTTCGAATGCTTTTACCACATGTGGTGAATAATATATTTTCTGAATTCGATCATTCAATCCAGACGGAATTAAACTTTCGTCTTTTCGTCTAACTGTATGTTCATGATAGTTCATTATGATCGGTTCATCTATAAAGTGAACTTTAGATATAATATTTGATTTCATTCATTGCTTTTTAAGTCTTTCTGACTCTTCTTATATAAGATTCATTTATCTTTTCGCTTTTTTTTTCTGTGCAACAATACCAAAAATTGCTTTTCTATAAATCAGAAATGTAAAGCAACAAAATTCTGTTCAATTACGATGAAGATTAGTACATGAATTGTCTATTCTAAATTATTCCTTAATCTTTGTTTCTTATTCCTATCTTTACTTGCCGTATTTTTTACATTTTTTTTTCTTTTCAATCTTACCTTTACAAAGTAAATTGCTAGCATTGTGCACTGGTCGTTGCATAAACAAAAACTTAGGTAATATCTTAAGAAAAAACCATTTTATCCATTGAGGCATACGATGCGTCGTAGGTTTTCGAAAATGCAAATTCAAAGCTGTAATTTTTAATTTTCAATGAAATTAATAATGTTGCTTTTATGATTTTAATTTGAATATTAAAAAAAAGGCTTGGATACCAGTGATATGAGATACTACTGACAATAAGCAATACTCTTCAAACATTTGCTCCCCTGAGATTTAGAAGAGATTCAGAAAAATGTTTAACAGAGATTCAGAAAGCAGAAGAATGTTGAACAAAAATTCAGAAAAGATTTAGAAGATAGAAGAATGTTTAGCAAAGATCCGGACAAATTCAGAAGGCAACGAATATATTAACATTGTTTAATCATCTCCAGTCATAACCTATACTTGAAACCTATACTTCTGTACTCTAAACATTCAGGCATGACAATTAAATTAACAAAATAATAGACAGTGTTTGTGTCTAAAATTCGACGATATCCATAATGAGTTCATTCTTGATAATGGATTATAAGGCTTGTCAAGATTTTTACGCACTGATCTCAAAATCCATTATTATCTTTGGGCTTTTTTTTTAAATTAACATTCATTTGTCTCTAATTAATCAGCAATTATATTTTACAAAATTTTAAACTTTAAATTTAATAAATTCAAAAAAAAATCCAAAAATTTGTGTAAAACTAACATATAACAGTGACAATAACACTAAGTGTGACCATAACCATTGTAAATAATAAATATTTACCGATTAATGGTATACTAATACTGGTAGCCGGGATAATTTCGGTCTGAAAACAAAACAAAGAAGATGAAAAATTAAAATTTGCTGAAAAATTAATTTCTAATTTAAAATTCAAATCAAAAAATAATTTTTTTTAGCACACATATTTGAATTGAATTATTTTTTTTTTTAAAATAATTATAGAAAAACAATTACTAATGTTATTTTAAAATATAAATTTTGAAATAAAAAAGATTAATTATTTAATTTCCAATAAAACTAACCAATAATAAGTAGAAAACAGTTATGGTGACAAGGATTGATATGCACAGAGTGATCTTTTCACCGCTATGTGATGGTAAGTAGAAGACAAGAATGGTCAGAAATGATATGCCAACACATGGGAAAACCAAATTTACTGTATAAAATAATGGTTTTCGACGTAACTCCAAATAATACTGAAATTTATCAAATTAAAATTCAAATTAAAAAAGGTAATTTTTTTTTAAAATACATTTATTTAGATCAGATCAATTTATCGATTTGATTTCAACTTTTCAGATCAATCTATTGATTTAACTTCTTTTTTTTTGAAAGTTAAATCTTTCTTAAATAATTATTGGAAAAATAATTATTGTTATTGTTTTAAGTTAAATGCATAATTTGAATGAAAAATTTGGAAATTTTTGAAATTGAAAATTAGAATTTCAAGCTTACCATTATGTCAATATAATCACCTGGGCGACAACTTGAGTAATTTTTAGCTCTTCTCTTTGCAACACGTGATATGATATCCCATTCTACTGATGGATAATAATCCGAAAGATCTAAATATGATATGGCGTGTGAAATATCATGTGAATTAAATGAAGTAAACATATGAAAAGAATTCATTGGTAGAAATAACGTGTAAAATATCACGTGATTTAAGTGAAGTAACGTATGAAACAAATCAGTTAGCAAATAAATATTTCCTTAATGAAATTTTGATTATCACTGCTTAATGGCTATGCGATTATTGTGGCCTATAAAGAAGAGAATGGATTTTGTTACACAAATGTAATGTTATTTCATTACAATAATTTAAATTTAATTAGTTTTTAATAGTTAATGCGTGAAAATCGTGCATTTTTTCAATTCAATAAAATATAAAATAGCCAAAGTTTTGAAAAACTTATTTTAACAGCAAAATCAAAAAATTAAACATTAGTTTTTTTTTCAAATTGTTACATGTAATTTAAATCCTGAAAGAAATTAAATTAAATTAAATTTGAAATTATTCGAAAAATAAGTGTGATTTTTTTCAAAGAAGCTACGTACCAATTCCATCATCAACAATGGTAATATTATACACTTCACCATTTCCATTAACTTCTAGCTCATAATGTGGCTCACTGCCGCCTAATAATTCCAAATCCAATAAATCTTGCGAGTAAGTCCACGAACCAAACTATGAATTCTTATTTTATTTTATTTTTTTATCTCATTTTGAAATTTTTCATAAATCACAAAAAATGTACAAATTAAAATACCTTAAAATGACAACGTTGCTGATCAAATGGAAACCTGTAACAATTAATTTATTATTAAATTTTTTTTAATTTTTAAATAATTTTATGTGAACTAATTAAATTGACACAAATAAACTTATTTAAAAATGTTGCTTAAATTTCATTCTTAAGTATAAAATCCTAAAAAACAACGAATACATTAAAATTAATAATTTTTTGGTAGTCTAAAAATATTTATTGCGAAAAAAGTAATTGGAATACCATCTGACATCGATTTGGCACAAAGTTTTAAATATGGCTGGTGGCTCCCATGTCACTTGGCCATCATATCGTAGAGTTGCTTTTGTGCTAATTGTTATGTTGTAATTACTATTAGCACTATAAAACAAACAATGAAAAGTGTAAATTCACGTTGCATGAAATCGTTTTTCTTTAAATTAAAACTTACCCATACATTATTGCTTAATTATTCCTTAATTAGTAACTTTGTGCATTAGTTAATTTTAATTGATCAGATTTTAATTTAATCATAAACAAAAGCTAATTTTTGAGAAGAAAATCATATGTATCAATTGGAAAAAAATTTCGAACATCGCTTAATATTTTTAAAAAAAAAAAAAGATAAAAGAATACCAAACAAAATTAACATTTTCCATTAAAAATTAATTACTTATTATATAGGACAATATCGGGGACCCAAATCGTTTCATATGGTACATACAGTACATTTACACCACCGTAATTTTTTGGATTCCATGAAAGTTTCTTGTCGATCCAAACTTGTTTAAGCCAAACACTACATGTCATTATTTGATCAATTTCATGCTAAATAGAAAATTATTAATAAAAGGAAGTTATTTTATTTTCTTTTTTCTTTCTTTTTTTTTTTTTGTAAAATAGTATTACGATGTATGATACTAATTACAGTATCTTTTTTGAGATTAGATTATTCAAATACTTAGAGGATGAAATAAAATTTGAAAACTTGATACTGTCATTAGTATCGCAACTATCGTAATATTATTTTTGGACTTGAACTTTTGTTGATCTAAATTATTAATTTAACATTTTGGGAATCTAAATTATTAATCAAAATCCATATTTTGAAATATTTAATCAAACTTTAGGAAAGTAAAAGAAATAAGAAAAAGATAGTAATATACCTGTAATAAAGTTTTATACATGAAAAAAAAAAAAAACAAATTTATTAAGGCTATATTAATAAATGTTTTATGTAAAATCTTACAACATCAATGATTTGTGAAAGTCGTAATTTTAGTTTGATAGTTATCGGTTTATTAGCTGACGGTGCTGGTCGTCGATGTCTATTGTAATCAGCCATCAAATCATCATGCAATCGTTTTGCATCTTCATTATAGTATACTGTTGTTATTGTTGTTGCTGTTGACATCAGTACTATTGCTACGGAAAATACCAATCCATTAAGATTAACCATGTTTCTGCATTTGTGGTTACATTACTCATTAATGCTTAATTCAATCATAAGATCATATCCTCTAATTGATAGTTTTGTTTAATTACACAATCGTACTTCATATTCTCTAATTAATAGCATTTGTAACTAAGTACAAAGTGCTTCACACTTCTAACTGATAGCGTTATAATTAAACACAGTATACCGTAAAGAGCAGGAAGAAAAAGCAATTTATCTTTGCCTGGCATTCTGAAAAATTTGAACATTTAAATAAATGAAAAAATTAAAAAAGCAATCTGTCTGGCTTTTTTTTCTTTTTGTTCTTGACGTTTATCAGTGATGCACTATCTTATGAGATTCAATGAGAATGAGAAAAACAGTTGAAATGATTTAATTAAATTCAAATTTGTAAACAGAATAATGACTATGCGTAAATAAAATTGCGAAGTTATTAGTGAATAAAATTATAATCAAATTGGCAAACGATAATCACTCTGTAATCAAAAATATTCCTTTTAGCTTAAATAAAACTTTGAAACAGATATTTGGATCACTTATCACTTGATAAGTTTGAACTAACCAAAATAAATGTCCATTAAAGAAATGAATTTAAAATCGGAAATTATTTGAGAAGTGAAAGACCGGATCAGAAAATTTTTTTTTACTCCAAATCTGGAAGAAGTTCATTCAATAGAAAGAATTATAACGATTAACGAAGAATTAGGACGATGAAATTCAAAAAGCATAATTGTGTTCTAAAGGATTATTTAGAAATTTAAAATAAAGTCGAAATGAAGTAGTGATAAGAGAGTGCCAGGGGGATAAGATAAGATAATATCGTTGCAAATTTACATCAACTGAAAGCTGAAACTAGAAAAAAAGAATGGCTGAGGTTTTGAAGAAATATGATCCGTTTTTTCATCTTTCTTGTTGCCTAATCTTCAACATTATACATCAACTAATTTTTCTTAACATTTTAAAAATTAAGGCATTCACGTTGTTGCTATTGAAATATTTAAATGCTAAATTGAAATAATTATCAATTTATTAATTACTCATTAAAATTATGAAAAAGAATTGAACAATCCATCTCTCACATCATTTATATTTTTGTGGTTGCTGATGGGAGAATGCAAGGGTTGGTGGAAAAAGACAAAAGTACAAATGAATTTCAAAATGAGGTTGAACTTGAGTGCTTTATCACTAGCAGTTGTTTATGAATGACTGATAATTAATTAATAATTACTTAGAAGACAAAAAAAGTTGTTTTCTGGTGAAATCCTATGAGAATGCAACAGTTTCTTAATCTATCAGCTTGATATTTTGACCGTGATAGAGTAAATAAATGAATTAAATGATATGTCAAAAATCAATATACTATATTGTAATATGCTGTAACATTATGAATACTAAAATGTGGTAGATTGTTTTTACATCTACTTGAATATTATTAAATTTTGAGAAGTTTTGACTGAGGTAGAAAATGAGATTGTGCTTGGATAGTTTGTCACTAGGAGTTGCTTAATTCATTGATCGCCATGAGCAGTAATTAACTAGTAATTAATTAAAGTATAAAATTTGTTTTCTTACGGAATCCTATGCGAATGCAACAGTTTCTTAATCTACTAGAAATATATAAAAATAAATATACTGTGATAGATAGTATGCCGTGATACTATACTGTAATATATTGTGATATTTAGTATACTATACAGTGATGAATTCTTTTAATAATTTCTTTTCTTCCGTGAATATTATTAAGATAAATTTCTTTTCTTCCTTAAATATTATTAAGTTTTGAGAAAATGTACGTTAATTAGCACATTTCATAAACTACTGGATAACATGATGAATACTGCACTCAGTGAATGGCATTTTAAATAATTTTCTAGAATACGATAAGAAAACATTTCGATTTTTGGCAATTTTAAATTTCATGCGATTAGTAAATGTGAGATTTTTTAAAGTAATCATTAAATTCACCATTGATTGGATGAATTTAAATTAAGATTTTGAGATGAAAAGAAATTTAGAATTAAAATTAAAAAATTAAAATTAAGAAATTAAAATTCTTTAGAATTAATTTAGAATTAAAAATAAAAATTTAAAATTAAAATTTAGAACAATGTACTTATGTACATTAATCGATAATGATACATTCCAAAAAGTTGTCAGATGAAGTGTAATAGTTATGAAGCCAAGAAGCCAAGCTGCCAGTTTGATTGATGAGCCCACTCATTTTTTCTCGTCATTACTTCATAATAACATCTCCATTAAACAAAAGAACCAATGAAATTCTAATTTCTGAACTTAGTAATTATGTTCTTGATATAAATTTTTTTGATATGGTTTTTTGATATTTTGATATTGATATAGTTTTCATTAAATGAACGAAGGTTTTTTTTTTCATATTCCGGCAACAATGAGTGGGAGACAAAGGAGTTCAAGGTTATTTAATTTGAAAAAATAAAAAATTACTTCGTCGTTTTGTGCTTTTAAAACAACAAGAAATGCGCAAATGTTTTTTACTTATTCCGGAAACGATTAATATTTCTGGAATAAGAAGAAAGTTTATCAATAGTTCCTCGGTTCTCTCTTTGACCCCCTCTCCCTCTCGCTTTCTCTCTCTCTTTCTCCATTTACCCCACCTACAAATTCATATTTTTTTAAGAAAAAAGCGAAAAGAATTTAAATTTCAATGACAATTGTTGATTAATACTATTACATACAAACATGCAACTCATACGCCAAATGAGTAAAATTACAAATGTTTATTTTTAAAAAAAATATTAAAAATTTTTTACTTCTAATTCAGAAACTGAAATAAATAAACAGGTCAATTAATAATTAATTAAGTTTGAAAGTAAATTAATAAATTCCCGTTAATTACTCAATCGCCATTTCTAAGCTGCTTAATTGTATTCTTTTTCAATTGGTTACTTTTTAACGATTGGAAAATATTTGCCAGTGATTGTATAATAGTAAAGTAGCTTTTAAATAATTGTCACCAAACTTTTTTCTCCTCTCCTCTTATGTTTGATAAAACTTTCCAAGCAAGACTTTACGATCACGATGACATATTTAATATGAACGAAAAAAAAAATTGTATTTGTGTTTATGATTCACAGCAAAGCGTGTCGGCCATAGTGTATGGCTGTATGAATGTTAATATTTATATATATATGACATATGTTTATGTACATATATATAACAAGGTCTACACAGGTATGTAAGATCTTAGAGCCTGATGGTACGGCTTACTAAGCTTGTGGATTGCTCTTTACTTTTTTTATTGTATTTTTTATTGTACAGAATGGTTTGAGAGTGTTGAATATATTTATATCCAAGTATATATGTGTGCATATATATGTGTGTACAAATATGTGTGTGTATGCATGTACATAACAAGATCTGCATAGGTTTGTAAGGTCTTAGAGCTATCAATGAAAACTCGTCCATTGATAGGTAAATATTTCAAAAATATTTTACAAATTCATTCTTTCTGTTCCTACGAGAAGCTATGTGTAATAGTCGCTGATCTTTGATTTCATTTCGTCGCAAATTTTTGCATGTTTTAAAAGTTTTTAATTATTCGTTCGTTTCATCATTTTACTACATTCCGTCTACAACTTCCACCTACAATTTAATTTAGCTCATTTATTTTGTCATTGCTAATTACTTGTACAATTTATTTTAGTTATAGTCAGTTATTAAAATTGAATTGATAAGGAAGACCTTATCGTCCGCTTTCTTTGCTTCCTCTACTCTATCACTTTTCTGATAGCAATATCAATCAAAACAAGTTCTTGCATATTTTTAGTCTGATATTACAAATCTTTTTAACGAGTATTACCGTGATAGCTCAATGTTAATTAGCTTAATGTTTTATACAAATATGTATGATTTTCTATGTTTTTACATTACCTGGAGGACCATGCAAGAATTTTTGGCTAACAGAGACTATCAGGAGTCTTGTTTATATTTACTGGAGTTCGGGAATCATTAAAATATCGGAATGGAGTATGTTTGTAGTAGTTTTTTAAGAGACAAATTTTTTTCAGTGTTAATGTATGGAGGATAAGTAAATATAAGTAAACATGACTTTTCACGATTTCTGCGATTTCTGGATCGCTTAAAAATGCTGGTATATTCTACAGTTTAGGCTTAACTAGACTTTTTTTTTTTACTGTTGAATCAATAGCCATAAGAATTTAAGAGATAGATTGCTATAATAAATGGCGTACATTGAAATGATGCATTGAAATTACCAGAGAATATCAAGTCTTCTGATAAGATACCATCAAAATAATGTTTAGAATGAATCATCATTATCTCTATTGCTGCTCTATTCCAGTATTCTTCGGAGAAATTTTTATTTCAATGTAGACATTTAAAAAATGGATTTGTGAAATTTTTTGTTGATTGTATCCTCTTCAGAATATTTGTTTACTTATGATTTAAAGAGCTTTTTCAAATGCATCATCATTTACCATGATCCAGGATGATAATGATGATATGATTCATAGGCTAAAAGAAGTTATTCAAACTTTTACTTCACCTCTTTCTGTCTGATTTTATGAAATAAGACAAGAAATGATATTTGCTTTCCTATGATTCATTTATTCTACGATACAAGATCGAATTACGAATCACCAGTTATAGGAAATTATCTAAGCCAAATAACAGAATTATCTAGGCCAAATTATCTGGACTAAATTTATTTATTTAGCAATTTATGAAAGATACAATCAAACATTTTCAACTTTTCATATTTTCACTCAGTGCTTTTCAAATAATTTGAAACAGATATGACATTTGATATGAACATTATCTCATTTCAAACTTGCAGTAACAAATTCCGCATAATGTGTATGTTGAAATTCAAATTTTTAAAATATTCTTTCGGTTTTCAATATTTTAAATACGCTTTTCAATATTTTAAAAAATATCAGTTTTAATTTGTTTAATAAAAAAAAATGAAATTAATCTTTAAATTAACTTAAATTTAGACAAGACAAAAGAAAAAAAAAAAGAATTATGGGTGGTTCACATTCGCAATCATATGATTTGAGCCACGAATCAATGAAATCGGTGCAGGATAAACAAGATATTGTTCCGAGTAACAATGCTGTAGATGGCAAACTCATTCATGTGACTACTTCCGATGACGCAAACATTTTGCCAACCACACAGGTAATTAATTAGTTCATTATTTATATGTGAGATAAATAAACAAAAGTGAAGTTGCTAGGAGAGCTCTGCTAAAGTATCTATTAGTTTTTCAGGATAATTTGAAAAGAATGAGTTATCCTTTAGCAAAGGTACAGTACCTGAGATTATTTAGCAATCATCTTCATTAATCAATAGCAGTCAAATAATGATTAAAACAAAAAAAAAAAAAAAAACTTTCTGCATTAATCACTTTTTTCTTTTCTGAATAAAAATACAACTATTGCAATAAATGTTTGATTTTGTTTTAAATCGTATTTTTTACTAAATAATTTAAAATTTTAATTTGAATTTAATTTTAATTAAATGAATTAGTTAACGAAAAAACTATAAATAAATGTCTCTTTATTCATAGTATAAATCTTTGGTCTTCAGTCTTATTTATTAATTTTGAAATAATTCATAAAACATTTTTAAATTTAAACCTTTTAAATTAATTTCATTCAATATCTTTAAACCTTTTGCCAATAATTTTTGCATTCAAAAAATTTAATATCAAAATTTTATCATCACGCAGGTGTTGTTAAAGCCAATTTTTGAATTGCCTTTTGAGTTTTAAAATTGGTCAAAAATTTCACAATTTTAATTTGAAAATCTAATATGCTATTTTTGTATTGTAGGAATTACAACGAATACAACCAGCAGAGGAGATACCATTGTCATCAGTAGAAATATCACTAGAGAATATTTCAATAGCGAAGAGATCATCTTCAAAAATGATCGAAACAGCTGTCGAATAATGGATTTCACCTGATTTACTGCTGTTGATACGATTTTTTTTTCTTAAATGAATAATTCCATTGACTATCTGATGATAACTGATCTATTATTATTTCATATCATCGTTTGTTTAATTAATTGATCATACCCATCGTTCTATGAATAATCTTCATCAGAATAAATATTCAAATTTCCTAATCTTCAGGGAACAACTATCAATTGAAGCTAAACATGTGGTCATTAAAATTTCACTTTGTATTATTATTATTATTAGTAAACATTTGCTCAGTTTATTGATTTGATTATTTCCATTCCGTTTCTGCAAAGTTTTTCAGCATTCTGTAAACTTCTTTTTAAATAAAATATTCGAATGCATTTTTAAGCTGAAATTTCAAAAGCAATTTTAATAAAAGTTTCAAATTAAAATATGCAAAAATAACACTATTAAAAATTTAAGGTAAAAATTTTTTTAAATTAATTATTAACCTATCAAGTTTAATTTTTATTTAAATTTCAAAATGATATTTGAATTTTAGAAGAATTAATATAATTTATCGAAACTTAATCATTCAGTGACCTTATTTCATTTCCGTTCATTGACCTTCCTTCTCTTTTCACCTTATCGATCTGTTCCAATAAAACTGCTTCAATTTTGCATACACTTAAGGCTTAATCAAATATGCTATGTATGACTGTACTCAAAAGCCTGTTTCATTTTATTAAACCAAATATTCCTTCAAAACAATAACTGCAAAAAAATGAAAATTTAAAGAAAAAAAGTTTCATAGAATAAACTATCAGTAGTTATAAAAAACAAAATTAAAAGGCAATTGATATATGTGACATGTGACCCAATTACCTTTTGCAATTAATTATTGTCTAAATTTCAGTGTTTAATTGATCCATTCTTTCAATATCAAATGTCTTTTGACAGTCAAATTTATTATTGTAATTTTTTTTCTTTCTACCAAACCGCCATTATATAACTCTTTTATCTCTTATTCTAGCATACAAATAAATAAATTTAAATTTAAAATGAAATTAAATCTATAATATAGACGTGAAATTTAAGCGTAACGTGAGATAAATAAAAGAACAACTGTTTCCAATCATCATCATCTAAATGAGCAATCAAATGCGGTAAAACGATCACAATCAAAGCAGCACTAATATCTTCTCATTGTGCTATACTGCTACTAATGCTGTTGTTGTCGTTGCCGTTGCCATTGCCGTTGCCGTCACTAATGCCATTGCCGTTAGTGCTGCTGCTACTGTTCGTGTTGTTGTAATCATATTTACTGAACAATGTTTATTATATTTACTTTACAACTTTGTTTACTTTTTTTAAAAAAAAATTTTTTTTGCAAAATGCTTTTTAAATATATTTTCAAACTTCAAATTACTTTCCCAATTCTTTTTTTCACATTTTATTTTTAAAAAAAAATTTAAAATTTAAATTTTATTAAAGGAAAACAAATTAGCCAATTATATATTGCTAGGAAAAAACAAACAAATCTCAAAAGCTCTTTGTTTATTTAATGTTACATTGCGAAAAGTTACATTGAACAATTAGAATAAACTAATTGTATTTTAATTGAAGTACAAATTTTTTTAAAATAAAAAATTTCATTTCTTTTTTTTTAAATCATAGCAGCACCGATTTCTCATTGTGCTATACTGCTGCTGTTACCTTGCCGTTGCCGTTACTACTGCCA
Organism: Mansonella perstans; assembly: GCA_037074765.1. Taxonomy (NCBI): domain Eukaryota; kingdom Metazoa; phylum Nematoda; class Chromadorea; order Rhabditida; family Onchocercidae; genus Mansonella; species Mansonella perstans. The sequence continues at coordinate 16,928 of JBAMDO010000021.1, forward strand.
TTGTAATTTTTATATGCTAAAGTTTTATTGGTTTTTTTTCTAAGAAATGTTGTAAAATTGTATTTGAATTTTTTTTTTAAATTTTAAAACATTCCAACTTCTTCTATTTTTATATTACAGTTTACTAGCTATATTACATAGCTAGTAAAATTAAAAATAAAAGTGTAAAAAAAGCTTGTTGGAAAGTTTACCTTTTTCGAAACAATTGTTGGAATGGAATTAATTTCTGGAGCAGTTGTTTGTACAGACAGGTCAATGTGATTCTTTGTGAGCTTATGACGTTCAGTTAGCTTATGACATTAGTTAGCTTATGACGAGAAATTTGAATATATCACGATGTGACAAGCTTTTAACTATGCGTTTTTAATCTTCTGAAATTATCTCACAGCAGTAATATATTATCATGACCTCTCATTTGACCTCATCTTGCTGTTTAAGAACATATATCATATATTCTTAAATTATAGGATGAATGGAAACAAATAAATGATTCAGATGCATAACACTAAGTAAATATTTATTCAAATTTCAAACACGTGAATGTTTTTTTTTTGTAGACGTAACGGGATTAGTTAATATGTTTGATTTTAGGAATGAAATTATTAATGATTTGTTAATTAAATACTAATTGTTACAGTAGTAATGAATGGCAGACCGTTGAAAAGTCTTCTCTGCTGTTATCATCATCAAAGAGCTGATGATACGAAAAATGACTTACAATCAATATCTGATTATTATGATCAAATTAATGATTTTGAACAAATCAGTCCTAAAGAAAATAATGATTTATTGGAAAAGAATAAAACACTAACAGTGATCAATGAAAGATGCACCTATAAACGAAATGAAAGTCCACGACCAGTTGAAATTACAAATTTGAAATTAAACAATGCTATGGTAAGCCTTTTTTTAAAAGTGTTGCATTGAAAAATCTCACATCCCTGTTTAATTTTAATCCATAACATTAATTTATAAAGAGTGAATTAATTTGAAGTAAATTTAAATGGATGTAATTAACTAATCTTTTTTGCACATGAATTAATAATAATTGAAAGCTGAAGAGTGAATTAATTTGAAATAAAAGTCTAACGAACTTGATAAATCTAACAATTCTAATTCAATTTAGATCATATGATAAATGTATTTGCATGTTCCTTGTAGATTTTTCAGAATTCAAATTCCAATCCTAATTCAAATATTTACCAATATGATTACCTCTGAAATATATCATTCCATGCTTCATTTCATTATTTTCAAATCTATCATTGATTCGTTCAAAGAAAAATTTCTTCGCAATTTTAATCAATTTCAAAATGTGAAAATTTAAAGACGAAAAAAATTTAAAATTTCAGTCCAAAAAAAGAAAAGAAAAAATATCATCTATGAAATTTCCATGCAATGAAATAATTGAATGGGAAAATTGCATCTTCTGCTGATATCTCTTATCAGTTCTGATAAATAATCAATTAATCGTTACCAAATTACGGAAAATGTTTATTAGGCACGTAAATTTATCTATTTGCTCCAGTCAAATAATTAACATGTCTTTAAGGGAAGAACCGTAAACTTATTGGACATACAAATATTCTTTTGAAATTATTTGAAATAGAAATTGAAAGGAAAGAATTGAAATCAAAGGACCACTCATTCAATTTGCAACAATGACATTGGTGACATTTCTCCTTTATTAGAAATTATTACTACCTATTGCTTATTTTTTCCATTCATCAAAATAAAATTAATTTACACAATTTTTTAAAATTCACTGATTTTTTTTTAAAATAAAGAATGAATTTAGGACCATTATCAGACCATTGTCAGTTGGAGAGATATAAAGCTGAGACTGAAAATGTTATCTTTTTCTTTTTTCATACTTTTATCCTCAATCAATAAATCCTACCGTCTTTAACAGTATTAGCCCCATTACTAATACATCACCAATAAGTTGGTTAATTAATTAATAATTCAATTAATTCCTACATTTATAATAAAATTTCATCTCTTGCTCACCTGTAATACTTCCTCATGATATGCTGAACCGGGTGACCTTAATTCTTCATGTACAGCGATGAACTGATATTTGAGTGAGCGAATTATTGTTTGATCATTTGAAATATCCATATTATATTGTCATCAATAATTTGCCTAATAATTACAAGAAACAAAAGATACAGTAAGAGACAAATGACGAGAGAAATAATGAATGTTAGCAGTGGACATAATAATTGAACAGTGAACATCCATTGTAATAGTAAACTAACACAAAGTAGTAAAATACACACAAATGAATGATGGTTGGTCAGAAAATCATTTTGATAATCATATTAACCATGCTGGTAGTCATACTGTACATACTAAAAAACACTGTTCATACTGTTAAATAACACATTGATCACACTGATCATATTGACAGTCATGATGATCATATTGATAATCATACTAATCATGTTGATAGTCACACTGATCACACTAATCATATTCCAACTGAGCTTCTCTTTTTTTTTTGCAGTCTTGAATAATCATGGCTAGTAATTCAAGTATGAAACCAATTTTCCACGCTAATTGTTCACCGGATCATCTTTTGTCCTGAAATTATTTTGTTTATAAATTCATCTATGTAAACAATCAATCTATTGTTGTATATAATTTTTTCACATGATAATAAATGTCACAAACAGTGTCATTTATTATTGTTCCTTCGTGCAATATTATCAAAAGTTTATTTTTAAATTGAAATTTTATTTCATTTTCGACTTATCATTGCTAATAATAAAATCAGTAATAATATCATTAACCGCTACAATAATAATAATCGTTTATTATTGTTATTGTAATTGTGTTATTTGTATCGTTAATATTTGTTGCAATTTATGTTAGTGCTGTAATTACAAAAAAATTTTAAAATGCAATTACCTAATTAAATTTTAAAATTTACATCGTTTGTCAAAGTGGCAACAATGATAACTTCAACGAAATTTTTGTGTAAAAATTTATGAGTCATCTTCCACCTCCGTTTCTCTTCCATATTTCTCTCCCATGCGTCTCTCCCCCGCTTCCATCCTTACTTCCCTCCCCATTCCTCTCCCCCGCTTCTCCCGCTATTCATGCTAAATCAAATGCAATGGGTATATTTCTAATAGAATTGAAAAAGCGAACGCTGTGTAAAGAAAAAAATTTCATACATTGTATCATTTTAGAATTTTTTAAAAAAATTAATTTCTTTGATTTCTCAGAATGACTTATTCCTTCTTTTTCTTCTTCTTTTGGTCACATTTATATTTTTCCATTTTTTTGTCAAATAGTTTTCTAAATTTGAAATGATTTCTGATCGTTTATAAAATAATGACATGTGTCACAATAACGCTTCAAATTGGTAATATTCATAATTTCACTAAATTGTCAGCAAACCATTCAATCACATAAAAATAATATTCTATTAAGTTAGGTCTGAATAAATTTCTATTATTTAACTGTGCCTAAATTTTGCTAATTTCAAAGTTTCTATTGCATTTTAGTTTTTTTCATCACTAATTAAAGAAAATCCACTTTAATTGTGTCTCATTATGTTTACCAAACATTTGAGAACAAATCATTTTTATAACGATTCTCTTTCACTATGCCTATAATTAATTATCCATAATTATTAAGAATTTATGCAATAGTTATCTATTTCGATAAATCAAAGGAGGAATTAAAGAAAATAAAACAATTAAATGTCAACTATATTTATCAGATGATTTTCCTAGTGATGAAAAACTTTATAATTATAAACAATCGACTGAAAAAAAAAATTACATGACGCTATTGTCATCGATGATATGCCTGCCAGCATATCAAATTAAAATCATTTTACACTATTTCATTCCTCGGAATTTTGCATCAGTTAAAAATTGGATCGATATAAATTAATTGCAATTTATGAAAGGGAAAAATGAAAAGGGATTGGTGATGTCATTGTTGTTTACAAATCCTTATTTCAAGGAGAAAATAGCCTTAAGCTATTTCACCTATTTCGCCTACTCTATCGCTTCTGATTTGTATTTTAAACTTTATCACATCTACTCATCTACACATCATCAATTGGTGCACAACAAAATGACCAACCAATTTGATAGCTATTAAAAAACCACTCATTGTGGAAAAATTTCATTATTATTTCTTTTGTTATGCAAAAAGAAATTTCACAAAATTTGCATATGACAATATGAGAAATGAATGAATGAAAAAAAAAATTCCAATTTAATGGAATACAAAAATATTTAAAAAACATCTTGTCATTTTTTTTTAGTTGTACAAAGATTAAATTTTTAAAGAATAAATTTTAGTTCCTTCTTCAATAGCATTTCAGATTAGTTGTTAACTGATGAAAACAAAAGTAATGATATTTAGCAAAAAAAAATTAAAAAATAAAAATTAATCATTGAGTAAGAATTAAGATTAAATTTTAAGTTTTTTACTTTTTTTTTGTTTTTTTCAACAGCCACTCAAATTGAATTGTTAACTGAAGAGAAAAATAATGATTGGCATTTAATAAAAGTAAAATTAAATTTTTTTATTTTGTTTACTTCAAATTCTTTACTAATTGAAGTAGTTCATAACTTTTCTTACTAAAGATATTAAAAAAAAATTAATTTTTCAAGATTTATAATTCAAAATAAAATCAAAAAATTTTATTAATGAATGGTTAGTCATTTAAAATTAATAAATCTTTAAATTCTTAATTCCATCTTCTTTTTTTTGCTCGAATGAATTATCAGTAAAAATTTTTAAATTGATATATTGCACAGTGGGTAGTAGCAATGACATTAGTGCGACGACGATATTATTGTCAACACAATCTTGTGATCGTTGTCAATGAACCAGTCGATTTCTATTAACTAAACCAAAAGGTACGTACGGCATTGTTGTACTATGTTTATTCACCAATTTTGTTACGATAAATTGCAAAGAATACTTTGAAATTTACCTTTCTTTTTTCTTTTTTTCTCTTTCTTTCTCTCTGTCTACCTTTCTTTTCTCTTTTCTTTTTCTTAGCAATATATGAAAGAATAAATTTCCTCTTTTTAATTTACCTTTCATTTAAAATCATTGTTCATAGTTTTTACGGAAACGAATAATTATTTGAATAGTGAAAGAAATGTTCGTTTAAAACATTGTTTTGGATTTAATTTATTTGATCAGATATATTTTATACAGAGTGTTAATTGCCACTAAAATGGTAGTTTTACTATTACCTGCAATAGTTCCCGGAATCAGTAATTGCACAGTAATTTGCAATAGGTTAATTTGCTCATATCAATGTATTTTGGACTACTTTTTTTACATGTCAAATCACTATCCTTCATATTTCACATTCGATACTAGTCTCAATTCCCAATTAATTCTCTCTACTCAACCCTAATCCTCCTAAATCTTGTCCTAACTCTCAATTGATCATTCATTTAATTTTAATCCTTAAATTTTCTACTTTACAAAATATTTATAAAATTACTTGCATTTATCATATGGCAATAATTATGTTAAACAAAATGATAATTAACAACAAAAAATCATTAAATTAATTTAATAACATTTCAGAAGCATAAACAGAACAAAATTCTTTATATCGAAATCTTTTAAATTTTGGTTTTAATATTTCATTTATGAGATACTAAACCAAAAGTTTTTAATGAAATTTTCGAGAACCATTGAACATTACTTACCGTACGATTTTAAATTCAAGTTTTATTTCAAATTTTTTCTTTTCAATTTTTTATCACATAAAAATTTTTTTTCTCATAGCTAACAATAATCAATCTTTTTCACTTTCATCGAAAAACGAAAGGACTATTTCTGAAGCATATTTCAGTAAACAAACATTAAATTTATTTCCATTTCATTTTTGGCAATTAATGATTAAATTCACGATTGAAATATTTTTAAAAGTTATAATTTAAAATCAAAATTTCCTTTCCTTTCGCCTTCCTCATTTCTTGCAATTGAAATTTATGCCCAATTTGATTCATTTTTTAATTTGATGACAAAGTATTCATGTTAATAGTTTTTTGCCTGTTTAAAATCATTCCATCATTCATTTTACAGACTAATATTTTTTAAGTATTTTCTTAGAAATATTTTAATCCGAAAAGTGAGAACATTGCTCCATTGTGTTGATAACAATAATAATCGGCTAATTAAATGATTAACTATCTGATATTTTTATCAATCATCATAAAAATCATTTTAGCTGTTAATGACTAAATTTCTAATCGAGATATTTTTAAAAGTTGTAATTTTAAAATTAAATTTTTCTCACATTTCTCTCTGTCTCTTTCTTTTCTGCAATTCAAATTATGCCCGACTTAACCTACTAATAGTTTGATCTTATCTTATCTCTATCCTTTATTTTAGACTAATTAATGCTTTTTAAAGTATTTTCTTAGAAATATTTTAATCCGAACAATGGACATTGTTCATCGGAATAATGATGATAATAATGCCGTTTTATTTAACAATTAATTATCTAGCATTTTCTTCAATCATTACTAAAGAACTGGCTTTTTTTTATTTATTTGCTTTAAAAGTCATAGACAAATCTACCAAAAATTGCTAGTAATTAATCAATTAAACTTAATCATCTGATTACTTGCCGTTTCAACTAACATTCTCTTTACTTTTTTTTTCCTTCCTGATGATAAATTACGGTATCAGTGCTCGCCTTTTTTTCTGCATCTGTTAAAACTACTGCTCCTAATTACACTCATTCATCTCTTACTTCATCATCTTTTTATTTGACATATGCTTAATTAAACTCTAAACCGGATCCTATGCACCGTATCCATTTCTACTGATAACATTAGCGGTATTAATGAATGATGATAAGATTTACATCAAACAGTAGTGATAATGTGACAGTGATAGGAACAGTTTACAACGAATTAATAGCGACGAAATTAATAATAAAAGGGTCGAGAGGGTAAAAAGAGAGAAAGAGAAAGAGGGAAACAGTGAGTGTATGAATAAAATAATTCTGAATTTTTTCCAGATTCAATTTCTAATTCATCCCATATCCATTCTCCTTACCTTTTAATCATTCAATTTACCTTTCCACTAATTTTTCCTTTTCTTTTTTCGCTAATAATCATAATGATTAAATTTACTCGGAAACAATAGAATTTTTCTAAATTAAATTATGCAAATTACAAATAATTGCAATATTAATTGAACAACTAAAATGAGCTGAAAGATCAACACAATTCTTTTACAACTTCATTTAATAAATTTATTTAAATTTCTATTGAAACATTTTTTGTTTTATTTCAGTTCAAAAAAAAAAAAATAATTTTAGATTAATCATTCTTTTTAATGAGTTGCTGTTCCCAAGGATGAAATAAAAAATTAGCCTAACATTTAAATCCATAATTTATTTGAGCTTTTACCAGACGATTATTTTTAACTTCATCATGAATATTAAATAACAAATTTGAAATTTAATTCCAGTCGGAATTCTAAATTCCTAATTAAATTCATTTGTTCACTTATGAATAAAACATCCATTTAAACGATGAAAGTAATTTCTTGTCCAAACTTTGAAATAAACCAATAATTTAATTTTTTTAAATAAAATTTCTGAATTTGCACTTCTATATTTGAAATATGAATAATTCAATTCTTTACTCTTTTATGGGCTAACTTTTATATTTGTACTGATCTTCTATCTTATATGTGTATATATTTTAGACTATTATATTTTCTTCATGTCTTTTCATTTAAATTAGATAATACAGAGAAGTGAATTTAATTTAAAATTTTATTTCAATCAGATAAGATATAGAGAACATTTTAATATTCGAAGTTAAATAAATTAATAGAGACAACTAAAGCATTCATTGATAATTTTTTTGCGGTACACAAGTTTTATTATTTTAGCATCCTACTGCGAAATTATACATTGCTGTGTAAAATATGCTTTTAAGAGCATCTTCAAATTTCAATTTTCAAAGTTCGAAATTTTATTATTATCGACTGATATTATTAGTATCGACTGATACTTCTCTGGATGTTCCATCTTTGTTACCAAATCGAGAGATTACAGGAGAAAGCAGATAGTATGATAGCGGTAGCAGCGATACATCCTTACAATAACAACAACAACAACAACAACAACAAGAGCAGTAACAGCAACAGTAATACTTCGGATGTTGATAAACATAGCATAAAAATTACCGATGTAACTGATCAGGTGTCCTTACAATTTTTTTTTACAACTTTTTCTGGATTCTTCTGTGATATTTTATTCATTACTTTCGTACTTTCACTCATTCTATCTTGGTTACAAATCATTTAGAACTATGATCCTATTGGTTCAATCGATCGAATGTATTAATTCATTTTGTCATAACTGAACATTTTCAAGTGTTCACAGTCTGAAATCTATAGGAGTAATTCAGGATCAGAACAACCAATGTCATGAATTCAAAAGTTAAAAATATGAAAATTAAAAAAAAAAGCCAATTATAGTGTTTGGAAAAGGAAGCTGACGAAACTCAGGAGGGTAGTCTAATTGAATATTGCCGTATAGATCATCATGAAAATGCAAAATATCAGCCACAAATATGCGTGGCTGAAAAAATTGTCCGGAAAACTACCTTGGGACATGACGATTTCGTCAAAATGGTATGCCAATCACATAATTTCAACAATTCATTGTTTCATTTCATTTCAATTCATTCAAACAGATATGTCATTTGTTTCTATGTTCTAAAATGAAAATTTATGGAAGTTTTAATGCTTTTAGTTGGATTTTAATCAAATACAGCTTTTTTTGCTTAGTTCCAGAATACGTTATACAGTAATCTTCTCAGGGTTCAATTTTAAAATACAGTACTTTTGGGATACAATATTTAGGATGCAGTGCTTTTAAGACACAGTTTAAGTTAACCTTAAAAGAGCTCAGCATTATGAGGAAATAGCATCTATTCTCTAATATTATGTACGAAGAAAATCTTTAAATAAATTTATGAAGTTCATCCATAGAATGCATTACAGCTTGAAGTTTTGCAAAACATCGAATTAATTCAAAATTCTTCATTTCGAAAAAACAAAAAAAAAATGCCGCTAATTATTTTAACTTCAGAAAATAATAACTTGAATTTGACTAAGAGAGATTATTAGATGAAAGTTAATTGAAGTTAATGAAAATTAATTATAGTTAACTAATAGTAGTAATCGTTGTACACCCATCACTTTTTAATATTTCAAGATTTTTGAGAATTTCTGGATTTGTTCCAGAGAAAAATCAGTAGACCATTTTTTATTAAGGTAAAAAAAGATTGAAGAATTTGTTTAGTTTCTGGAAAAATAATTTATCACTTGAAATTTTTGTTTGAAATTTCTCTTAAGAATTTCAGCTCTCCTAAATTTACACTTGAGAGCTTAAAAGAAAAAATTGTCACCTATAGGACACATTATTCTTATTTACTAAAATTTCTTTCCTTCTTTCTTTCTTTCTTCACAATTAATAATGGTGTTTCTAATAGATGACAATTTTTTCTTACGTGATTTTACCACATAATTGTAACCGAAAAACGCATTTTAAAATAACAAAGGAAGAGGGTAGCAATCGTTTATTATCGTTAATTGAATATTAAAAATTAATTTGCTTAAACATTTATGTTATTAATTTGTCGTTAAGATGTAGTATTATCCATGTGCATTCATGCATGCATAAATTGTGTCTGTTGTGGGCAACTGTCGTAAAATTTCAATAACTCAACTCAAGAGCTAAATTTTAAGTAAGTTCCTATGGGACTATTTTACGCTATGCAATTATTTATTTTGTTCCACTTATCAACATTTTAATGGCACACTTATATAAAGCTTACCACTTTATCAATATTTGTCCATTATTTAGATGATTGTTTGCTTTGATTTAAAGTTTAAATTTGATTCGTTAAAATTTATCAAAAATTCTACCAGAATCCATAAAATGCAAATTGCAAATTTCTTTGAAATATTTTGTAATACTCTTTCTTTGTAATACTCATAGTACTCTCATTATATACATTTGCTACATATATTATCATATTTCAATTTTCTTTTAAAAAAAGGAATTTCAAATTATTTAGTAGAAATTTCATTTTATAAATTCTCATTTATTAATTCACTTCTTTTTCTCACTTACCAAATTCAGTGGAAGTAAATTCCGAATTTCACTTCGAATTGTGCTTCACCGAATTTCACTTCCTTTTCTCACTTATCAAAAAAACGGTGAATTTCGAATTGCGCTTTTTTTCTCGACTTATCAAATTCATGAAAGTAATGCAAAAGCATGTAAAAGAAAAAGACATCGCTTAATCGAGGAAGAAAAATTTTTCATTACTTCTATTAGTTGTGACAAATGAGCTTTCTAGAAATGCTAGTGATTATTTGAGAATACTATTTTCAATGAAATACTTTCATTTCCATTTTTTGCTTTCCAATTTTGTTTTGTGTTGATTGAAATTTATGAAAAAATTCAAAGGAATGTTAAAATGGGAATAATTTAGGAGAATGACAATTCGGGTGAGAGAATGAGTTAAATGAATTTAGTAGAATGAGAGTTCCGGTGAGAGAATGGGTTATTGCTTGTCATTTGATGAAATCAGTATTTATGGCATATATTTATGCAACATTACCCATTCTTATAATATCGCAAGTGTTGCAAGCGTACTATAGAAATATTACATAACTATTCCTGATCTTAGTTTTACATTATTCAAATCTTTCTTCTCCAAATTAAAATTTGATTTATTGACTTTTCTTCTTTCTTCTTTCATTTTGTGAACAATACTCGCTTCATTTTCAATCTTTAAATGCAGAAAATGATTATAGTAATTCACATATTACTTAATATTGAACAAAAATACTGAAATATCTCAAAATAATAATTTATAAATTACTTTTTCTCAGTAGTATCATTTCAAAAAAAAAAGTTAAAATTTAATATAAATTAATTTGATAGTTTTTTTTAAATTCCTATCAGTAATTTAACTTATCTTTTTTACCCTCCCATCAGCAAAGAATACATCCATTTGATAGAGCATGAATGAAAACATCAGCCAGTTAGATTCGCTCATTTTTTCAAAAAACTCTCTTATTATATCTCATGAAATTCTTTTTTGCCTGCACTTTAAAACTAACTTGCATCCATTTCTTCTTTTTTTTTTGTTTTTTCTCTCCCTCCCCCCATCCTTTCCCATCATTTCTTTGAATAAAGCAATACAAAATTTTATTTCATAAATTTAAAAAATTTGTAAATGGGGAAATTTTTCGATAAAATTTAGAAAAAATGAGTCAAATGCATTATTTGGCCATAAAAGGCAGACATGCAAACAAAAATATTTAACGTAAAAGAAAGCCAAATAATATTTATGTTAAAAATTAAGATTTTCAATGAATACTTTTTTTTGCTAAATCATTTTATAATTCGCTGTCCATTTGTTCCATTGAAATCTCGTGGGATTTTCAATTCAGTTAGTTGAGAGCCTGGAAAAAATACTTTCAGAAGGAAAATTTAATGCCAATTATAAACAAATGTCTCAAATGCTTCAATTAGACAAAATTTTTTTCTTTTTCTTAAATGAATTGAAATGGAATAAAAATTAATACCTTTGCTCATACATTTGTTTTGAGAAAATTATCGATTCAAAAAAAAAGTAAAAAACGATTGATAAATTAATTGATTGATTAAAATTAAAATTTAATTTTCATGTCAGATAAAAGTTTTGTTTTATCATTAACTTTGCCTTTTCCTTTTTACTTCTTTGCTTCTCTTACTATGAATTTGTTTATTTTACAAAAGAACCAGCAGCTCAGTAATGATATTTAAAGATAATTGCAAATTCTCGAGTGAATTAAGTTTAAAACTGTGAATTAAGTTTAAAACTTCATCAAAATTTAATTTTCAAATTTAAATGTCCTACAAGTTTAATACCATGAAACTATTTCCATTCCTTTTAAGCACATACTAATCGCGCCAATCGCAAATGCAGGTCAAATTCATCATATTCAATCAGTTCATCTTCTATTTTGGAAATTACAAATCGTTGAGACGATCTAAAATAAATTAGCTCATTTTATTGATTGATATAGTGAATTTTGATTTGTCGTATAAATTTCATTTCATGAGATAAATTGTTGTTGAAATGAGAAAACAGTTTGTCTACAATTGACGTTTAACTTAAACGATTTATTTGAGTTTTGCAGTTTTCATCTTAATTTTGCAACTTTTTAAGTTATCGTTACAGTTTGCAAAAAAAAGAAATGTTTAAAATTAAATTTTAATTTTTAAATTATTTGATGAAAAATTATCAGAGAATTATATTCCTGAAGTATTTTTCAACTTGCAAATAAATGAACGCGAAAAAAAAAAGCAAAAAACAATGGACTTTGAATATCTTCCTGAACTAACAATTTCCGAAATGTTTTCCGAATTACATTCAATCTATTTGTCTTCGGCGAATGAATTGATAATAAGAATGGAATGAATGGTTGATTTGTTTGTTGGATAATTTCAACGTATGTTCTTTACTATCACATTGTTATCGTTGTTGTTGCTGTTCGTTTATATTATTGTTGTTTATTGCGTTGTTTTTTTATATTATTACTGTCTGTTTATATTGTTATTTTTACTTGTTTATATTACTGTTTATGTTGTTGTTATTTGTTTATATTGTTGTTGTCTGTTTAAGTTGTTGTTATTTGTTGTTTGTTTGTATTGTTTCTGTTTGCTGTTATTGTTGTTATTATTATTGCTATTGTCAAAAGAAATGATTAAAATTTTAGAGAACAGAAAATGTTGAAATTTTATTTTTTTATTAGTTAAAAATGATGATTAAAATTTCTCAGTGTTCGAAAAACTACTGTTATTTTTGAGTATTTAAAAAATCATTGGAAATTAACTAAAATTACTTGTAGAAATATTAGTAAACAATATACTTCTTTTTCTTCCAGAAACTAGCAATTGCACGCTGTTATTATCATTATTTTAAGTTTATTAAAATTTATCAATTAATTTGAAGCATACTGGTTACTTCGATAAATGTGAAATGTTTTTTCAATAAAACGGAAAGAAAGGTTGATGAATTCGGAAAACAGGATGAAAAGAATTGAAGGCATGATTGGATGAACATTTTGCAAAAAGAATCGCATTTGCTGAGATATAACAAAAAACGAAAAAGATAAAAAAATGAGAAATTGACCAAAAAAACATAGAAGTATAAAATGAGAGATATAAATGAGACATCAAAGTTCGAATTAAACTTTAATTGACAGAGACAATTTCCGCATTATTTATTAATCTTATATAAAAAATTTGCGGTCTAACCATGAACAATTGTGATATTTTTTTTCATTCAGCTTCTCTTAGATTCTCTATTGCAATTTTCTCCTCTCTCCCTGCCTCTCTTTTTTTTTAAATTTTTTAATTGTTAATAAAAAGTTTTTACAGGATATGTCATTGGAGCAGCAGTATGGAATGTTGCTAAACAGCAAAAATGTTGAGGATATTACTCCGGGAAAACCTTGCCGAACGGTGAATTGCAAATGTATTGGTTTCAAGCCACATCTCTGGAGGTTTGTCGTTTAGTCTTCAATTTTTCTGAATCCCTAAACGAACCATTCGAGTTCAGTTTTTCAATTTAACATTGACATTGTCCTGTTTCAAATATTGACTTGACTATTTATTTTCATCTATTTCTTTTCTGAGTCTCTAAATAGTTTATTCGGATTCAGGTTTTTCAGTTAAACACATTGGCTTTGTTGTTTTATTTGAAGTGTTAACTTTCTCGGATTGGATTAAATTGAGCTATAATTAATTAATTTACAGCTAATTACTCTAAGTTACAGCTTAATTTTGTTGTCTTTTTATTTCATTGCTTTTTCAGTTGAAAAAAATCATTCGAATTGTTCAGAATCTTACACTATTTAGTGCAAAATTTAGAGAAATCTTAAAAAATTTAGATTTAAATAAAATTTTAATAAATCAAAAATATTAATTTTGTCTGTAAAAAATTAAAAATAACTACATTTAATTTTTTTCTTTGCAATTATAAAACATTTCGTTATTGAACATGTTTGAGAAAAAAAAATGAATTTATTGTAGAAATCACTGCAAAAGTTTACTGTAAAAATTTATTAATTCTCTTTTCTTATTGGTGTTTTTTTTATAAATGAACTATGATGATAAATGAGCTGCTTACTATTTGCTATTCAGAATGAAATAAATCTAAAAGCATTTCAATTTTAGGCTTTCAAATTTACAATATACATATAATATGACGAGTTAAGGATATCTTACTGAGCGATTTATTATCTGATTATTCGAGCTAATGAAGAAATGGCATGCACTTGCGCAAAATTTATGTCTTTTATCCATAATAGTTAAAAGCATTCCTTAGGCCAAGTTAATTAAAGTTTCCCAGAATATTTCACCGTTTACATTCACTCAATTTTTTTGTTTTTCTTTTCAAATAAATATGCTAGCAAATTTTTTTTTCATTTAAATTTGTTAGCAATTTTTTTTTTTCAAACTAAATTTATTAGTCTCATTAGTTAAAATAAATCTCAAGAGATAAGTCTAAAAGTTCCTTTTTTGTTCTCTTTTTTCTGTCATTTCACTTTTGTAATGTCTAAAGCTCGGTACTGTTCTCTCTAACATTCTTCCAAAATTTCATTTGCAGCTTTAAGTAAAGTTTTAAATAATTTTTCGTGAAGTATTCTCTAATGATATTGCTATTTATGGAGTACGGTAATGAAAGAATGGAAAGTGTGATGTGATTATACCGTCAACGATATTTCGTTGTTGTTTTATTCTTTTTTTTTGCTCCTTCTTTCAAGTTTTTCATTTTAAATTTATGAATAATGCTTTGAAATTTGCATTTTGCTCTCCTATAATATGAAAAGTAGAAGTAATGGATTTTTATTCTGGCTAACATTCTTGCAGTTAATAAATATAAAAATGAAAAGTATGGAATAATTCAAACTTTATCTCGTAAAAATTTTTAAAGAAAGTAATTTGTGCAAAGAAAGAAAAATTCAAAAATATTTTCAAATTTTTCAAAATTATTTCAATTAAAAGAATGTGGAGCTTTTTTTCCCCATAACATATTGGTTGTTTCTTTCAAATTAAAAATTTGAACTTGAAATTTAATATTTTTTTTTCAAGAAAAAATATTAAAAAAAGATAAAAAATAATATTTAAGAGAAAAAAATAAACTAAAATAATTAGTATATTTTTTTTTCCGCTTGTTAATTTAATTTACTGTATTCTTTATTGGAAATATCTTGATGAGATGAATAAATTGTCACGTAATTGTCAACAAAACATGAATTACTTTTGAACATGTCATGCATCTATTATTGAATTTTTTTTTTTCCAAATCCTCATTTCACTGGGGAATCTTATTGGATCTTTTTGATAATACGACGAATGAAAGTTCATCTAGTACTATTTCATTTCCTTAAATGTTTTTCTTTTTTCTTTCAATTTTAATGCTTGAATAATTTACTAACCAAATGCTGTCATCAACTAAATCCGTAAATCGATTTCACTTTTTTTCTATTGAAAATTAATTGAAGAAAAACAAAACAAAAAAGAAAAACATCAAAATTTACAAATTCGTCAATTGCAAAAAGAATTTCAAATCAATTAATTTTTCTATTTAAAAATTAAATTTTTTATATTGAAAATGGATTTAAAAAAAAAAAAACTTTTTTTAACCTATTAATTTCCAACGTATTGAATATATCATAAAAATAAATTGATTAAATGTTCCATTCATACTTTCATCAATCGATTCTAATAATTTGATTCAATAGCCAGTTAATAATTTTAACGAAATGACTACAATGGTCTCGGCAAGGAAGCTGGGCCAAAGGAAAGGCAAAAGCCTCGAAATTAGCTTGGTTTACTTTTTGCTAACGCAATGCTGCAATTGATTTAATGCTTTATTGCACACGCACATACAGAAACCCACACATACACACATGCACACACACCACACACACATATACATATACATACATACATACATACAAACATTGTCTAGTTTTCTATCAGTTCAAGCACTTTTTAGGCTCATTTCTTTTTATGTCCTTAAAATCTCAATATTAGCTTAAAACCAATGCACTCATAAATGATACATACAAATGATAATAATATGATATGCATGCAAAAATGCATGCGCATAAATAAACATGCATAATTGAAATTCCAGCAGCTGTTGAATTTTTGCAAAATTTGGGCAAAATTAATAATTTACTACACTCTTTGCGTTCGGAAAATTCCATCTTTGAAATTCTTGATGAAATTAAAAAAATTTTAACAAAATTTCATTTTGCTTAGCGATAGATGATAATCTGGTGAACTTTATGAAATTTCAAAACTTCGATTTTTTCCTTACTTTCATTTAAATAATATTGCTAATAATAGTTTTAGAAATTATTTCATTTCCAAAGCTCTAATGATTGGCACCAAAAAAAGAAATTTTTGTTAATTTCTTACTTTTGAATTTCTTTCTTTAACTCTGCAAAATTTTGCTTATCTTTCATGACTTTTTTTGTACAGAAAACGGTAATTAAGAATTTAAATTTTCACACAAGTTGCACTCAGTTTCAGAAAAAAAATTTAATCAAAATTCGAATTCACAAAAAAAAAAAAAAATTTGAAAAATTTGAAGCATTCGTGTTTTTTTTTTAATCCTAACTAATAACTTAATCTAACTAATAACATCATAGCTATTCTAAAATTTTTCTAACGCTAAAATAAAATTGTTAAAATATAAGTAATAATTTAGCTAAACAACGTTTTGCTACGGATGCTGTTGTTGTTGCTTTCAAAATTTCAAAAATTATTGTTGTTGCAGGCAGAAGCAATAGGAGCAACAACAACAACAACAACAGCAACAATAACAACAACAACAACAACAATAACATTAGAATTTAAATATCACATTTGACATATTGCAACATTTTTTTTATTGCTTAACAGAAAACTCTTCTTAACTGCTTACAGATTGCTTTCATTCTGGATTGCATCATTAGAAATCCAGATGTTGCTCCTGTCTTTCAGCTTCTACTTAATATTCACATCCTTAATTTAATTATAGAACAAAATTCATTTCTAAGTCAAAGCTTATTCGTCATTTATCACCAGTGCTTGCAGCCAATGTTTTCCGACGTTGCCGTGTATGTTTTTCATTTCATTACTTTAGCAATGTTTAAAGCAAAAAAAAATTTTTTAAATTATTTTTCCTGATTCTCTTCAGAAAAAAAACTTTCTGAAAACTTTGGAATAAGTTTTTTTATATGTTTTATCTGAAATAATTGTTTTCAAGCATGAAAATACTCTGGATCAAAAGAAACAAAAAACTGTAATTAATAATAATTTCGATAGTTTGAAATTTATAGCTCACTTCTAAGCTCTTAGCTCTTTTTTCATTGATAAACTGTCGACTTGTCTCACGGGACATTTTTTCTTGTTTTTCAAACGCAAAATTTTTTAAAAAATGTCAAAATATGATAAAGGATTGAATGAAGGGGAAAAAAATGATGTAAAATAGGTATACTGCTAGTAATGTTTAGATTATTGCAAACAAACTGTAGGAGTTGATAATGCAAGTATTACTCTAGTGATAAGGTAGATCATATATTCCAGTGATAGGATATATATTCCGATGATAATACAGTAGTCTATTCCGGAGATAGAATATATACTTGGATAATTATGCGTTATAGTGATGGGATGTATATTCCGGTGATAATACGATATTCTGATAATTATATGTTATAGTGATAGGATATATATTCGCTAATATATATCCTATCACGGAATATATATTGATGGGATATATATTTCAATGATAATATAAAAGTATATTCCGGTGATAGAATGTAGAATGATAGAATCCAGAATTTATATTAGATTATCATCAGGATATATATTCCGATAATTACACATCATAATAATAGGATATATATTGTGATGATAATATAATAGTACATTCGTCAATGGGATATATTCTGATAATTATATGTCATAGGAACTAGCTGTATAATTTAGTTTTCATTTATGCTAATAATATGTTAATGAAGTTTTTCGGTATGATTGAAATGCTACGCATTCACATTGATTTTCCTTCGTTTTCTAATGAAGTTTATTCGTTTTACTCTTTAGTATTTTAACATTTTATTCAATTGGAAACAAAATTTAACAATTTCGAAATAAATTTTAAATTTTAATTCTTACCTAAAATTAGTACCAAAGTTTCGTTTTTTTCCTTTATCAAAATACCACGAAATATTTGCTTCATAGAAATCATTTGTAATGAATTTGAAGCTTTATCTTTACACTCTAGGAGCTGTTCAATTCAAAAACCTCGTTTTTTCTCCATTTTGATTACAATTTTTTATATTTAAATTTAGCAATCAATTTAAAATTTCGAAAAATAAATGTTTATTATCAGTTCAGTTTTTTCCTTTTTGAAATAAATTTATAATAGTAGTGGAGAAATAAATTTATTTTGAAATCTGTTTCTAGAAAATTTTGAAATAGTTTAAAATTTATTTTGAATAAAATAACACATATTGCCATTGAAAGCTTTTATCGATTATTTCAATAAATATAAATAACACTGAAAAATTTTTTTTGTGTTTAAAAATGAAACAAATGCGCAAACATTTCTGTTTAGCTACAAATTGTCTTAATTAATTAATCATATCGTTATTCAATTCCAATCTTCTGCAAGCTTCAAGTTAATATAAATCCAATGCTAATTAAATTCAATATACAAAATGTTGCTTCTTTTCTAAGTTTGGTTTGGGTCATAAACATTCATTTTTGGACTTTGAAATTTTCTAAAATTCATTTTCCATGATTTCAGCTGTTTTTAGAATCAATAAATAAAGTAAGCAAGCATAGGTTTGTTTTTTTAATGTACAACTTTGCTACTAATAAAATTTGAAAAATTTTTAGAGAACCGAAATATATTTTTTCAATATTTTTAATTTATGCATTCAGGGCACAAAAAAAGCCCTCTATTTACGAATCATTTCTTGAATTTCAAATGTATGCATTTCATTGCTAGAATTTAAATATTTCCAGCTCGCTCCGTTTAGCTCAATCAAAGCGATTTGATATTTGAGATATTCGAGATGTGTGTTAGGCCTATAAAACAGGCATAATTAGCCTGCCCAAATCACACAACATTTTACTACACATTTTATTACATTTCTTATCATCCATATTGTGGTGGTAAGAAAGGCTTATTTTTTTCTTTACTTTGTAAGTAGCAGCGATATTCTTTTGATATTCATAAATGCTTCAGTGATTTTATACGAATTAATTTACATTCAAATCTCATTTCAGTTTCTTTTTCTTCAAAAAAATTTAATTGTAATTTTCTTTTTTTTAATTTTTTTCCAAAATTTCTTTCTTTTTTTTCAGTGAAAAAAACTCCGAATATCTCTGTAAATTTCTTTTCTTCTTTTCGTTTTTGTTTTTGTAGCTAAGAGAAAAAAAAACAACTCGTGAGAAAAAAGGTAAAAGAACTGAAATTTTTAATTTTATTATTTTCTTAATTTTATTATTCTTTAAATTTTATTGTTTTTATTATTAAATTTTAATTTTATTATTGCCTTTCGGATATTCTTACAAATTATTTGCAAGTAATTTTTTTCATTTATTCACTTTCAGAAAAAAGCACTAATTAAAACAAATTAACAAAATCAAATTTTTCAAATAGAATTATTTTTAATTCTTTCATTAACTCTTTCAGATAGCATTTTTTTCTGGCCTAGACTAAAATTGGATTTTCAAACAAATATTACGTTTAGAAATTTTTATCAAAAGTCTTCTTTTCCTTTCCGGAAATTACTTCTCACTTCAATTAAATCTAAAAAACTTCTGCTTTTCCAATATCCTTTTACGGATTTAAGGGTGTGAACAATTTCACTTTTAAACTTTTACGGATCCGAAGTTGTAAGCAATTTCACTTTTAACCTTTTGCGGATCCAAAAGTATGAGCAATTTCATTTTTAACTTTTTACGGTCCAAAAATGTGAGCTATTTCATTTTTAACCTTCTATGAATCCGAAGGTGTAAGCAGTTTCACTTCTAACCTTTTACGGATCCAAAGGTGTGAGAATTTCACTCTTTTAACCAAAGGTGTGAGCAATTTTACTTTTAACCTTTTAAGGACCCGAAGGTGTGAGCAATTTCACTTTGACGGTTCTTTTTTTGTCAAAATAAGGAACGAATATTGACATCTGTTCCAGGAAGGTATGCGTCCACTGCAAGTGCAATCGTACTGATCACGAAACAGATTCACGTAATCGCAATCTTACTGCTTCTAAACGTATCGGAATTTCTCGAGGTTTTTTTTTTCTTCCATTTTGTCCAAGAGATTATATTTTTCATCATACTGACTTTAAGCATATTAGCTAAATATGTGTATGTGTCTGTACATGTATGTGTATTATGTATGTGTTTTTCTTTATCATTTATGAAATATACGACAACAATTCTCTAAAGATAACAAAAGCAAAAAAAAAAATTTTTGTTTACTTTAAACGATGAGATTTTTAAATTTCTCTAAATTCAAATTTTATAATTCAAAGATGAACCATGGTATGCTTACGATATAACTTTACAGACTCCAAAAAATGATTATGGTATTATTAGACTAAAGAGAACTTCGGTAAATTTAGTGAATATTTATAATTGGATCAATACATGATATTTTTTTCAAGAGATTATCAAAATCATTAAATTAAATTAATTTAAAATATATCAATTATATGTTTGCTTGTTGCTCAAGGAAAAAAATGAACGATATTTATTTAATTAAATTTTAACAAAAAATTTTGTACAGATTTACTTAATTATATTTTCTAATCAATTATTGCTAATTCGTTTTTTATTAATGCGATTGGCGGTGTGATTATTAAATAATTTCAAGAATATATGGAAAGACATTTTCATTTCCTCATGCATTTCTTATCCAATGACAATTTTTGTAATTTCAATCATTAAATTTTAATTTCAGATAAAATGTCATCGACGGTAGTATCGGATTTGCCCGGTTCTGCAGGTCATGGTTACTCCTGGGTACCACCAGGACTTACTCGTCTTAAGGTTTGCACTGAAATTTTATACTAAGTATATGCTAAATGTTATGTTAGGAATAAAGGATTATAAATAAAAATACATGAAAACCGTTAAATGATATTTTATATTAATTTAATTTAAGGTAACAATATACGGTCCGTTAAATGTATCATTTATATTAATTTTAGGTGGAAGAATATATGGCACAACTGCCAAATCATTTAGTTCCACGGGTGAATAGTAAAGGTGAAAAGTTTCGTGAAAAACAACTGATGACACAGGTTAAATCATATCTGTTTCAATTTAAATTCTTCAAAATTCTCGCTCTCTGTTTATTTATATACGTATTTACAAATAAATTGAAATTATAAATGTTCCAAAATACTTATTATGGAAAGTGTCAAGTTATTGTTGAAGTTAATGTTTCAGTTACCGCAACAGGACTTATCATTAGCATACTGTAAACATCTTTCAAATAATATTGAAAAGAAACTTTATGAAGAATTTATTAATGCAAGAAATGAAATCGCTTTGGACATTGGTTTCGTCTGCCCATTCATTCCAGATCCAATGGTCATTTTCATATTAATTACATGGTTTTTTTTGTTTATCTTTCATTAATGTGCAAAAAATTTGAATGTTAAAGTAAAAGTTAATAGTTGCGCATTTTTTACTTTTTCTTCCAATTTCATTAGTTATTTTGTCCAATGCTTTCTTTCCAACTACGTAAATAATTCAAAAACTTTTAAAAAAAATATTAAAAAACAAATTAAATGAGAAATAATAATTGAAATTTATTTGTATATCTGTGAGGCAAAAATGTTTAAGAGAAAAAATTGTTTCCTTTTTTCCACAGTTAAAATTCAATGAAATATTTATGCAAAAATTATCATTACCATAAGGAATGATTAAGAAAAAGCTATCGATGACCTGCTGAATTAATGAAATTTAAAAATTCCACTTAGCAATAGATCACCTGGTAAACTTTATGAAATTTCAAAGTTCCATTTTTCTGTGCAGCGATCAAACAATCTCAGCATTTGTAATATCATTTCAGAAGAGAAATGAATTAGTTTTTCATCGAATTCACATAATCGTTTATCATCGCCAATAGTTCTTGGTGCATAAAATTTCATGTTTTTAAATTTTCGATATTTCACTCAAATTTATTATCTTCAAATTTATTGAATAAATAAGTTGCAAAAAGAGAAATTTCTGAAATTCATTTAATTAAGGCAATAATTAAAAGTATTAAATATATTTACTTTATCTTAAAAAAAAAAATTTTCTACAAAATTGCAATTGCGAAATTTAAAATAAATTAAAAGAAATGTTGAAATGCAGGAGTGTAAGAAATGTCGTGGAGTACTGGAAGCAAAAGAAATGGCTGTAATTGCACCAAAATTAGGTGAAAATAACGGTTGGCATCCGGCTTGCTTTACCTGTGTTACATGTGAGCAGGTAATACTGTAAAATTTTACCTAATATAATTTGATTTTATTATTACTTTTGTTTTTTTTTTTGTTCTGTCAATTAATCCTTCTTTTATATATATATATTGAAAGAAAGTTAATAATTAACTATCGTGTCGGAAATAAATTTTGATTTAAAATTGGTATACAAAATTCATAATTACGGACTACGGTAAAAAAAGACGAAACAAAAGACAACAAAAAATAAAAATGCTTCTTTTAATTGAGGAAAAATCAACTTCTTTTTCTTTAAAATTTTAAATAAAATATTAATTTGAAAGAAATTTAATCATTTAAAAAATTATTTGCAAAAATAATTTAAGCTCTTGGTCGATTTGATGTATTGCGCAAAAGATGACAGTATCTATTGTGAGCGGCATTATGCTGAACTTCATAAACCACGTTGTAATGCTTGTGATGAGGTATGGCACGATATATATTATCAGCACTTTTGAAATAATTCAAAAGTCAGAATTAAAATTAAAATTGCTAAATTAGATTTAATAAGTATGCTTCTCTTCTCAACTAAACAGCACAAATGAAAGGAATTTAGGAAGTAAGAATTTATTTGAGATGATCAATAGATTGAATATTTGGAAATTTTTGGCAGTGTGAAAATAAGTTTTTTTTGTTGAGTAATAGAAATTTAAATGATCTTTTTAACGCTTAAATTCTTCATCTTTTTTCCACAATTTTTCTCTTTGTGTAATTTCTTTGTTTCTGTAAATTTTCAACAGTAAAAAAAAATCGAATTTCTCTCTCTGTCCCTCTCTCTGTCTTTCTCTGTCTTCTTCCTTCTCTCTATGTTTTATTGAAAAAATAAAATGAAAAGGGATAAAACAGTGATGATAAATGAGAGAGTCTCTTGTCACCACTAAAATATTTTTTGAAGGCAACATTGTTTCAGTTATGTAAGCTTTAAATTTCTGCTTCCTTTTATTCCATAATTATTTTAAAATTTCTGTACCTAGCTAATTTAAAATATGTACTTTTTTATTAAATTTTCGAAACTAATTTTCTTTACTAGATTTTTTTGCTTTAATTTTGTTAAATTTTAAAATAATATTAATTTTTGATTTAAATTGCACCTTTTTCTGTGTTAAATTATTGATAGATATTAATTTATTAATTGGCATATTAATGATTAATTAGATAGGTAATTTAAAAGCTAATTAATTTCGAAAGCTCAGCTGCAAAGAATAAACTTAAAAAAAACTTTTAATTTCTACTTGTCAAATAATCTGCTAATTTTTGTGCAATGAAAGAGAAAAACAAAAAAAGAAAAAAGTGAATTTGCTTTGCTTTTGGCTGAATGAGATTGATGTGTGATTTGGCCAAGGCAATGGAGTGTGCTTAAATGATGAGTGCTTAGTGATGACGGGTTTAAGGCAATAAGCCTGATAACTTTTCCTTTTTCATTCATGTTTACATTTTTAATATGCTTGTTAAACGATTATACTGCTAGCTGAAATGGTTACATACTGTGTTCTGAAACTAAATTATTTGTCCAGGAAATGAAATCCGTATACTCTCTATTTCTTTTTTTTCCTGTCCAAATCAGCTCTAGATTTCTCGCTTTCAATGCATGAAATGAATGTTGCTGTTGTTATATAATTTGCCTAGGCCAATATTCTAGTATGGCATTAAGCACTTTGATTTTTTTTCTCTTTCTCTTAATTTTGCCTTTTATAGCAGCAAAACCAGAAATTTCGATTTAAAATTATCGATGTATACTTGACAGATTTTGGCTACTAAGGCTTCAATTCATTCAACTTTTCTCTTTCTAGCTTCTTCTTTTATTCACTTTTTTCTCATATCGTTTTACTACCATCAAATTTGCATTTATTTTGCATAATTTTTCATTTTAATCTTCATAAACTTCAACTATCATATATCAAAAAATTTCATTTATGCAATTGAAAGCCTAAAAGCTTGAATTACACAATTTAGTTTCTTTTACAACAAAAAAAAGATTAATATTTTATACAACTAAAATTTATACTAAAAGCAATATTAATTCCCTAAACCATAAAATTGGCTCAAATTTAATTTCAATAAATAATATCTAAATTATTATTATAGTGAGATCCCTAACATTGTAGTTTCCATAAAATTTTTATGAAGTGTAAAAAAAAAGAAAAAAACAACATTAACATCGTTTATTTTAAGATTGCTTTCCTATCAAAATAACAAATCAAAAATGAACCGAGAATTTTCTCGATTCATTTTTTTAAAGATTAAAAAGAATGCTGTTGTGAAATCAATTCCCTAGTGATATAATATTCAATTCCTTGGATAGATCAAAATTGCCTTTGAATTAAATAGGCAAAATTTATGGCACTTCATTACAATGGGAAAAAACAAAACAAAAGCATCCTGGCATGTTGATAGTTTTTTATTACTACTAGCTTGTTACTTATCGTAAATTATGAAGATGCTTAGCTAGTTAAATAATTAATTCATAATTATTCCCAAAATGTCCATTTCACTGAGGACATCAAACTTTAATTTTGTCACATATTTCTTTCCTTTTTTTTAACCTATTTTTTTTAAAGCTAAACAGAAACAATTAAACTATGAATTTGTAAAAAAAAAATCCCGATGACGACAAAAGTTTCTGTATAATTTAAAAAAATCCTTAAAAAAAAGTAATCGTTAGTTATTATCCAAAGAACCTTATAAATCCATCTGAAATATGCCTAGCATTCTCGGTTATATTTTTTATTCCATAAATTATCTTTGATCTAATTAATTCAAATTTGGTTTAATGTCAACATTTTTGTCATGTTTAACTTACTAAATAATGATTTAAAAAAACATGAAGTGTTACTGCCAGATTAAGCATCTCTTAGAAAATGTCCATACAGCAGTGTCCATCTCAAAATTTGGCTAAATTTTTCAGTTTTCTGAAACTGTTCAAGTTAAACTTAAGCTGGCGTTACTTTCAAATAACAGATTTATTGCTATTAATTTTTTATTGTAACAGTAAAATAATTGTTTCATTGCTGCAAAATTTTTTCTCAGAAAATTTCAGGTAAAAAAAAAATCCACTGCTGAAATGGAATAAAAATTTAATCCCTTCACTTTAAACTAAATCTATAAGGAAACTGAAAAATTTAATTGATGAAAGACCATGCAGTAATTAATTCAAATAATACTATAATATCTTTTTTTTTAATTAATTGATTAGATCTTCTACATTCGTTCGTGGGTCGATGTTTGTGTGTGTGTGTGTGTATGTGTGTGTGTATGTGTATGTGCGTGTTTCTGTATATGTGTGTATGTGTATGTATTGGTGTATTTCAAGAAGTGCTGTGAGAAGTGAAAAATGTACTGAAGGTATATTTTAACGATTGCCCACGCAAAAATACGAAGCCAAGGAACAGGAAGACCAACTGCAGGAAGTAGGAAATGTGCTATATCCTATCAATGTTTCCATCCATCCATCCATCTATCCATCCATCTATCCATCCATCCATCCATCCATCCATCCATCCATCCATCCATCCATCCATCCATCCATCCATCCATCCTCAATCATCTTATCTATTCAAGCTATTTGCTTATCTGTTTTAACTTTTCAATCAAACTTTTTCATTTCTTTTTCACTTCCAGTACTTGATCTAAGCACTTTTCTATCAATGTATCGAGAAACGAGACGACGAGACGAACTCATTAGCTTAAAGTTAATTATTTACTCTTTTATCATGATTGACTTTATCCTAAATCATTCTTGATGTTTCCTGTATCCAGAAAATGCTCCTGAAATAAGAAACGAAAGAGAAATGAATGTGAATTGAAATTTCTTATCACAGACACATGTAATCCCTTAATAACAACTACAAATCCTAAAATCTATCATTCTTTTCTTTTAAATAGCTTATTTTATGATACGTTAGTTGAGAAAACAAATAATATCATTTTTGATATCATGAAAACTACTAAAATAATATTATATTACTTAAAAATAATATCATACTTATCTTGATATCTTGATTACTTTAAAATAATATTGCATTACTTCAAACTAATACCACATTTGATATCATGATTAGTTTTAAAATAATATCACATACTTTAAAATAATATCGTACTTATCTTGATATCACGATTACTTTTAAAATAATATTACATTATTTTAAAATAATGCCATACTTATCTTGATATCATGATTACTTTAAAATAATATCGTTTTTGATATCACAATTACTTTTGAAATACTATTAAATTAATTTAAAAAATACCATACTTATCTCGTTATCATGATTACTTTTGAAATAATATCATATTATTTTAAAATAATGCCGTACTTATCTTGATATTATGATTACTTTAGAATGGTACCATTTTTGATGTCATGATTACTTTTAAATTAATATCATATTATTTTAAAATAATATCATACTTATCCTGATCTTATGATTACTTTAAAATAATATTATATTTACTTTTGATATCATTATTACTAATGATATCATGTTTAGTTTAAAATAATATCATATTTACTTTTGATATCATCCTTACTAATGATATCATGTCTAGTTTAAAATAACATGCTATAATGATTAATTTAAAATATATCATAATAACTATAATATTATGCTTACCTTGAAATCATACTTACATTGATATTCATACTTACTTTAATACCATCTTATCTTAGTTATATATTTCAGCTTAATTAACCATAATGAATATCACATCACATTACACTGAACTATTCTTTTGCTTCATCTTCAATGATATTTTATGCTTAAGCTTAAATTAATAAAATAAGAGAAGGAAAGATGGAATGAATGGATGAATGGATAAATGGAATGGATAGAGATGGAATAGAAGGAACTTATGGAATAAACTAATGATGATGGTTCATAGTTAGTTAGTTAATTAACTTCCAACATTACACATTTTCTAATGTGATTAAGGTGGAAATGTCTGGAGATGGAGCAAAATGCACTATTGGAACGTTGAGTTTCAATTAATCACAAAACTGACACACTGATACACTGTTTGGTAAAATGATGAAGGAAGGAAGGATGGAAGAAAGGATCCTTTGCTCCATTTTAGTGGTGTTTCATTTTTCTTTTATTTTTTTTTAGATCAAAAAATTGAATTAAAATGATGAATAGATCAGTAAAATTAGATTTTAGATAGATGAATAAAAAAATTTTTTTTTCTCTTAATATTTATATACTTTCTATTATTTCTTTTTTCTTTTTTTCGTTTTCTTTTTTTCCTTTTTTCAATAAAAATGAAACAAAATTGCACATTTTACTTTTTTTTTCTTTTTGCAAAATTTTTACAAATTAAAATTATTTAAAATTTTTTTTGATCTCTCTTTTTCTTTTTTCTTTTCTAAAATTATTTATATTACAAATGGATCATAAAGATAAAATGGTAATATATATATCTTTAATTACAGACATTATTATTGCTCAAATGAATGTGTTTGTAAAGTGTGGAAGTGATTTTGTAATACTTATGGTTAATAAATAATAAATGTCAGTTGGCAATTTTAAATTTGAAAATTTTTCATTTATTATTATTTCAAATAAAATTTTACTATTAAATCTTAGCAAAACTATTTAAGACTATAATATTCGTTTAAAACATTTCTGAAATTTAATAAAAACTTTCTTTCGAAAATTTTAAAATTTCATACTAATTTAATCTTTGAATGAAATTTTTTTTAATGGACGTAAAATGTTGAAGAAATTATTTTTAAAAAAGAAAACAATAAAACGAAAAAAAAGTTTAATGTAATATTTAAAGATGAAAATTTACAATAACTTATTAAAATGAAAATTGTTATTTCTTCATCTTTTTTTTCTTTTCTCAAATAAAATTTGGTAATAATTTTTGACAAATGAATTTTGTTTTTCTTGAATTTCGTTTTAAAGTAAACATAAAGGAAAATAGACGAAGTTTGGTTACTTACAACAAATTATTAGTCTTCTCTACTTCACCAATTACATATCAATTCATACTTGTTTTTTTCTTTTGAGAACGAATCCAGGAAAAATAAATTACATGGCCTGATGAATCATTCTATTTTAAATTCAGTGTCACAACAAGTATGAATTAATTTTGTGATTTGAAAAAAATGAAATCGATTTCAATTAATAAATCATTTTCAAAAACCAATCGATATCAAACGATAACTCTCACAATTCTTTCCACTGGAAAGGAAATGGCTCAATTGTCAAATTTGAGCCAATTATAAATACTTGAAAATGAAACCTCTTTTCTTTAAAAATTTTTTTTTTTAAAATCAAAAATTGGAAAAACGTTTAAATTTTATTCTTTTTCTATATACAGGATACTCATATATATATATATATATATAATGAAATGATTTAATTAATAAGTGAATGAATTAGATCTAATAAATTAATTGAACTTTTGCGAAACAATTCACTTTTATCTGTGATTCATTTCATTCAAGATCACATAGAATTTGTCCGCTTTTTAAATTAAAATAAGAAATTTTGTTACCAGTGATTTATAAGCTACATTAAATATCAATCAAACTAAGAAAAAAATTACTCGTTGAAATTGCCTAAAGTTATTGCCAATTCAAATGTAAAGCTATAAACTCGAAACATCGCCCCTCTATTTCTTTCTCTCTCCCTTTCTTTCTCCCTTTCGCTTTCTCTAATTTATTTGTCTTAAAGAAAATATCTCGTAAAAAAAGTTTTTCTCAAAATCTTTTCTTAAATTCCAATACCTTTTCATTTGCTTCAACTAAAACTACTTAAATTACGCTGATATTTTTCTCAATTTAATTCCCTAAAAGATCAAATTAAATTCGAATTGAATTCACCGATTATTTATAGTTTTTGTTTTCTTTTTTTTTTCACTTATTTAATTATGTCGATTAGGATTGATTAATTAATTCAATCATATTTATTTATTTCAGTTATATCGTTTAACTTATCTTTAAAGCTTTTGGTGATTTAATCGGATTTATGGATTATTTCAATTTTAATTTTAAAATTCGAAAAAGTTTCAACATTTCGATGTTATCAAAAATGATACGACACCAAACTCTCAATGTCATCAATCAGTATTGGCGACAAAGTATTTACAGTTAATATTTGCCGGTGAATATACAAAGGCAATGAATAAGGACTGGCACAGTGATCATTTTTGCTGCTGGCAATGTGACAGTAGCTTAACCGGACAACGCTACATTCTTCGGGATGAGCATCCGTACTGTATTAAATGCTATGAAGATATGTTTGCTAACACCTGTGATGAATGTGCTAAACCAATTGGTATCGATTCCAAGGTAATTTCCATACATATATTTTTATAGTGATAATATAAGAGATGCAAAAAAAAGTGACGAAAATTCTCTTTCCCAATTCCTTTGATAGATTCAATTTAAGAACTAAGGCCAATCAGAAGAAGCAATAATTAGTGAAAAAAAAATAATTTAATTATTGAACCATACGGCATACAGTGAGAAAGAAGAGGGTTCATATATGATAAGTATGATAATGATAATGATAATGATAATGATATGCATATTTTTGCCTTAGAAGACAACTGGCACGATTCAGGATTTATCATATAATAATGATAAAATTCAGGATTTATCAAACGATAATAATAATAATAGCATTCAGGATTTAACATATGATAATGATAATGAAAAATTTAGGAATTATTATATGATAGTGATAATGATGATGATAACATTCAGGATTTATCATACAGAGAAAAGCATTGGCATGAAGATTGTTTCTTATGTGATATGTGTAAGATTTCACTGGTTGATAAGCCATTTGGTAGTAAAAATGATCGAATTTTCTGTTCCAACTGTTATGATCAAGCATTTGCAACACGTTGTGATGGTTGTGGTGAAATATTTCGTGCCGGTATGTTCAAAAGATTTCATTTTTCTTAAAAAAAATATTTATTCATTAAGCATTCATTGATAACTTCAAGCTAATGATAAGTGTGATGATAGTGATAATATGATAGAAATAACTTAACATTTATTGTATTTAAAACAAATGGAATAAAAATGAATGATAATGTCATTTACTATAATCTATCAATAATCTTATCAATAGACCATAATAAATATGGTAAAAAATAGTGTAATATGGTAGCCGGAGGTGTAGTACTGTAATCAGTGTGATATGGTAGCCAAAAACATGATATTGTAAAATTATAATTATAATAAATATATTTCTTTCTTAATTATTACTAGTAAGATCTATCGATGGATTATCAGTCTGAAATAGGTAATCAAATATATAATGCTATAGTGACATTAATATGCTTAATTTCTATCCTTACAGGTATGAAAAAAATGGAATACAAAGGTAAACAATGGCATGATAAATGTTTTTGTTGTGCGCTATGCAAAACACCGATTGGTACGAAAAGTTTCATACCTAAAAATGAAGAAGTCTATTGTGCAACATGTTATGAGGAAAAATTTGCAACGCGATGTTGTAAATGTAAAAAGGTATGCAAAATAAATTCATTCATTCATTCATTCATCCTTCAATTCTATCATTCATTATTTCCAAAAGGATTTCGTACTATCATTAAATTAAACTAGCAACACACTGATAGTATTTAAATTAATTACAGGTAAGTTTTATCATAAATAAAAAATTTTACGAAAAGGTAAGGAAAAAAACTTTTTTTTCCCTCCTATTATTTAGTGTTAGTTGAAAGATTTATTTATTTCTTTCAAATTATGATCAAAAAATTTAACAAATTAAGCAATTAAAAATTTTAATTTTAGGTAATAAGTACCGGTGGTGTAACATATAAAAATGAACCATGGCATCGTGAATGTTTTTGCTGTACAAATTGTAATACGTCGTTAGCTGGTCAAAGATTTACGTCAAAAGATGACAAACCATACTGTGCTAATTGTTACGGTGAATTATTTGCTAAACGATGCAATGCTTGTGTTAAGCCAATTACAGGTGCTCTTTACATTTCATATATGATAGTGTTTAAATTAATTATCGGTAATAATTTCTATCATTCAATTATATTTCATGTATGCTTGCTTAAAAATCTTTGTTGAATGTGAAATTTACGTGAAAGTCTAGAGTTTATTTTCGAAAATATTGAAAATATTGCTTACAAAAAAAGAAATATTTCATACAGATATTTGTTTATTTTTTTTATCTCTCATCCATGGATAAATTTTAATTATTCAAAAGTTTGAAAGAAAAAATTCAAAAAATCTTTTAGATCATAATAGGTAAAGTAAACGGAAAGCAAAAATCAGCTGACGGATGCGAGAATGAGTTGAACTTGACACTTCGCACACAGTAGAAAGTTTATTTTGCAGGAATTGGTGGTGCCAAATTTATTTCATTCGAAGATCGGCACTGGCATAATGATTGTTTTATTTGTGCTCAGTGTTCAACATCCCTTGTTGGTAAAGGCTTCATCACGGATGCTGCTGATATTCTTTGTCCGGAATGTGCTAAAGCCAGGTTAATGGCTGCTAATTCATGATTAATGTAAAAAAAAAGACTGATATGCCGGTTTTCTTTTTTTTCTCTTGCCAAACTGCAATTGATAAATATATTCGTAATACTTGAGTTGTTTTTCACTTTTTCTTTTTTTTGCACTTTTTCAAAATTCAAATCCTTTAAATTGGATTAGATCAAAAGTCACACATCAACAACTGCTGCTGTACTGATTGTTTTCAACTTTTCAACGAAGGAAGAAATTAGCATTCCAGGAAAAGAGAAGTAAAAGATGATGCTAGAATCATCAATCAGATGTTTAGCAGACAGACTATGAAAAGATAGGATGAAAAAGATTGAAGAAAAAAATAAATACTATATATACTGCCAATTTCAAAAAGATTTGCAAATTAATAGTTTCTTGAATTTTTCTTGAAAGTCCCAAAAGAATTTAAAACATTTGAATGAAAGTTATGGAAAATAAAATTTCCAGAAATTTTCATTGGAAATGTTTTCAGAAAAAAAAGAATTAGAAAATTAGAGGATGAATTTGAAATTGTCATCCTGTTTGTCCGATGTAATTGCTTTAATATAATACAGTTTATTGCATATTATTTTGTGCTGTAAACCGATAATCAGTATGTTTCCCCCAATCAACTCTATTGAAATAATTATGGTACTTTTCAGAAATACCTTTTACAGAAAATTTTTTTTTTTTTTTTAGGGCTCAAATTCATTTCGAAAGAAAGTATACCTTATAGTTCTCTCATCAGTAATACATTGTGGGCATATTTTGAGAAATTTAAAAGATTTGATTTTAACACATCACATACTGAAATGCGTATTTTTAAAATGTTATTAAAATTCTTCCAATGTACTTCCCCTCGAATGCTATTTCTTTTCTTTCTTTTGTGATAAATTTAGTGTCACTTGTTAGAAATTATTATATGCCGTGTGGAGTGAAAAACTCTGAAATTTCAAGTGTATAAAAAGTTAACGGACTAGAAGATCAGTTCTTTCACATTCAAAGCAATTTTACACATTGATGGATTACAAACTTCTCAGTCGTTACAACTATAAATATCTCATTCGAAAATCCTTTCGGTCCCTAATTAAATTATGCAACACGCAAAATCCCAAAGACTTTTGAGAAATTTACTCAAATTTATTCATATTTCCTATAATTCGGTTATCCAATTTACTTTGACTAAATTTTGATTTACTTATGGTAAATTCAATTCATCTATGCACTAAACATCCCCGCATTAAGTGGATATTTTCAGTCCCATAGAAGTTCAATCTTATACAAACTGAAATTAGCGAAGCTGAAGAAATATGTTAATCTGACCTTCAATTTTCTCTTTCCCTTACTACATCAAATTTTATCAGTAACAACAGTAATGAAGAAAAATAAAAACAAGGAAGCGGAATAATTGATCAGCCAAATATTCATAATTTATCATGTCACGACTGAAAGTGAATACGGCCGCAATTCAAATCCTGGACAAAAAAAAATGAGTGATTTCAATGGTTTCGATAACATGAATGTCAACTGCTGGTCTTTCTATGACTTTTCATTATTTAAATATTATTAAATTATTTGGATTTATTTGTCTTTCATTAAGCACGAGAAATATGGAGAAAGCAGGATGTGTCC
This sequence comes from Mansonella perstans, assembly GCA_037074765.1. Classification (NCBI taxonomy): domain Eukaryota; kingdom Metazoa; phylum Nematoda; class Chromadorea; order Rhabditida; family Onchocercidae; genus Mansonella; species Mansonella perstans. The sequence goes on from JBAMDO010000021.1 coordinate 50,633, forward strand.
ATCATATACAGACAAAAAGAAATAAACTTCTGTTGCTAAAATTATTTCACCATTTATGAATTAAACAATCGCAAAATCTGTTTAAATAAAAATGAATCCTAAAATTCAAAGCTCCAATAGTATATATTTAAAGTGAGAAAAAAATGCCAGAATTCACGCATATGGATCACAGATCAATCATCGACTTGTTCATCACCAGTAACTTCTTTCTGTTTTCTTATTAATTTCTCCTTTTCCTCCTTCAAAGATTCCTCCAATTTGGCTTTCTTTTCGTTCAGAGTTTTTAAACGATGTATAACTCGTCGTTCATTTTTTATTTGCATCTTTTTTTTCAATTTCCTGAAAAATGATGGAATTCGTTATCACCTTAGTTGTGGTGCATATTCAGTTCATGATCTGAATTTATCTACTTCAAATAAGAAAACAACTCCATATTAGAAACTATTTTTATAACTATTTGCACAGTGGAGTAAAAAATAACTTCTTTTTCGGCAATTCTTTTCTTAACCGAATCAGTTCCTCGGGAGACTTAGTAATGTAGGCATGATAAAGAACTTCGCCCTCATCAATGCCTTCTTCGATCTTCACTAATTGCAGTGTCAACCGAGGTCCAAGCTCATAAAGTCTGAAAGTATTTCAATTAAAATCACTGCACATGTGTTTCAATGTTAGACAAACTAATGGTTGCTGTAAGAACCGAAACAAACGAAGAGATTATTAAATAACGGAAAATTTACCTTATATTTGTTTTCTGTCCTTCTAAGCATCCTCGTGTTGTTAGATCTTGCGGTAGCTTCACCTCCTCCTGTTCAAATTCATACTCACTCTCGCTCATCTGACCTGGGCTAAAAACAGCGATTCAAAATTTTTAGCAAATCACTTGAATTTGAAATAAAATTTCCCTTCAAAAACACACTTTAGAAAGTAATCTTCGATATCCTTGTATTTCGATAAATCTGGAATCTTGCTCTGAATCAACTTTTTGGCTGATTTGCTTAATCCTGCAGGAACTGCTTTGATTGCACTAAAAAAAAAACTTGCAAAGGATAAAAAAAATTAGGGAAAAAAGACTTGAACAAAATGAGTTGTTAAAGAAATAAAACATACTAATGCCTCAGCTGGATGGTTTTATCATCGACGTTGTAGTTGATCAGTAAACAGCGTCGAACAGTAGACAAGTCCACCTACACAAAACAGAAACATATATTTATTTTAAACACTTAGTTTGAATAACTTGAACATGAAACTCTACAATTATTACGATCGCAATTTCGGAACTTCATTTAACGATAAAATCTTTACACGACATCCTCACCGAAGTGGTTTAAGCTAATTTGTTATGAGGAGAAATTCATTGCTCTAAAAAATTTCAAGGGCTTTAAGCAATTCACAAGAAATTTAAAGCTACACGGACCGTATCAACATTTAGTGTGGGGAACATGTTTTGAAATATCGATTGTACAAGTCGCAAATGTTGACCGCGATTCGAGTTAAAACCATTCATTATAACAAGTGGAGCAGTAGTAAATAATCGTTGGAAATGCATTTTGCGTTTTGATGCCGAAATAATATGCTTTGTTAATGTATATTCTTTCACTGCAACAGTGTTCATGTGAGCAATAAAATTTTAAAATTGCTGTCTCCATCCGTAGAGCCTCTTAATCGAAAATGAAAAAAGACGCTAATATCAGATCTCAAATGCTGCCTGCAATCACCAGATAACCTAGAATTGCACAAATTAAGAATGTACTTTTGTCTGTATTTCTAATATCTTTAGCTAAAAGATGTTAAGATGAATTAATCATAATACTTACTTGCGATTAAAAATTTTAAATTATGTTAAGATGTTTGTTTTACCGTCTCTTTTAGCTCATATTATTATCCTGACTGAATTCAGAGATAAAGAATTTTCCAACGGTGATGTATACATGACAATGCGCTTCAACAACAATAAAAGAACACGCATTAGGTGAATAAATACAAGCAAAAACAGTATTTGAAAAAAAAAAAAACTGATTTTGACAGTGATTAATTTTACCTCGGAAGGTCAGTGTTGGTCCCTGAGGAGATCGAATAATTCTCAGCGTTACCCAATTTTTTCCATGAGTCAAGACCAGCAAATGTGTAACACCAAGAACAGCACCGTTCACGATAAAATCTTTCAAGTTATTGCGTTTCTTCACCTAAATGCAGCAAAGATAAGAGATTGGAATTTCTTCATCGGCTGATTTCTAATAACTGTACATAGAAATTTTTTCATTTTTATCACAGAATTCAAATCATTTTTTAAGTGGCTATTTTGCATGGCTATACGGCTATCTATAAGTTAATTAATCAATTAGTCTATCTAAATAAAATATTAGGTAGTGTACCATTTCCTGTTTGTTTAAAACGCTAGAAATTCTTTGAGTGGTAATCATTCTCACTGCTATTTTTTAGGCATAATAATGAAATCGTTATAGTGAATTCCAAAATAGCATTTCCATTTGCAAATAAAAGAAATTTTCATTAAAAAAATCAAAAGAAAAAGCCAAACTTTGAGCTTTGAAGCAGTGAAAGGTTCCATAATGGCACGCATATCACGTTCCAGAGAGCGCACAAACAGCCCAACTTTTCCTCGATGAATAACGATAGAGTGAGGTTCTTTCAACAGTTTCTGTTCTGCCTCTTCACTTGACTTTAGTTTCATCATTTTCTCTTCATGCCTTTCAAAATTACCAGCACTCTAAAAATTTAAATAAATTAAAATACTTTGGCATGAATCTGAGAGCTAACTAAACTTTTCCAAAAACATAATTCTCAACTGCTCCTTCAGCAAATATCGAACATTTTAGTTGTGAAATCATTGGAAATGACTTAATTCTATTTGTAGTATCATTACAAACAAGCATAATTGAAAACGCATAGGTGAAAGGTCAATATGAAAGAAGAGCTCCATGCACAAAATAGGAAGTACACTAAAGGTTTATTATACTTTTAGAATCTTACTATTCCTCACTGAATACAGTATTCATAGAATATTCGTAATCAATGCAAATAAATATGAAATTGATCTTACGGAGTTTTTCTTCGCTTGTCTTGAAAATGGACCTTTTTGCTTACCGTACTGACCAGCATTACTGCCACTTCGTTTTCTCTTCATTGTTTCCAAATCTTTCAATAGAGACATTTTTATTGATAAGGAATTAAATGACTAAACTCCATAAACTATTGATTGCCCTGAAATATTCCACATACTACCAAACCCCTTTGACAATAAATGAACTCATTGCGCTCTCAAGTGTGACTTACCTCACCAGTATTTCACGGCTGGCCGCGGAATTTTATGATGCTTAAACATTTTCCCCTGTACGGTTTGTAAGGTTTGCTGATTGTTAGTTCGGGATATTTGTATATATATATGTATGTGCTTTGTGTATATTATAGTAACATTGACAGGCATACACAACAAAAGATTTAGCTATGATCTTAGATAGTTAGTAGGTACTTGGACAAAGATTTTTTACTAATTTTGGCCCATTAATTCTCCTTGATACAATTTCAGCCTAATATTTATCCTAGAATTCATCGAGTGAATTTATTCATAAATACCGCGTTATTAAAGAAAGCAAATTCTGTAGCAAAATAGCATACAAACTATTAACCAAACTTTTTATCAATTATTGGTAGTTTTCAAATTTTCCGACTTTAATAAGTGATTATTTAGTTCATCCAAAAAAACAATCCGAAAAAACTTTGATTTATTAAAAATGATTGCTGATAAAGCTTACGGATACTTTCTTCTTGCTATACTCACTGAATTAAGGCAACAATCTTTCACTGTTTTTTGGAATCAAATCTTAGCTCAGTGCCTAGGAAATAACATTTGAAGACTGGGGCCTATAAAATGGGTGTAATGCTTTTTATTCAGACACAGACTGGAAACTCCTTGCTCTGTCTAAACACTCTGTAGACAATTAGAGAGAGAAGTTTGAAGGATAGTACGGAGAAGGAGGAGAGCTAGATATGTTGTAGACAGTCTGTGATGGGCCGCGTTTTAGTACTTTGTTAATTTATCAAAACTAATCTCCTTTATCTCTTCTGATTGTGCGACTTTGCAATTCCTGAGACTTCCTGAGACCCCGACTTTGCATTGTCTGAGATTTAAAGATTTTCCTAAAATCTAGAACGAACTTTACTCTTTGTATCTGTTATTTTTTTAAATTTTTATCCGTTTTTTCAGATACGACAACAACAATACAAATGGCCAATTGCATCGGGATGTTTGCAAATTTACGGAGAGTAATTGTAGCACAGACTTACCAGAATCGATGGGAATCGAGCAAGGCAATAGGACCAACTAGTCCGATGGCACCAGCTGAGAAAGGGACCAGACCAAAAGTTATTTTTGATTATTATGTTGAGCTATCAAGTAATCTAATGTAACAATTTATTTTTGCATTACGAGATCATTATTATCTGCAGGGAATCTGGGGATTAATAGGCTCACCATGGCCAGGTCCTTTACCAAAAGGCGAATTTGCTGTAACACGTTTGGATGATCTTAATAATATGATTCATCGATCCTCTCTTTGGCCGATGACTTTTGGATTAGCCTGTTGTGCTGTTGAAATGATGCATTTTGCTGCTCCGCGTTATGATATGGATCGCTTTGGTGTCGTTTTTCGTGCATCTCCAAGACAGGTTCGTCATTTCACATAGAGTATTCCATTCTAGGAAATTCGTTTGCGAAATAGTTTTTTTTTTTTTTTAAACATTTCAGTCAGATATTGTAATTATTGATGAAACAATAATTAAGAAAAATAAAGAGCTTGAGCATTTTGACATATTTGATTTATAACTAACTGATTTGTGGAAATTATCATATTCTTTGCATATTTCTTAAGTTTTAAGTTTTATATGGATTACACAAAGATTTCAAGCAGATCTAAATGTTGTAATTTAAAAAAACCATTTATTCTTTGAAAAAATACTTTTTTTCCAGTCAGACGTTATGATTGTCGCCGGAACAGTAACTAATAAAATGGCTCCAGCAGTTCGACGCGTTTATGACCAAATGCCTGAGCCAAAATGGGTAATCAGTATGGGCTCATGTGCAAATGGTGGTGGTTATTATCATTATTCATATTCAGTACTGAAAGGTGTTGATCGTATTATTCCTGTGGACATCTATGTTCCTGGATGTCCACCGTCAGCAGAAGCATTGTTATACGGTGTGTTGCAGTTGCAAAAGAAAATTAAGCGGAAACGAGAAGGTTTAATGTGGCACAGAAGATAGTTTCTGTATATTAAGCTTCTTGGATTTCTCTTTTCAGCAGTTGAAATCTTCGAAGATCCAGACTTTGTAGATAAATTCAATCATTGTGTTAATGTGTTAATGCTGAATAGAGTCCGTTTTTCGATCTATCGATTACTCCTGATAACTTTTAATCACATTCACTTTTTTGAACAAAATCAGATGTTTGAACTTGTTTCATATGATAGGCTTGTTTCCAGCGAAGACTATTCAGTTATTTTTTGAATTCTTGGATTTCTCTTTTCAGCAGTTGAAATCTTCGAATATGCAGACTTTGTAGATAAAAATATAAACAGTATCATACTTCTATGCAAGAATTTTGCAGTTTTATTTTCAATATCTGTATTTGTATTCATGTTTGTTGTTTTTTATTTTTAGGCATTATCCGGGTTTGGCTGATATAGCACTCTGTTAAAATTGGTTAACACATGTTCGTTTTAATTCTGTAGCATAGATGTAAATAAAGCATTAACAAAAACTTTTGTTTATTTGATATAAAGAAAAGGTCATTGACCTGTCGACTTGAATGTCCGCAATAACTGCATTCGATTCACCTGTGTGGAATTGTTACGAAGGCTAGGATGTTAGGATGTTGCGAAGGTTAACAAATACTTCGTGACGCTTACCGTTTCCTCAGCCAAGATGATCGTTTCTTCGCTTTTACTTTGTCTTGTTTTGAATTTTTTCTATAAATTTTTAAGTGTTACATGATGACCGGATAATCGCTGTACATGTGTTGTGAAACGGGGTGGATTCAGTACTATCACTGAAATTAATTGTACGAGTGAAAAAGACCAATTGTGTTAGAACTAATTATAATTTTGCAGAATCTCTTACATTTGTAGTTTCTGGATTATGTGAAGCAAGACTTTTATTTCTTTTTACTTTTTTCTACTACTATGATCTTATCATATCATGTCCTCCTTCCTCTCTGAGTAATTGTTTTCTTCTTATTGGTTCCATTACTTATTTATTGGAATAACAAGCCTGATTTCCTGAATTAAAATGAAATTTAAAAGATTTTGAAGTCTTTTTGTGGGAAGAATTGAACATTCATTTGCATATTCAGTAATAATAATTGTACAATAACAATAGTGAAAAGAAGCACAATGAATTTCTAAAATATGCTACTTCAAAATTAGCATTATGTAACTGAAATTTACAGAATTCCAAAATGTTCTTATAACTGTCGATTTATTTCTGGGAGAAATATTTCCTGTTTTATTGTTCCGTACAATCTATCGCTCTGGTCATTACGCTTATTATTTAATCTCATTGATTAAGTGAAGAGTGAATTTAGTTGGGAGGCATGTATTAGTAGTCTTGAAGCGACTTAATTCTATTGATTTAATTCGGCTTCTATAAATAATGTTTAATAATTTCGTATAATGTTTAATAAAATTAATTGATGAGGAAGATGAGGTGGGATGAAAATTGTTTTGTGAATTGTGAGAAGCGTTTTTGATGTTTTTTCCAGCTTTGTAGAACCTTGTAGTCAGCAATCAATGGATTATGGCTGCAGCCAACAGAGCTGAATTAGAAGCATTGGAAGTAAGTTTTTGATAAACTTTTTCTCACACTTATTTTTAAAGAGTTGAAATTGTCAACTTTAGAACATACGGATAGATTAAATGGCATGATTTGTTAATGTGTGTTTGACATACCTGTGTTAGGAAAAGAAAGCTAGAAAGTGAGTGATTAAACAAAAAATAATGCAAAGCTCATTAGATGTTATCGATTTTGAATCTACTACAGTTATTAAGTGGTTGTTTTTTTTGTCTAAGAAAATGTTGCTAAATTTTCAACTCTCATATTTCGGTATTCGATGTGAGCGACGAAGAGAAAAAGATGGACTGCAAGTAATTGACAGGTGAAGGTGTGACCATATGACATCGACTGCATATAGCGATGTGTGTTTCATCCTTTATTCAAGCTGCTTTGTGTTATCTGTCTGACAAAATGAAGGTGTCCATTTAGAGATCATGATCGACAACATATACTTTGTTTTGTGTATTATGACCAGCTAATGAGACACTCTGGGCAAGTAACCTGGTTGAGATTTGCAGATCAAATTTTGGATTACAAATTGTATAGCTTAAATTTGTTAAATTATTTTCCGAAAAATTCAATTCTTCAAGATTCATTTAATTTGGAATACAAAATTAGAAAAATCAATTGCATACATCTCAACTGCGAAACGAAATATTAAATATTGTGAGCGGTTCTAAAGTTTTCATACTTCTACGCGCAGTTTCAATTCCGCCATCATTGTAAAAATAGATCTTATCTGCTGCTGCAGAATCCTTGTTATCCATCATGGTTGATCTTCACCCACAAGTAACAGCAGCACTACTGCATTGCTCTATTAAAGTGCATCATTGGTTGTATTTTTTGCCTAATCTTTTAAATTCATTTTAATTAATTCAGTTTGTTTGGTCATGATGTGAAACATTTTCAAGTTTTGATAATGAAGGAAATAATGGAAATCAATGGTTATTCTATATGTTATGTGAATTGAATTAGAAGATTTTTTCCTTTCAGTAATTTTAATTATCAAATATCATCTTAATGCTAGAGTATCACCCACTATACAAATTAAATTACAAAGAGCATCAGAAGTAGTTGTACTTAATAATATGCTATTCCAATATTACAAAGCATTGTTCGTTTGTAAAAAGATTGAAATCTTAATAATTTGTTAATTAATATGTTTGTAAAAAAAAAATTGTGACTGCAATACTATTCATAGTTTTAAGCAAAAATCTTATCATTGTAGTACTGTTTCAGGAATACCGATCACCGGAATTTTTTAGTTCTACGAATCTATCGTTAAGAATTTTATTTCTTTGGTAATCTTGTTTTTTGATATAGTTCTCCATTATCCCAGAAAAAAACTTCAGTAAATTTTTTTTCAGGCATCATTACAGCAATTCCGTGTGAACGAACTTCATATTCTATTGTCGTCATTCAAGTGTCCGAAATTAGGGAAGAAGACGGAACTTGTACAACGGTAAGTTTCATTCTATAAAAATTTTTTATTCCTATAAGAGTTCATTAGGAGGTCTTCATCGTGGTGGCGAAGCAAAAATGGATCATTTGATAAAACAGAGCATTTCAGGTGCATTAATTTGCTACAGAACGCTCGTAATCAGGCTGCAGTAATACAGAAGATTCGCGAAATTAGTTCCAGTCGACGCTATAGTACACCAAGTGCACCTTCAGTACCCATGTATAATCATGTGGATGGTAACGGTGTCATGAATGGTTACGATTCTGTAATGACATTATCGTCGGCATTAATGCAACAACAGTATATCAGTGCGCACAATCCATTTTCATCACAAATGGCGCAGACTAGAAATCTGCAGATTGTTGATTTGCCATTTTATGATAAAGTTCGTTTATATTTTAATTTAATTGAAATTTTTACAGAGTTTCCACCATCAAGTTAGCAGTAATATGATTTTGTTTGACATTATTTTCAAAATCACTATTTCCTGCAGCAACAGACATTATTGGAACTTTCTGAATTGCCAGCGAATATATCGGGTATTCGATCTACATCTCGTTTGGCTTTTACATTTGCTATTCCACCGAACATTATGCCACATATTGTTTATAGGTTAGTTCAGGATTCTTATTTCAGGATGCGGAAAAATTTTTTTAGAATCTTTGCTTTTGCATTTATTTTATTAAGTGCTGTTTTTTTTAAAATTTTTTTTTTAAAAAAATGCACATTTCAGAAACGAATCTGCAGTGTTACCACGTATTGAGTTACAGCTTCGTTTTTTTTTGTCGGACTATTCCGCTGAGCAACACGATGATTTTCCACCTAATTGTAATGTGAAGATAGACGATGTTCCAGTCACTCTTCCGGTAAATCTGCAATCTGAAATACCCGGCCACTTTTTCAAGAAACTATAACATGAATGTGATTATTTTTCAAAGGGAAATAATCAAAATTGATTCATCATTCATTTTTATGTTTGATACAGTAATACATTATTTTTCAAATGCAGAATATTATTCCAACGAACAAACCAAGTGCGGAACCGAAAAGGCCAAGTCGTCCGGTGAACATTACCCCCTACTGTCAACCACCACGAGATATCATTCGGCCGCATCGATTGGTGGTAGAATGGTCTGCAGATAAACGCGCTTGGGCAATTGGTGTTTATGTTGTGAAAAGGCTTACTTCCGACATATTACTGTAAAATTTCTGATTTACTATTTCCATTTAAAACTTTCAATTCTTTCAAAGTAGATTATATACCAAACTCCCCGGAAGTAAATATCATTTGATTTGAATTATGTAAATTTCAGTTTTTTTCCATTCTTAGAATATACTTGATAATTTAAAGATGAAAGATTTTTAATTTTCTTCATTTGCAGTCAGCGTCTCTTAGCTAATCTGGCTACACGTCGTGCTGCCGAAGAAACAAAATGCATGATTAAAAATCGTTTATCTGGCGACGATGATGCGATTCAAATAGAAACTTTGAAAATGTCTTTGTTGTGTCCAGTAAGTATTTCTGTTCTCTCAGCGACTGCTTGTTTCGGTCACATAATGAGCTTGTATATTACAGTTTGAAATGTTCATCTCAAATTTCACTTCTTCCTTCAATCGCATTTATAAAACCTCATTTCACATTCAAACATTTCACGCTTCGATATGCATATTGATATTGTTATTTTTTTTGTACAGCAATAATACGAAACAGTCGTCAACCAAAAAAACGGGTTTGAAAATGAAATTCATATACTCATGTTATCGGTGGCTATATACAATTATATTGTGGGCATATACAACTTGCTTACATAAATAAACTAAACAAACGTTGAACACAACCTCATTTTGCCGTGAATTTTGGAATATAGTCCATAACATATAATATTTTCCTAATTTTATGCTATCTGCATATTTCTTTTGTATAGTAAAAGATTCCTTTTTTTCACCGCTTATGAGCAATCGATTATGTTTATAGATCCTCACGGTTTTTTTGCAGCTTGGAAAAACGCGAATGTTAATACCCGTCAAACCATATGACTGCACACACTTACAGTGCTTCGATTTATCAAATTTTTTAAAAATGAATGAGAAACGACCGACTTGGAAGTGTGGTGTTTGTAGTAATGGTGCACCTTATAAGAAACTAATTATTGATGGGTATGTTGCTTTTTTATGAGATTACATGCGTTGAATTCAGAGGCAAAAAATATTTCTTTTTTCATTTAAATTACTTATATAGGCTGTAGGACTCAATTTCAACATATTTTGATGATAAAAAAGATGTGAGTGATATCTATCTGGCCGTAATGTAATCTACTTCATTTACACATTTTAGCATGTTAATTTTATAGGAATTTTTAACGCTGGATTGAAACTTATGCAGATTTCAGCTATTTTGAAAGAGTTTTGAAAGATACAACCTCGAATATCACAGAAATTGAATTGTTGCATGATGGTGGTTGGCGTCCAATTAATGAGGACGATAAATCTGTTTCTGATAATGAGGAAGAAATAGGCTCTTCAAACGATTCAAAAAGTCATGCTAAAAGTGTTAAGAACAGCATATTACAAAGTGGTAACCGAATAAAGGCAGTCACAGATGATGATGTCATAATTCTGGACAGTGACGATGATGATGTGGTATTAACCTTTAACCTTTTTTTTCTTTCCAGTTATTGGTGGTTGAGAGTCTCCCTTTTACATCTTTTGTATTATTTTCTTGTAGAGAGCTTATATTGCCTAGCTTATGCTAATAACTATTTTTTTGATTTTCAAATAAATTTAAAAAGCACTGTGTCTATTTGATGAATTAAATTTAATAAATATTCGAGTCATTATATTCCATCTGATGTTAATTTTAATTTCACTTTTGGTGTGTGTTGTGTTTTTCCTGTCGGGATAGATGGTGGATGTTTGACTGAATGAAATAACATTTCATTTTGTTTTTAGGTTCTACAACAATTGCCATCGCAAAATTCAGTGAGCAGAACACAAAGGCGGGATGTTCCCCCTTCAGTTGTATGCATCGACCTTGATGACAGTGATCCAGTGAGCTGCTCATCGCATACACATAAGTCATCTCATATATCCACTATATCCACCATATCTACCATATCCACCATATCCACCACTGAGTTACCATTTAGCAGTAATACAACAGCAGTGGCCGCATCTACTTCATCTGCATCAGTAACTGGCACAGTAACAGTTGGGGGTTCTGCTGCTCAGATGAATGCTACTCGTCCTGTCATGCATTATCCTCCACAACAGCCACAACAGGTACCACATTCAAATCAATCGATGCCATATTTCCCAAATCCTGCAGTACCGCTGTTACCACCACCACCTGAAACTGTAATGGTAGGTACTAGTAATGCCAGTTATTTCCATTCTTTCGAACAGCCATTTCCTTACTATCAGCAAGATTTCAATAGTCGTTTAATTGCTGAAGAACTGCGTCAATTTATGGCTAATATTCATCGATCAACAAATGCATCCAGATTTTCTAGGTACACGTCGTAGCTAATTCGTAGATAACTTGTTATTATGTGAATTGATTGAATCTGTTTCGACCTGTTATGTGAATTCACTTGAAGTTTCTTTTGCAGAATATTTTTCCAAAATTTACCTCTAGAAAGAGACAGCTTCAACCTATCTATCAATTGGTTGTTGCCAGTTCTTTTTTGTTTCGATGTTCAGAGATGCATTTCCAATATTATCATTCATATGAGCTAGATTTGTCTGACTAAATCTTTTAACACTTTTTTCCATAGTTTTGTTATAATTTGTGTTGTTTTGTCTACTTATAAGAAATTATTTTGCTGTGAATGTAATTTTATAAGGTGGGATGTATGACCCTTTCATTTATCTGGTTTATGTTCGTAATTCTAATAAGAGGAATGGTTATCAGAGATTTGATTTAAGAGGAATGGTTATCAAACGAGATTTGATTTCAGTAGAGTTAAGGAATAAAGAATGTTCTTCTATACTTGCTGTTAACTCCATGTGAACAGTATATTTTTGTCGTAGTTATTATTTATAAAGAGATTTTAGGATTCGTTTGTCATATAATCTACTGATTTTCTGATTTGCTGATTGAAATATTTCGTAGAATTTATTTATATGGAAAAAAAGTATGCAAGTTTGTATAAAAAAATGGTTCAATGATGAGTTTCTAGTCACACGTAAAATTTGTGGATTTATTTCTTAGAAAATCATTTGAATCGTCTGCTTGGTCTGAATATTATTCTTCTGTGTAATGTGAAAGAATCATAGAAAGAATGCAATATTAAAATGTCATTTTAAAAATTCTAAATGTGTTCAAGATGTAATGTGTTGGTGTCAGTAGAAGCTGGAAATAGTTTCATTTTGTGATATCTGATAGCCTAATTTTCTGGTATTTTTTTTTTACAGTACGATTTTCATTGATATTTGGGAGGAAAAAGGAGTACACACTAATTAAGGGAACTCTCAGTCTAAGCACAAAGGATGATTTTTTTTTAAAATCTTTTTTTTTAGTTTGTTAGCTACAATTTATGATTTCATATTTTTCCAGTGTGACATCATTGGAATTCCAGTGTTATACTTTCATTAGAATTTACAACCCGGGAATTACCCATGAATGTCAGTGGCAATTAATTAAGTGAAAGAATTTTACAATCTGTTAAAAAACGGAAATCGGTTCATAATAGTTTTCAGAAATTGTATGGAATAAATTAACCATTATTAAATTACTTCTACAGTACTAATATTTGTAGCAGCGGTTTAGATTGGTATGGATATTTGGGATAGCTATGCCGGCATTCTTTTTATTTCGATTTTGTGTTTTTATATCATTTACATATAAATCGATTTTGCACATGCTGTGATGGACATTTTATCTTGTTTAAATTCATTTATTAGGTTTGATTGGTGGGAATTTAAATCATCTTCAAAGGCAACATTTTATAGATAAAATAGAACACAAGAAAATATTCAGGATATCTTAGCATGACTTTTTAATATTGCCTCCAGAAAATATCATTTTCATACAGTTCTTTTTATTCGAATTATTGTACTTTTTTATTCAAGCTCTGTAAAGTATGAGATGCGAAAGTTCAAAATTCAGTCTTATCGTTCGTATTTGTTAAGATTTTTTTTTGACTGTTTATAAATGCTTTATAAAAATGATGTAGATGTTTGGCAGTGAAGCAGCTTACTCTTCCAATTATATACTGCAAATTTAGCAAAACATTGCAAAAGAATAAAAAAAGTACCTGATTAAACTTCATTGGATTTTTATTTAATTCAACCTTTATTAGCCAAGAACGAAAAGGCCAGTTGAATTTATCGTTACTGTTCTTCTTTGCATTCTTGTATTAATTTCTTTTCTTTTAAAATTTCTTAATTATATTTTACAAATGAATCAATGCAGCAAATGAATTGACGTAATATGGTGACAGCAGTATATTCAATGTAGTATTTATTTACTCTTTTTATAATATCAAATGAAAGCAATATTAGGATCGCAATTTTCTTCATATTAGAGCACAATGAACACTTTTTTATTTCAGGCATACTGTAAATGTTCGTAAGCGATTGTTATTTAGAAGTAATGCAAGAAGAATGTTACTGTAGCTTGCGTCATACTATACTCTATATTTCTTGCTTCCAGAAAGAAATAGCTATTTTTCTTTTTTTACAAAGCAAAACCATATACATATATATATATATATATAAGCAGAAAGATAAGTTAAATTTTAAAAAAAAAGCAAAAAAAAGATACTGAACGAATTTTTTTTTTCAGTATCGTACTTTTTTTTGAAATTTCAAATTTAACTTTTCAATAATAATATCTCTTCAGTATCTTTAGATTAAAAATTTGAAGAAAGAAAAAAAAATAAAAACAAAATTAGAACCTGTATTTTATACACGAAGTTCATGCCGGTAGCAATGATCTCAGTGGTAGTTAGTAGACATATATCCCGTGATATTACATTTTGTAAAATGATTCAAAAAAAAAAAAAAAAAAATAGAAATACAGCGTTGATTATAAAACAACATATAACCTTTAACCTAAGATATATCTATGATAAAATTAAGCAAAAAATTATTATTAAATTAGACAAAAAGCATTGTTCAATTAAATTTTTGTTATTCATTCTTTTAAAGTGGAACATAAATTTTTGAAAGTAACTTGAAAGGACTAGAAAGTAGAAAAAAAAAATCTATCCTCAACATAACTTAAATACTTGAATTCTTTTGTGATCAAACAGTTCGTTCTCTTTTCAGCTTTTTCTTCTAACTTTTTTTTTCAATATGTTACAGGATAATAAATAAGATAATTATCAATATGCAGTAATTAATGTTTTTTTTTAAATTTAGAATTTCAATACAAAATGTTAGCTGAGTGAAATAAATAATTTGATGGAAAAAATGATGCATAAAATAAAAGCAATGAATCTATCGTTTACAAATGAAACAAATCTGAGCATTGCAGAAACTATATCCCAGACTTAAATGAATGGTTTCAAATGTCCAAGATATTGAGAGAAAGCATTTTTAGCTTCGGAAAAGATTACTTCAATTACAATTAAATGGTGTAATATAGAATTAAGTTAATCTTTTTCAGGATCGATTAAATTTGGAAGAATATTGTAAACAAATCAGAAATCAATTCGATTAAATCTGGAAAAGATTAGAAAGAAATCAGAATCGACCAGAATTGATATAATTTCAAGAAGATTGTAAAGACATTAGAAGCGATAAAATTTAAAAAAGATTACATAGTAATAAAAAAAAAGTAAATTTAAAAATTTTAACAAGAAAACTTATACATGTTAGTTTACATGAGTAATAGTATATTTTAGCAAAGTTTAAAATTTTTCCTGCAATTATCGATTTAATTAGATTTACCCACACGGAATTGCTCGATAATTTAGCTGAACAGGTTCACATAAACGAATTTAGTTATAAAAAAAAAGAAAAAATTATACCATTAAATTATTCATTCATTCAAAGAAAAATAATCAAAAGTTGGGTTAAGACTTTTTTTTTTGGAAATGAGGATTTCAACTAATTAATGAAAATTTATATTTGTATATACAAAATATCATATCATGTTATTGGTTGTGCTTGCCAACCGTCGATTCTTGTTCGTTTTTCCGGTGGTGAATTAGGCTGATCTTTGAGATAAACTTTTGACTGTACAGCTAGCCAAGAAGAAGATGTGTTGAAACCTGCAACATTAAGATGTTGCTGTTGCTGCTGTTGTTGTTGTTCTTGGCTTGAATCAGTTGAACCGGTTTGTATGGCGTTACCTGAGGTTAACCTTAAATCCGAAGATGTTACAATGGTAGTTTCAGAATGTGCAAGTGGCAATTGCGTATCATTTTGTGTTGATTGATTGCTGATATTGATGTGTTGTTGTTGTTGATCACAAGAAGAAGCTGGACTATCGGAACAATTTCCACTATTACTAGCTATTGTTATAGTATTAATAGAAGATTGTGGACTATTTGAGCAATCCACGATATAATCCAGGAATGAACTTGTTGTTGGGAAACCTAATTGCTGTACTTTAATTGATGGTTCCATTTGTCGCTGTGATCGATTTAAAGAAGTTATGGTAGTAGAAGCGGTTGTATTATGTGAATCGTCATTATTATAGGGAATAACCGTTTGAGAGAGGAAAACATTTGAGTTAAAAATTTGCTGTGCTATATTGTTGACACCACTGAAATCCATGCTAGAGGTGCTGCTTGTAATTGATGCAGCTGATGGTGCTACTACTACATTACTCGATGAACTATTTGGTAGATTTGGTGTTGAAGAACCAGGTGAACAACAACCATCATCTGATTCCATACCACCTGATTTATTTTCCTTTCTTTGTAAAGCTTCCATAATATCAGCATTCGTACGACTTTCATGTGGTTCATTATATTCGGTATATTTTAAAAGAACTTTATCCATATCAGTACTAGCATACTGGAATAGTTTATTGGTTGAATTGAAGATGATAAGGGCTATCTCACAGTCGCACAACACTGACAATTCGTAGGCTTTTTTCATTAAGCCAAATTTTCTTTTGGTAAATGTCACCTATAAATTAAATGACAAATAAAATTTCCAAATTGAATAAAATATTCAAAAAAAAAAGATAAAATAATATTTCAATGATTAAATATGTTTCAAAAGAACAAGTAATAGTTAACAGTTAAAAGTTTATGAATTTTTTGAACAATTTCAAGAAATATTTGAGGGAAAAACAAATTGACAAACAAAATGTCAAACCTGTCGATTACGTTCATCCTGAATCCTTGTAATTTGAATCTTTTTACGGCCCATATTCTAATTTTAGCCAAATTTTCGAAATCCACAACTATCTTTTTTTCTCCAATTAAAATCCAAATTATTGTAAAAAAATAAGTGATAATTAATAGTAAATCATCCAGCAACTACACTGATTTCCTGTCACGCTTGCACCTGAAAAGTTTTTAACTAATTTAAATTGTAAGACTGATTAACTCTTTTCCGCACAGAAGTAGAGAATTAATTTAAAATAAAAAAAGAAAAAAGGCT
>JBAMDO010000021.1:70000-384009 GCA_037074765.1 Mansonella perstans
AATTTGAAATTACTGAATTCATTTCGCCCCTAAAAATATAATCAGAATACAGTTGGAATATAAACAGAATACGGTAATTACATTCCCGTGTGAAATATATAGTATGGAATATTCTTTTTAATTTTTGGAAGTTTCAGAGGATCAAAGAATGCTTGGAGTTATAATGGATGGAAAAATGAGGCAGGGTTTTTTCTATAATTTATAATTTTAAAACAAAGCATTCTGTGAACTGCTATAGATTTAAAAGACCGACGAATGGTAATAGTAGACATGAATTAATTAAGGATACGGTTTTAACTACAATAATATAGTTTCACAAATAAGGTTTAGCTATATGTGATATATGATTTCACAAATATAAATATACCAAGTGATATATAAAGTAAATTGTGCAAAAAACTGTTGTATATCCATGTTACGGAAACAGTAGATAATAGTAATATATGCTTTATATTTAAAAAAAAAAAAATTATTTTGAAATCGGGATTATTTTAAAACTACAAATCATAAGGAAGACTTGTCTTGCTTTTTTTCAACCATTCATTATCGAAGTCTTATTATTTTAACGAAAAGCTTATTGTCTTAACTCAGAGAGCCATGCTTGAAATTATAATGGATGAAGTAATAATTGTTATCTCAACATATTAAAGTAAGCAATTGAGCAGATACTTTTCTCAATGGATAAAATAATTCAAGTTAGCCCAGAAATTACAAAAACCAATAATAGAACTTTTTCATCGAAAAAAAAAAAACACTGAAAGATTAAAACCCTTGATAATTTCATTGCTTATAAGAAAAATTAATGAGCCATTATTTAAGAAATTATGGAACATTTCAAAAAATTGAGGACTCTATGATAGATGATTTTTAGTACTTTTTTTTCCCATCTAGGAAATGATTTCAGTTGTTCCAGAAAGTTAATGTTCTTTAAAATTTCCTTTCTTCTACATTTGCTCTTTTCCTCTAAAGTTTATTTCATATAAAAGCCTCATTGAATCTCTTCTTATCACACTTTGATGTCGCATGTTGCATGTCGCATGAGCATCAAAGTTTATTTTTACATTCACTTTTCGGAAAATCAGTAGCTGGCATACATGAATGAATCTAATGGCATAACTATTTTAGAAACTGTTAAATCTCTTTCTATGTATAGAATGAATGATAAGATGGAATTAATTAAAATCACAAAAAGTAATTGCGGTAAAAAAAAGGAAAAGAAAGAAAAACAGTAAAATAAATCAATCACATAATCAAATTACAGAGGAAAATCAATCATTAATGATGAATAAAGAAAATCAAACAATGCCACATCTGTCATAGAGGTTAACTGGAATCTATCAATGACCCGATCCTATTCAAAAGTATATCTAATACTAGAATCTAACAAAACGGATCAACAGTCACGATAGCATAGGGGTCAGGAAATACATAGAATATATAAAAAAAGTAGCGATCAGGAAATACATAGTTCTGTATCTATCATGTAGATAAACTGAAGATCCTATTCTAAGATAAAGTCTAAAAACGGATCAACAGTATTGATATATCCACGTCTATCATATAAGTTGAACAATGATTTGAATAATGACCTTATTCAAAGGTATATCGAAGCTAAAAGTTATGATAACATTCTCAGGAACCGGAAATACATTACAATATACAATGTTTGTTGATTTTATGATGTATATGGTGTTGTGTGTGTGTGTGTGTGTGTATGTGTGTGTGTGTGTGTGTGTCTGTTCTGTGTTTGTGTCTGTGTCTACATATGTGGCATATTGCTAAGCTTGTAGATGTCATCATCGTTATCATTGTCAATACTGATATCAACAATCAATTTATTCGATCTTCAATTTCAATAAATTCATAAAACACACTGGTAACAGCTGATAACAGTTAGAAAGTAAAAGTAAATTTGAATTATAATAAATGAGATGTTGATAACTTTAATTTAACATGAAATAAATAGAGAAATAAGCAGAAAGCAAACAGAAAGAAAAAAAGATTTTGAAAAAAGATTGCTAATGACGAGAAAGAGAAATGAAAAAGAGGAAAGAAGAGAAATGAGGGAAATTTTTTTTCAATGCGGAATTCAGTTTCTTTCAAGAGTAAATTTACAAAGCACTGATAAACTTCGGCTGGTAACATTCAGAACATCGGTAAGGACGTCAAATGAACAGATTGCATGACTCACTGAGTTTGTCTTCCAGAGTTTCAAGGATGATAATAAATTGATAATGACAATAAATCAGGAGATCACATAAATAAATACGATGAATTAATTGAGGTAAAACATTGGCCATGGTTAATTCTAGATTTTTCTTTCTGGGGGGAGTAGGGATGATTAATAGTTCCTCTTGCAGAATTTCAAGGATAATAATTGATTAATGTATTTAAAGTAACTTGTATAAGTTGCAATTAACAATGATAATATATTAAGTTAACTGAAATAAAAAATTGACTATATCTGCTACAACATTCAAGTATCTGAACTTACAGTACTGACGAAAAGTTGAAGCATTGGTCTTTTAAGGATTGAAGAATATTTTGGCCCATAGATATCTTCATGCATTTGCATTTAGATTTATTTACTCAAGTAATAGTAGATAAATACCCAAGCATGCATGCATAAAAAAGAAACAAAAGGCCTTAGTAATTTGGCCTTTTTTTCAGTTTTACTAACAAAAAGTCTTAGTAACTTGATCTTACCAGTTTTGCTAACAAAAGGCCTATGAACAAAGTCCATCAAATGTTCTTTAAGGTCATCATGCCGTTCAGATAAGTATGCTGTTTTATTAATAAAATGGTCATTTCTTTTTCTGACCCTAGCAAATGATATGTATCAAGCCAGGAGCTGTGTGATGAAGTGAACTTTGGTGAAATTTTTCCTGGTTGTTCTTGTCAAAGTCTAAGCATTTTTTTTCCGGATACTTAGATAAGAGTATTAATCTTTCGGATACTTAAATTGGAGTGTAAAAAGAATAAATCAAGTATGGACCAATTTAATAGATCTATTAAATGAGGAAGGGACATTTATAAACTTTCTCAGGAGCAACCGGTCGTTTGCTTAATTTTTCTGTTCATTTATTTGTTTTACGGAGACTAATCACTTTTGTCGTGAGAAAAAGTTTGTAGATCTTTGTAAGATTGTGTAAGCTATTATGCTATAATGCTTGACGATGGTGGTGTATGCCTCAGGCAGAGTCTTCTGCTATGCCTGCCAGACAGGTCCCAATCAAAGGGCAGACAAAGTGTATCCATCCACTAGCAGGGTGGGCTGTTAGCTCATTGAAGCTCAACATTCCGGGAAAAAAAAGGACAACTCTTAATCTAAACGAGAACACATACAGCTTGATTAAACCCATGCAGGCCATCCATCTAAGAAAAAGGACATTCTAATCAAAAAGCTATGGCCTGAACATTTCGCTGTCACCATTTCAGCTTGCTAGGGCCTGACAAATATATCTCTAAAGTAAAAACTAGGGACAGTTCTGCATATCTTGTATCTCATCTTTATTGCACAGGCTCAATGGATGGATACATTCAATATGAATGAAGTCCACCACCAAAATCATCATTATTCGTGAAGCCAAGCTACAAAGATAGCCAGGACAATTATTGATGAATGGACTGAGCAAGAAACAATGAATGAATTAAACAGTATCACAAAGAAGAAGAAGCTAACCTCAGCATAAGACTTAATCTTCTGAACTTTACAGTAGTCTTTATGGTATCAACCCGAAAGGTTTACTTTATAGTTCTAATTCAACTCTTTCAATAGTTATTTAAGTTCAATTAGAATAAAAACAAAACATCCTGTTGATTTCTTTAAGGAAAAGAAGTTCAATAATGAGAACAGATGAAGCTGATTAAATTTCAAAATTTGAAATCATATTGCTTACAGCATTATATATGATCAAATAAAGCAATTTAATTAATCAATATTTCAATTAAAGTTGATTAGAAATAATTTGTAATTATTTCGGCTACGAGATTTTTTTTTCTGTAAATCACTGAAACATTTTAAGTAACAAAAGTAATCATTATCAATATCCTATATCCTATGACAATCAGTAACCATTATCTATATTCTGATAATTATTATCTATATTCTGATAATCATTATCCAATCATTATCTATATCCTGAAAATCATTATCTAATCATTATCTATATCCTGATAGCTCCTGTATCATATGACAAAGTAATCATTATCTATATCCTAATAATCGTTATCTAGTCATCATTTATATCCTGATAATCATTATCTAACCAATATCTATATCCCGATAATCGTTATCTAATCATTATGAATATCATGATAAACAAAATATGGTAAATTTAATTTTTTTAATTAACTTTTTTTTTTAAAATTAACTCTTTCAATGATATAGTAATAATTGGTCACAACATTTACAAATAATTCCTCTCTTTAACAAATTCAAATTTCTTCAAGACTACTTGAAAAAAAGATAAAACAGAAAAACGACTAAATAAAAAAGTTAAATTTGAAATCAGAAGTCTATTAATGGGATATTTAAGTAAGATTGATAGTCTATTGAATTTTAGACAAAATTTAAAAAAAAAAGAAACGAACTTGAAAGTAGAAGGTAGGAGTAAGAGTAGAAGTTAGGAGCAGGAAGAGTAGGAGCAAGAGCAACAAGCATCAACCAATATCAAAACGGGCAACGAAGTTAGTTGATGACGTTGTTGGAACAGCTACTATCGTCACGGACGGCACCAATTACATACACATACACATACACATACACACACATACAACATACATAAATACATCAACCACTGGACCTACACACACACACATACACACACGCACATACGCACACACACATATACACACACACACACACACACACACACACACACACACATACGCACACACACACGCGCACACATACACGCATACACACACACACAAATACTGAATGTTTGAAATGATACATAAAAATAGATAAAATATATTAAAAATATATGAACCTATATATATAAATAAAGCAACATACGTCGAATGACGTGACCAGTGAAAAAAATTAAATTTTCAACAAAAAAAAATTGGTATGGAAGCCAAAAAAAAAGTCAAACAAGTCTAGACAAGTCGGCTATATTAAGTCATCAGCATCATCATCATTATCATCATCATCATCATCATCATCGTCATCATCATTATCATCATCATCATCATCATTTTTCTTTTCAATTGCTAAAATGTCCTTTTGATTATTTCTATGTCTGTTACATTTTTATTTATTTATAAATTGTGTGGGCTATTTTTGCATTGGGCAGGCAGGTTTCCTTCATTTGTACTTTGCTACCCTTTTTCACCCTACCCCTATCCTTATAAGATTGCCTTTAACATTTTTGATATTTTATGAGACAAACATTGCGTCAAAATTAATCAATCGGTTAGGTGAATTATTGTTTATAATTTAACTACACAAGAATATTATTTATTTCTGATCATTTTTAAATGATCCATCGATACAATCAATATTTCTAGTCAATATATTTATAAAATGCTTTTTAATTTAACGGAAATTTCAAAATATAGCAATGATAAATGATTGTCACATTTTGATCCTAAATATGCGGCAAATTTAATCATTCTAATGAATCAATTTAATTTTCATTTAATCTGCTAGCTCAATAAAATGGATCAAAATTCGATTCAGCTCACAATCCCTCACCACATCCCAATTATTGATAAATGAATTACCTAAAAACTAAAATGAATGAAAATATTGAATGAATTTAAAACTTTGTTTAAATTCAACGAAAAAACTTTAAACGAAAAATTAAATACATTTTACAAGTAGTATGAAAAAAAAAGACTCCTACTACAATTTTTAGTACTACAAAAATCATGCTGCAAAAATGAGGCTACATTTTTAAAATATTGTATATCTACATTATTTTTTCTTTTTTTTGGCAATTTTACAGTCACTCTTTTTTTTTTAAAAATAACTTAAACTGTTAGGCAAACTTCAAAATGGAGAATGGAAAAATATTTATCTAACTAAAAGCAAAAGTTTGGATAATGTCAAGTTCAAGTTTGAACTTTTTTTTAGCGAATAACAGTTGGCTATCTTTTGCGATGGAAAAATAAATGTATCACATCGTTTTAGAAGTTCCATTCTAACAAACATCATTTCTGAACAATTAACTTGACTTAACTGAAAAAAGAATTCATTAATTTGAAAATTTGTAAACTTTTTTTTCAAAAAATTGAAAAATTACTTCACTTAAAGAACAACAACAGGAAGGAGAAGAAAAAAATAATATGAAAACAGAAGAGTTTTCTTTTTGGAAAATTTATTGTATTATTTAAAAGAAATTTACAGAAAATTTTCAACAAAAGTTAACTGAACTGAAACAAAGAGTTATTTAAATGCACAAATTTAAAATTTAAAATTTTTAATAAGCAGACAAATAATTCAATTATAGCAAATCTAAAAATATTTCTTCAATTATCTCAACATACAAAACAAACTGTGCAAGGAATTAAAGTAGATAGTAGACGTGCAGTAATTGTTTTAATTTCTCAATAATAATTAGCAATAATTAATGACACCAGAGTGAATAATTAGTTATAAATTAATGTTAACTTTTATTAAAAAAGTTTGTTTACATTCAAAATGAAAAATGAGCGTTGTTCAAAAATTTAGACCTAACATTATAGTGCAAAAAATTTACACTTTCTGTCGCAAGATTTCCATTTTAACCACGTATGTATACACTGATAGGCATGACATTTAATTCCTAGGCCTAACCTGTCCTTAGTAGCGCTCTGTTTCTCTCCAGTAAAGAAAATGTAACCAATGCAAATGACATGCATTAGCATTCATTTGCGTTTTTCGTTCGAAATTTTCAATTTGAAATAGAAATAAATGAAAAAGTTTGAACAATTAGAGGGGAACACTTCCCCTTTGCTACTCAAACATTCGTGCTTAAAAACTTCTCAAAGATATTTACATACATTCATACAGACAGATAGACAGACAATTCACATGCACACACACACACACATACACACACACACATATATATATACAAATCAGATGTGATTGCAAAAGTAAAAATATAATTAAAAATTGTTAAATTTTTGAAGGAACAAATGAATGACTTTTGGCATAAAGCCTAGAATTAATAGGCTCAACATCATCATCTCAGTCATGAGGATAAGCTATCTATCGTGTATTCTTGATTTGAGATATGAAATTTGATTATTTCAGGTTGCTTCTCAAGAAAAATATCTGCAATTAGGTTTAGCATGCATGGGCCTATTACCCGGAGGCAGGTGCAATACTGGGTCGCGGTGGATGAAGTGCTAATTAAGTCCCTACAAATCCATCAAGGCCTCAAAAATAGAATAATCTCGAAGTAACCGATAGAACACATATCAGAGATTAAGCATCACATATTGAGTATAAACCTACTACTTCTATACTTCTCAAGTATGATCAAAGTATTCCAAAATATTCCGGAAGAAAATCTTCCGTCTTAAAACCGGCAATTACTCATTCATAAAGAGTGAAACTTCTGTGTCCGAAAAATAATCATAATATTAATTTTACATCGACATATAAATATAATTGGAAAGTGTTATTTCAAAATTTGGAATGTTCTTTAAATTAAAAGCAACTGGGAGTGAAACGGCTGTTATGTCGACCCATAGTAGGCACACAACGGGTGAGAAATATGCGAAGAGTAGCTACCTGCTAGTTTTCCATTCTATGCCATCTTATTTCCCTGTAATGTAATTGATATGCCAATAATAGTATTTCAAATTTCAGCTTAATTTATCAAACAAACAATTTCATCGCTATCATATTTCAAAATTTTTTTTTTAAAAAAACATTTAATGATAACAGTTATCAATGAAAATATCATCAATTAATTAGCAGTTAGTAGATATGGTGAAGGTTAATTAACCAACAAATCACTTACTGATTCTTTAATTAACCAATAAATTATATTTCTTCTATCCTTCTATGGATCAAATGTTTTCGTAACGTCACTTTGGTTAAATGGTTCAAACTGTGGGAGCAAAAATTTCAAATTCAAATGGTAATAGGGTGGATGGCTTTTGATGTATGCCAGGTGCCAGTGCATCTCGAGGGTTTTTTTGACATTAGCTAATATATGGTCCTTACATTGTTTGACCTTTCACCTTCTATTTCAATCTTCCATCTTCTCATTCAGATCTGTCATTTATCCACCTTACAACAATCACTTTAAAATGTGAGTGCTGCTGTATATATATATGTGTGTGTGTGTGTAAACTCTTGAATATCATTTTTGAATTAAGGCTTATATCAGTAATTCTTATACTACGTTGACCTTTTAATTCTTATACTATGTTGACCCTTCACTTCTCATTCCGATTTTTCATTTACTCATTTTACAACAATCATTGTAAAACTGTGATTTCTCATGTATGTTTGTATGCATGTGTATGTGTCTCTATATATGTTTACGTATCTATACGTTTTTTCCTTTTTTTTTATCGGAAAGTTAATCTTCAATAATTCCACTGTCAATTTTTGCATGAGTTTAGTATTACTATCTTGAATATTCAAAGTTCACTTTTCCCAAATTATTTCGTTCTAGAAAGAATTTAATTAATTATAGTATGGAAACAAACAGAATTGATGAAGTGAATAAGGAAAATGAGATGAAGGAATATTCAACGGAATTTTGTTTTGATAGAAAAGTACAACGATGCAACAATGATGTGATGATTGCCGATGAAGTTGACGATTTTGTTCGCGAAGTAGTCGAAGCTGTCGCCTACAT
The DNA here is from genome assembly GCA_037074765.1 of Mansonella perstans. Taxonomy (NCBI): domain Eukaryota; kingdom Metazoa; phylum Nematoda; class Chromadorea; order Rhabditida; family Onchocercidae; genus Mansonella; species Mansonella perstans. The sequence goes on from JBAMDO010000021.1 coordinate 78,811, forward strand.
TGTAAGTATTGACAAAATAATTACTTTTTTATTTTATTTTTTGGCAAGAAGAAATGAATTACATTTTATGAAGCTGCATCTTACTTCAAGCATTCAGTGATTCAATGCAGTTGTAAGAGAGATGAGTTGATTTTGATATTACCTAATCGTTCCCGTCAAGCTAGTCACCATTTAGACTACCGATAATTTGTAATTTACTTTCCCTTTTTTTGGAAATCTTATTTTTTCAACCTTTTTGGAAAAATCTTACTACACTACTTTCAACTTCTCTACTCAAATCCACATTATATAAGATATAAGATTACCAAACTTGATTTGGAAATAGAAAATTACTTTTTAATATTTCATATATGAATAATATGCCATGTCATTCCATGAGGTAGAGTTTTTAGGTGGATCTTGGTCAGAATGTTTCATCTAGACGCAGAAAACACGCTAATGTTGAGGTATGAATTTTCACAATTTCTGGAAGAATTTAAAAATCACACAGGAGAAAATGTGGATCACTTGAAGCTTTTTAATTTAGTTTCATAAGTGATTTTGAAACTATGAAACTAATTTATCAAGAAAAAAAATCAAAAATTAATCCCACGCATCTTTCTCCTGAAATTATCTTATGTTATAGGTATTTGAAATAAATGACTCAGATCCTATTGCTGAAAATTCTGGCAAAAATGGAAATATACCTATTCGCCGATATCGAAAAGTAACGACAAAGCAATTAGCTGAACAAGAAAAAAGGATGACAGAACGAAGAAGGATTGCTGCAGAGAAGATGGTGACGTTATTATGAAATTCTTTCGGAGGGAGCTTATTCGCTCAAGATTCCTAAACAAATTTAAATCTAAAAACAAATAGTTGAAATTTAGTTCTTTCGAAGTATATTCAAAAATCTAACTATTCAGTGTGGAGATTATCGGCTGTTAGTGATTGATTATCCATCCATGTTTTACTTTCTCCTTTCAAAGAAATAATCTGGGAAAAAGAAAAATGATTCGACGCGTAAAAAAAGTGGCTGTGACAGCAGTCTTTTTTCTTTTATACTTACTGCGCAATATTTTCAACTTTATATCTTTCAGAAAAACCGTAAAGTTGCTGTGGAAGAAAAAAGGCGGAAAAAAGAAGAAGCGCAGAAGTATCATTTTCTGGTTGACTTTCAGATTCTTTTACAGCATTAAGTATTTACAAGTTAAAATATTCATTTTTGTTAAGGATATGGATAACTTTTCCTCTTTTAACTTTAACTAAATAATTTTTAATTTCACTAAGTAACTTTTAACTTCACTTTTCCCGAATTTTAAAATTACAGAGAAAGAGAGAGGTTAAAAAGAGAAGAGAAAGAAGCGAGGGAAAAGAAACGTAAAGAGTATCTGCAGAAGAAGGAGCAAAGGAAAAAAGAAGAAAGTGAAAAAAAAGAGCAACGGAGAATGGAAGAGGAAATTAGAAAACAAAAAAGAGAAAAGGAAGAAGAGGAACGGAAAGAACGCAAAAGAAGGCGAATGGAAGAAGAGGAGAAACGTGAAAAGAAAAAGAGAGAGGAAGAGGTCAGTTGAAAAAGTGATTGATTTAATAGTAATTTATGTATAAAGATATAAAATAGTTCTGTGATTATTTCAGGCGATAGAACTTAAGAAAAAGCGCGAATCAGATCGTTTCCTATCATTTTTTGATAAGAAAGGAAAGACAGAAAGAGAATGTTATGAGACGGCGCAAACATCAACAGTGCTTAATGTGTTACCATTCTTCTGTAAGCAAGGAGTGTCACTTGCACCGTTACTTCGACGTAGTCCATTATCAAAAGAACTTCATGATAGTTTTCTGCTAGAACAATTAGTTGTAAGTTTTAATAAATTATTTCGCTTAGGCAAAAATTTAAATACAAATCTTTTTCAAACAATTAATATTATTGATTGATTGATCATTGCAGGAAAAATCGCCGTATCTGTCAACTGTTAAGTGTCGTAAAGTTGAGAAAATGTTAGTTTTCTTTGTTCTGTTTTCATTTCAAAATAACTCTTACTCCTTGTTATTATAACATAAGAATGCGAAAATAAACAAATTTTTAAACAGCAAATTTACCATAAATATGTGATAGACAGCAGCAAAAAATATCATATGGCGTTACAGAGCTGGAATGTAGTTCAAAAACTAGTTCATTGGCAAGTTTACTAATTACTAATTTGATTGGTTCAACATACAGTATGCTAGCTTCTTGTCTAGAGGGTATTTCAGCATTGCTCTATCAATATCATTCTTGCACTAAAATACTACATGGAATTCTGCGAAAGTCTGAAAGTTATACCTTATGTGAAGTAGAGATATCAGTAAATTTGGTTGATTAAAAAATTAATAAGTAATTTAATTTTATACTTTTCTTTCCCTTACAAAATGTAATAGGCAAATTATCACTGTGTTGACGGGCTTTTTTTTTTTCTAGAAAACGAAATCGAGCCAAGCTATTTCAATTCCATGATAATTGGAGGCCTCCTTATTACGGAACATGGAGAAAACGAAGTACTGTTATAACAGGCAGAAGACCTTTCGCCAAAGATTTGAAGGTATCTGGATCAATTAGTTTAATAGGAATGGATTTGATAATTTTGAAATTATTTAACTTAAAATTGATGGATTTTTATAGAGAAGAAAATCTCATATCCTTTTCTTTGTTTTACAGATATTAGACTATGATGTGGATTCAGATGAGGAATGGGAAGTTGCAGAAGGTGATGACTGCGATGAAAGCATAATGAGTGAAGACGATGAGGAGGTTGTATTTTCAATGTTTTTCAAATTAAACAGTTTTAAAAGAATTTCTGCTAAGCTTACAAAGAAAACTTTGAGGATGTAATTGAGCTACATGTTTCAATATAATTACCAGGAGTTTATCGATTTATCATGTTTATTCATAACTAACAAATATGTAGGGAATTTACGGTATGTTTTTTTCTTTGAAGTGTTCATTCAATTCTTGCTGACGACAAATTTCAGTTGTAAATTATTAATGCTTTAGCTTCCAGGATTCTGATGATTCGAATATTAGTGATGGTTTTATTGTACAGCACGGATATCTGTCAGAAGGTGAGGGTGAGGATGAACAAGATCGTCTCGAACATCATGAAGATTCTATTAGACGTGCAGAACGTCTCAGAGCTGTGGTAAGTTCATCATTTGATTTGAATTTCATTTGATTTGGATTTTTTACCAATACTGTTTGATGCAGAAATTTTTGAAATTTTTATCTTTTTCTTTTTAAATTATCTGCTTTTACATTAACTTCGATAATTACAGTTGTACATGTTTCTGATTGGCAGTCATTATTGGAATCATATTAATCTTTTCTGACTATAGGTTTCAAGTTATACAAGCATCAGTAGTTGATATCATCTTCAGTTTTGATTGGTATGGGAAGGAAAAGAGTTAATCTGAGCAGTCATAGGTTATTTATAACTAAATTTAACTGATTTAAGTCCTCTATGGTTTAAATTATTTCCTTCTTGTTATTGCTTATATTGTTGTCGATGTAAGCATAAATTTTGGGCGATGCATCATCCTAGCTAGATTTTGCTTCGATAGGGCGAGCTGCGGTACAAGCGTCAAAAATTCGATAGTTCGGTTTTTGAAATCGGTTTTGAATAAACTATGAATCTATAAAAAGTGTCTTAGCAGAACAATGACAGAGTCTACTTACACAATCTTAATGTTATAGATATCAATCTTTTGAATAAGAATTTGGTTTGAAGCAGTCACAAATTTCAAATTTCAACTTGACATAAGCAGCGGCCTAAAATGGGACCAGAAATTATTTATTAATTAATTTAATTAATATTCAGAAATTAATTTATAAGTTGCATCTTAACATTTTAATAATTTCAGGCAGATGAATGGAAGCATAATCTCGAACAAAAAGCAAAGAAGTTTGATAAACCCTTAATTCCAGTTTTATGGGGTCCACATTTTGAGCTACCCACGAAAGGTGTTCCTGAAGAAGTGGAGCAAGCTGTGTTTTTTGAATATTCTGATAATAATAATAATGATGATGATGACGATGATGATGATGGTGATGATGATGATAATTGCGATGACAATAACGATAGATATGAGAAGATCAGTAATAGTTATGACGATGATAATAACGACAAACATAAGACCAGTAATAGTTATCAGGATGAGATTTGCATCGAAGATGATTGCGATGATAATAACGATAAACATGAGATCAGTAATAGTTATCAGGACGAGATCTGCATCGAAGACTGAGGCTCAATCGTTTGTAAGTTTTAATAGGGAATTTTTGTGATTTCAGTGATTATAACAGGTGTCTTGTCAAATTAAGCATTTTTTTTTACTTCAGCATGCATGCTTTGTGTAAGTAAAATTTTTCTCATATAAGTAGAATATGAATGAATCAGAAAAAAGTAAAGAAAAAAATAGTACATATATATGCGAGGTTTTTTATGTGTTTTCAATGACTGGTCGTATTTCTTGAAAAATCAAAAAAATGGTTCGACAGAAAAATCCCGCTTTTTTAAACTTTTGTTTTTTTTCGAATTTTCTAGTTCATTCATTGATCAGCAGTTACGTCAATGCACTTTTTTGAAAACTTGTGGAAGGTCCTATGAAGGTGCAATGGTATATTTTATTTTAAAGTAACACTTTGAATTATTTTCATTTCATCATAGCAGATATCATTGTTTCTGTGAATTCAGGACTGAATTTTATTATTTAACTTTACGTTGGTACCTATACAAAGGTATAATTTTAAAGCATACACTTTGAATTATTTTCATTTCTTCATAGCAGATATCATTCCTTCTGTGAATTCAGGACTAAATTTCATTATTTAACTTCGTTCTTCGTTCATTGAAAGTCTCTGTGTGACTTTTCGAATATTTATTTGTATATGTTGATATAATTGTCGAAGTGATTTTAGCAAATATTCAAAGAGTCATTCAAATGTTTATTATACTTACAACGTAAACAACAACTTGAAACTTGCTATTGTTATTATCCATTTTAATTCAAGTATATATATGCCATCTGTAAAGAAGAGAGCACTTGAACTAATATTAAGTGAAGAAAAGACTCTACTAAGGTCATCATCACACAACAAATTTTACAATTTAGTTTGTTAGAGGTTACTCCTGAACTTCGAACTTCGAGACATTGAGAAGTCTTTTTTCCACCTTCTGACTAAAACGAACGGATAAGACGCACACTAAATGAGATAAGAGGAAATAATAGAAATTCAGAAGATGTAAATGGAAGTATGAATTGATCATCAAACCATATTGAATACCATAAAAACTTGTATACAATGTGCAATGCTTAGATTTGAATTATACTTACTGGTCAATAATGGTCAATGGTCAATGAGCTTTAACTCTAGCTTAACAGATAATACTGTTGCAAGACAGAAGTATGCATACATGCATGCATATATTGTATGATAATTGAGGATGAGCAAAAGATAGAAGACACAATATGTGAATATTGGAGAATATGCCAGAAGCTAACAAGGTTATTATCTATCCTTTGAAAATAATTACTTTCAGGATTTCAGCTATGGAACGATAGTTGGTAATGCTGTTAGCCATTTTGCCAGAATGTCAGAATGCCACAGAATAGCTTCTATGTGGCAATCGATAAGATAAGCTAAAAATGATTCGCAAACATCATTATCATCATCATTAGTGCTCTAGCAAAGCAAGCAAGCAAGCAATAGCAACAGCAACAGCAACAGCAATAGCAATAGCAGCAGTGCCAACCATTGATATTGGTTGGGACATTTTGAATGGCATCCAAATTACGACAACACTCTCTCTCAGATTCGAAGAAATTGCAAGAGGTATGTATGGATCATATGCTTTCTTTTCTTCATTAAACATCCCACTACTATGATATTAATTAGCACTAATAGGAACTAGTAATATTAATTAATATTATCAATGATAATGATATTTAAAGAATAAACTGAATAGAAATTATAATAAGATAGTAAGATGATATTAAATTCGCTAATATTATTATATATTGATTAAAGATAAAAAGAAATTGGTATATGTAAAAGATATGATTAGCATTGTTACTTAAGTAGAATATATAGTATATACTGATAAGAATTTTATCATTTCGTTTATAATGATATGCTGACTTATCGTTAAGTTAAATTTTTTATCGTTATTTAAATCATTATTAGCGTATTAATATGAGATTAGCTAAGAAAGCATTGTTGCTTAAGTAGGATATACAATATAAACTAATAAGAATGATATCATTTCGTTGATAATGATATACTGCACCTGATTTATCGTTATATTTGAGTCGTCACAGTATTAATATAAGATTAGCAAAGAAAGCATTGTTACTTAAGTGATTAAACTGCAATATATATTGATAAGAGAATGAATTTTGCTGATAATGATGATATGCTATAATTATCTTATCATTATATTTAAGTTGGTACATGACTCTAATGTACAGTTGGCACAATTTCGAAATGTAGTACAATGTATTGGTACAGGACAAGATGGATCACAACTTCGTAATGATATTGATTTGTCTGGTCGAGCATGTATTAGAGCTTGTGAAGCAGCTAAAAACTGCATTTTGCCTCAACTTCGAAATGAAAGTAAGTATGGATGAACATTATAATATTATAAACTAACAATTTTCATTGGTCAAAAATGTCTAATCATTAACTTTCATTCTTTTACAAAACCTCTCACAATCCTAATTAATTTATTTAAGTCTAACTCATATTTAGAATCTTTTTTTTCTGCCGGCCAAATTGCTTTTTTATCAGTGAAATTTGCATCTGAAAAGAAATTATCAGAATTGAAAAATGTAATTAATTACTTGAAATCTTTTCATTCGATACTCTGTATGATAGTAGCATTACATTACGTTGAATGCGCTCAGAATTGTATTAATTCTGACGATTTATTCAAGTTTCTTGATCTTTAATTTTATTTTTCAGAAACCCATCGTTTTGACTAAAATTTTATCAAAAACAAACCGTATTTGCTTGCAGGTGTTGAATTTACGCGTTATGCATCACAATTTATTGGTTGCGTAAATGCATGCGTGATTGAAATGCGACGTTGCGCAGCGCTTGAGCATACGTTCCCGGATGGTGAGCCATGTATTACGCAACAACAAATTGAACATATGGAAAAAATGTTGGAAACGATAGAAAATTTATTCACTGTACATTATTCAACTTGTGAAATAATTCCTGCTGAAAGTGTTACGCCTAGACGACGACGCGTCTCAAACTGTCGACTTGTCTATGTATGCGCAAAATTGAAAACAAGCTATGCATAGTGTAATATAGTTTTCTGTTTACTTGTAATTTATCTCGAGACACTATAAGACATAAAAGTTAAGATAAAGAAAGAACAGAATGAAGTATATTTTCCATAATACTTTAGGAAAATCATTGAGAAATAATCTTTCTAGAAAAATACAATCGTATGTTATGGTTCTGAATGCAATGATTATGATATTGTAATAGCAGTGAAACACTAAAATGAAAAACTAGATAGGATTATCTTTATTTCTTCAAGATTATGACAAATTTATGCAAAGAATGATGATTTGAAATTAAATGAGAAGGAATTTTTGTCTATTCCTGTTTATTACAAAGAAATATTGTTTACTGATATAATATTAAATTAATTTTCAATGATTTTGTCATTATCAGAAGTAGGTGAAACAAAATAATCATTTCATTGGAGATTGTTAGATTAATATATTAATTAATATTGTCATCCGGTTTTATGCTGCCATTTTATTTATTTGTCCAAAATTCTTATCAAAAATTTCAAAGCTTTTCCGAAATATAATGAAAAATATCATGAATATTCTATTCCAACTATGAATAAAATATTATGTTAATAACAGAGTTATCTTATGTAATATTAAAATTAAAAATTTTTTTTTTGGGACTAATTATGAAAACATGTTTGCTGTATAAAAGTATTGACATTTGTAAAATGCTTTCACTTATATGCTAATTTCATTACTTAAACAATTGTATAATTTTTAATACGCATAAGAAAGTTTTTTAAAATTAACAATAGTTTAGCAATTACGAAGACGGAAATGCGGGTTAATTAATTAATTAATTAGGAAGTGAGAATAATTTAGTAAGAAAGCGATATTACTAAATATACCAGATGTTCACGCAGTACAAGTAAGGTATATGGAAGAGGTAATGATGATTAGTTAAAAGATATTTATGGGATTTCACTAATTAACGACTTAAATGATTTAGCGAATGAATGATTGAAGAGAGAGAAAAGGAAAAGGGAAAAGAAAACAAAAAGACATTTTGCAATGCTGAAATTAATCTTTCGTCTTTTAATCATCCTGTAATAAAGTATAAGAAGGAATGCAAGTAATGCTTAAATTGATAATTTAAAATAAAATTTCATCAATTGCTTCTATCCGGAACAGCCACCAGGTGGAGAGCTTGGATTTGCTGTTGCTTGAAAGTCTATAAACAACAAAATCACAAGTCTTCCACCTGGTTAGCTTTAATCTTCCGTTCTGTATCAATGAATGAATAAATATTGATGATCCAATTTTGCATTCAATGGAAGAAAAGAAAAAGAAAAACCGGAAGCCGGAATTGCAAAAAAAAATCCAAAAGAAAGAAATCACACATTTCTCCTCTTCCGCTTTATGCCTATTTCAATGATTTAGCAAAAGCAAAGTTTTATTTTCACCTGTAATAAAATATTGTTTTGAAATAATTGTTGTCACTTTGTAAACATTTAAAATTTTTTTTCTCAAAGATTAGAATTCTTTTTCAAACACTGAATTGAATTGTTGGCTGAGCTGGTAATAAAATTAGCTTAAAATGGCTGAATGCTTGGAATTTGCAAAAATTCCAAAGGAACTTGTTTAACAACGCCATCTGTGCTTGCTAATATAACTTTTGCATTTTCCTATACTTACTGAAATCCCGAAAGTTTTCCTGAAATTGGCTCTGCCAGAAGTTTCTTTGTCTTTGACAGTTCAAAGCGAAACGATTTTTTTTTACTTTATACTTTAATGTAAATTTATTTTCAACGATGCAAATCGCAATGTAACAAAGTTACGGTGAATAAAATATCTGTTCAGCTTAGTTGTTAATTAATTGGTTTAATTTAGTTAATTTTAATATATTGATGTGAAAGTATCTGCTTAGCAAATTCCGTTGTATTTTTTAGGTGGCAATTATTGAATTTACCTAATCTATAAAACGTTAACAAAGTTTGCTCGGATCAGTCATAATGTATAATGAACTTACAGTTAATTTCGAAAAAATTTAAAAAAAAAAAAAGAAAAAAAAAGAAAAAACTAAGTTCCTTCTTATTAAATCATGAAAGTTAAAGAAAAAGAAGCGCAATTAAATTTAAAATGAATACATAAAATGACTGGAAAATCTACTCTCATTTAAATCATTCCAAACATCAAAGTTCACTGCTGAATACTTAAATTGTTAGTCGTTGATCAATGCTAACTAAAGTTGATGATGATCGATACGTTTATCGGGTTTTTCTTTATTGTCCAGAATAAAAAGTTTTTTTTGCAATTAATTCATAATTTTTATTGCTTACAGCTATCTTTCATCTTTTCATTTAAATGTTTATTTTTATTTTATTTTTTGAGAAAATATTTTAAAAAAATTTTAAACTTCACAATAAATAAAAAAATACACATATTCTTCAGTTCCTTTATAATTCATTACAATATATTTGATACAACATCCATTAACAATCATTTTAATTAAAGTTATTTGAAACTTCATTACATTCACATTAACGCAGTTGTTAACAAATAACTGTGTAGTATATACAGAATAATGATGACGATGATGATGATGATGATAATGATGATGATAATGGTGATCATTGATGATGATGATTGATTAGATGATGATTGATGTTTATGATGGTTGATGATGATGATGATGAATGATGATGATGATTGATTATGATAATTGGTAGTGATAATGAGATGATTAATATGATAATGATGATGATGATGATTAATGGTGATAATGAGATGACTGATATGATGATGATGGTGATCAATTATAATGATGATTGCTGATAATAATAATGATGATGTTAATGACTGATGATGATGTAATAACATTTTTAGTGAAGAAATATTCATATTGAAGGAATATGGTTCAAAAAATGGTAAATGGAAAATATGAATAGTAACAAAAAGATGTTTGTAAGGATGAGAATAATATTTGAAAAAAATCCTTAATATATGAAAAATTAAACAAAAAAAAAAAATCCTTAATGATTCATTGAGTAAAATACTATGAAAAATTGAAATAATAAAAAAAGCATAAATGATGAATGTATAATTTCAAAATATTTGAAGTTAGTGAAAAACAATGCCTTACTTCGTTAATCATATATACATACATACATATATATGTGTGTGCATATATATATACACATACACATACACATACACACACATACAACATACATATACAACACAGTAGTAGTATAAGCTGTTACCAAGGAAACAATCGATTTAATTAAATTTTACTTATAAATAGCACATTTTAATTTAACCAACTTTTCATAATCATCATATTCTTTTCTATTCATGCATATAAAATCGCCTCATTTTATTCCATGCACCTAATGTTGTTCATTCATTCATTTGAAAGTTAAAAAAAAAATGAATACGACAAATTTAAAAAAATTTTTTTTTTTGAAAATATTGCATAAAATAATTAAGACAGAAAATATCACAAATCTAAACTTGCTACTCCATCCAAAACTAATAATTAATTAGAATTCAAATTCATTAAATCTTAACACTTTGCTTTAACCATTTCTTGCTAATGCTGCAATACTTAATTACATTTAAAATCATTAAAATAGCATCAAAAAACTTCAGTTGCATCGACTTGTTTTTATTTTTCATCAAATCACATCATCAATGATCTCATGATTCATTAGTGATCCATACTGATCTATACTTTGATCTTGATTAATGTTCAAAACTGTAAATAATGTTCAAACCATCATACTCATCAATCAACATAAAATTTTAGTGCGGCATGAATTTTTTATATGTTGATGCTATACCTTTCACGACAGGAATAGACAGACAGCTGTAGCAACAGCAATAGCCAGCAGTAGCAGTGGCATGAAACTTTTACCAAACTTTTTTTGAAACCAATTCAAAAATGTTTGTTCGAGAGAATGCCGGAAAGAAAGAAAAAAACAAATGGGAAGCAATTTTATTTCAAATAAAAATTCACAATAATTATTCTTTTCTTCCATTTCATGCAAAAGAACCATTCATTCAATTCAATTTTCTTTTTCCAAATATAAACAGAAGCAAAAAACAATGATGATAAAATAACTGATAAAAATGTATATTTATATATGAAATTTTTTAAAAACCTACAATAAAGTATGAAATAAGAAAAGCAAAATTATAATTTCTAGAGAAAAAAGAAAAAAATTCATTTCACTCTTTTTTTCAGTATTTTTGGAAATAAAACAAATCAAATAATTTGAAAATTTTTTTTTGCAATTTTAAAATGATAAATTAAATTAAATATATTGTAAATTTGAAAATTCTTACAATTTGCAAAAGACAATAATTCAAATTATTCGTGAAATTTTTTCCCAATTTCATTGAAATCCTAATTATTATTCATATATGAACTACCCGAATTACTAAGAAAGCAATATTTGGAAAAAAAAAGTATATATATGGGAAAATGTAAAAAATATTATCACATACGACAAATATGCAAGCAAATATTGAAAGGTGGTGCATCTTTTTCAAAATAAAATCTCATGAATAATTAATTAAACCATACGAAAAATGCTTCACAAAATTCCTTCAAAGAAAAAGAATGGCAAATGTCGTACGTACGCATGTATGCATATAACCATCCTAAGCAAATATATATGAGATAAAATATGCGACAAAATATGTATCACTATAATTATCAATAGTTACTTCATTTGCGCTTGTACTACTTGAATAAAAGCCTTCTTCAAACTTCATATCATTTCGACGAATATGAAATTTACTTTTAATTTACTCTTATGAATTCTTATCGAATCGTCTAAGATCACAGTATAACAATCAGAAGTTTCAAAATCCTCAATCTCTTAAGGGAATGGCATACCAAAAAATAAATGGACAATCATGGAAATTCAAAAAAATTTAAAATTGAAGTGTAATTTAATAAATTTCTTTTTTTCTTTTATTAAGAACAACGCGTTTATAAATTGTAAGAGTTGCACTTAATATAGAGTATCACATAATGTCTCTCTTGAGTATTCAATATATATCCGAAAAGCTAAAAATTATTTTAATCGAATCAAAGCATATAACAGAACAGCCTGCTACAAAGTTAAGTCAATAATAATAGGGAAAAGTAGAGAATTTAAAGGATTTAAAAAGATTTTGCATGAATTTCATTCTTCTTCTTGCTACTGCTGTCCTTTTAAAATGTTAAATTTTTAACTGAATAAAGAAAGCATACAAAAGAAAGAATAAAGTGATATAGATAAATGATAGATGATATAAATGAAATGGATCAATGGACAACAGAGCTTTATTTAGAAGTTTTTGAATGAAAATCAGCTCAAAACACAAATCATCACTCAATCAGCCAGACAATATAAGTATCACAGATTTTCTTCATTTCAATTAATTAACTAATGAGTGTGCCATTTTGAGCCGTCATTCCGTCATTTGAAATAAAAAAGCTTTAAAGCATTCGCTTAAGATGATTTAACAGAAGGCATGATGATAATAACGACGAGACCGCAGAAAACAAAAGAACAGTTATTGCAGTAACTTTCAATTTCAGGAGAGAAGAATGGATATAAGGAACAATACAAGAAAAATATATACGTAATACACGCAACTGTAAACCAGGTAAGAGTTATTTTAATTTTTAAATTTTAAATGGGTAAAGTTTGAGCGACATTGTAAATTAGCTGGTGAGGTCCCCCAAATGGCTAAAAAATTCAAATTTGGTAAAAGTTCATTTGAATATAAAGACACTCTTTTATTATAAATAAGATTTCAGGAAATAAAGCAGTACTTTAATACGCATTTATTTTTTTTAGCCGTAAAATGCTTAGCACCAGCCTGTAGTACTGTCGAAAATGATTGGAAGACAAAAAATATCAATGTCAGATTATCACAGCTTATCATGAACTGTACTTTCAATTACTCTATATAAATCAGATATCACAGCTATCATGAACTGTACTTTCCATTACTCTACATAAACCAGATATCACAGCTTATCATGAACTGTACTTTCAATTACTGTATATAAACCAGATATCACAGCTATCATGAACTCTATTTTCAATTACTGTATATAAACCAGAACAGCTATCATGAACTGTACTTTCAATTACTCTATATAAAAAACTATCTACTAAATCTGGTATGAGTTGAAAAAAATTCAAAAATCAGCAACGTTTTTTCAGCAAGAATTAATGCGAACTGATAAAAATAATTGAAACTTTACAAAAAAATTCTGGGGGAAAAAAAACCTACCTTTTGCTTCTCTCGAAAGTCAATTAATTGCGTATAAGCAAACGTCATGTGTGCCTAATTACGAGAATCAGATAAAAAAAAAAGTGAACAAAACCTGAAGAATTAGGACAAAAGATATCGCTGCTGCTAGTGATTTCCAATAAAGAAGTAATACATACACATAAATTAGTGTTTCGATGATGATGATAACGATACGATAGCACAGTTCAAAACTGCAATATATCGAAGTTTTCCCGTAAAAAAAAAAAAAAAAAAAAAAAAAAAAAAAAAAAAACGCCAAAGGCAGTGCGAGGCGTTTCGCATTAAAAAATTAAAAATTCAATCGAAACAAAAATGTGAAAACATGAACATATTATCAATTAGTAGCAGAAAATATAATAAAGAAGCAACAAGAAATTCTCTTCCAACAAAAGGAAAAAAAATGGACAGAGTGAGAGTCACCAGGTTTATATTCAAAATTTACCACATTCAATTTTAATAATACAAATTATTCGGTCAATTTTATGAGGTGCACCCTCTCTTGCATCATGGATGCCATCACTACTTTTGGAACCTAGTTCCAGGTCTACCGTAGAACTTGATGCTTCTTAAATTTACTAAATGCAATCACTAGAAAAAGATAGGATTGTGAAACTACTAGGCATATGCACAAAAAAGGTGCACTATACATATTTATATATATAAATGTATATATATATATATATATAAAACCGGTTTACAAATGAAAACTTGGAACAGTAATGTGAGTGAATAAGAACATTGCCCCGCTTAGCCTAGGCTTATTAAAAAAGAAAAGAGAAAACAATCAATATCCTATAATAGTTCATACTGACGCAAATGTATACGTTGAATTATATCCCTACAGTCGTTAAATACACGTCGAATATTTTCAGTATCCACAGCGCACGTAAAATGTGGATAGCAATGATGCCGTCCATCACCGGCTGATGTCGAGATTCGCTGAAAATGACATAGCAGAGTTAGATATACAGTTTTACTTTCGGAATATTTGAGAAACAATTGAGTCTGTTCATTTTCAAAAGATTTCAAATGCGCAAACTGTCAAGATATCTTTTGTTAATTCCAGTTTTTCAACTACTATGAAACTTATCAGTTGTGTAATAATGTTCTTTAGAGGCATATATCTTTCGAAAAGACAGACTAAAGAGAATGAAAATTGCGCTATGAGACTAAAGAGCGGCGTTGAAGCCTACCAGAAATTCTCCCCTGATGTAGTATTTTGCCTTAATAACTTCAGGATCATCGGATGTATCGAACGTAGCATCCGGTGGTAACTGATAATTAGCAAATTCTGGAAAATAATTCTTTAGCGGATGTCGCCTTGATTTGATTTTCTCGGTTAGCAAATCCTGTAAAAATTTTTAAATCCATTTCCTTCGAAAGCAAAGAATTTTAAGTCCTGTAAAAATTTTTAAATCCATTTCTTTCGGAAAGGAAGAAAGTACTTTTGCTAGCAACAATGGTATAGACAGAATAAGTTTTTACAGCAGTGGTACCAAATAGTGAGTTTTTAGTCATGCCAACTTCAGCTAACTTCACAGCAATTCATTCATACAAAGAAAAAACTTTGAGTTACATTTTTCTTTGTTTATTGCCTCATCTTGTTTTTTTCTAAAGGATTTTTTCGCTATTCCTATCAAAATCGTTTTTTTTTTCTATCCATTCATTCTGGACAAAAAGAAAGTAAGTAAATAAATTCTTGCGACAAACCTGTTTATTTAGGAATAAAATAACAGAGATTGTTTTTAACCATCGATTGTTCCATATATTTTTAAACAATGACAAAGATTCTTTGAGTCGGTTTTGCGTCGCATCTTCCCATAATACTAAGTTGTATGATGAGCAGGCACATACAAATATAATAGCTGTTACATCATTGAAGCACTGAATCCATTTGCGACGCTCGTCTCGTTGTCCACCAACATCAAACATACTGAACACATGTAAAATGTAAAACATTGGTGGGAAAGGGAAGAACATCCCGAATCCAGCTTTTTTCCGATCTCCAAATTTCCTCAAAGTGCCAAGAAATTAATTCCACAGTTAATTTAGATACTGCACTTAAGTGCATTCTAGTATCTGAAGATTTATATTTACCTATATGAATAGAGGACTAACTAACGTAAAGTACCAAAGAATAAGTTTTCTAAATTTCTGATAGTTCGCAGCAGTACAAAAAAAAACTTTCAGAATCAAAAAAAAAGAATAAAGATCTAAACTTACTGAAATCGTACTTTATCTACTTCAAATTTCGTTTCAAAGATGCCTGTTGTCATTACACGACAACGCAATATATCCTGCAATTTTTATTTGAAAAAAATATCAAACATTTTATGAATCTCTTCTTCTCTGAAAAAGCGTAATTTTTACAATACAGAACAATTTAAGTCGTTGCATACTCGATTTCAGGTAAACTGGAAAAGAAATAAACATACAAAAAACATTGGCATCAGAAAATGCGAAAATTTTTAAAAGTTTTTCAAGAGACAAACCTGTTCGGATGGATTGTAATCATTTCGCCGAATGTCTTCAATCTTATCCAAAAAACTAAAAGCAGAATGATGCATGCATGAGCCAAAAAAAAATAACTATACAATCTAATTCATGACAATGTAGTTGTTAGTATTGTCATAAGACAAGAATAACTGTATAACTAACTATTTTGCACAATCAACCAGCTGGTATTCATTACTTCTTTCAAAACATGCTTGTACCCCTCGGTCGGCCCAGCATTTCGTAACGTGATCATAGAATACCTGAAAAAAACATAAAAATAAAAAGACTTTATATTAAAATTAAATGATTGTTTATAAGAATGATTTAAGATAATTTTGAAAGAAAGAGAGAAATCAGATATAAACGAACAAATTTAACCTGAGGATAATCGAAATCAGATTCAGAGGAAGTCGACAATAAATAATCTCTGCTTGGAGCATTTGAACGTTCATCCAGTTGCACCGGTGGATCAATTTCGGACATTGCTTTTAATATCACCTATAGTTCTGGATAAAAATGGCATCCCAGTAAAAACTTTAAATGAAAATTGTTAAGATTCTCATCAACAAACGCGAAGGTGCGCCATCCCAACTAAAATAAAATATTTCAAAACCCATTTTTCAAACCTGAAAATCGAAAAAATACAATCTTTTTGAGAAATATTAGTACAAATTTGCATTTTCATGCACAATTTATTTTGCTCCAAACAATTTATAGTACTACCAATATAAATTTAAAAAAAAAAAATTGAATAGATGGATGCAAATAAACTAACCACGATGGAATCGCGAACATTCCTGCGAATATCACTGATTTTTTCTTTTTTCTCCTTCTCATTAAAACCACTAATGTGTAAAATCCTCATCTGTTTCACAATGGTACTTTTACCAGATTCTCCCGCTCCTAGTAACAGCAACCGATGAGTTGCTCGAAGCAATTGTTTGTCTTTCTGTAACTGCTCCTCAATCTGCCTATTAATCTGAAAATGTGTTAATTAATTAACATTAAGTTTTCAAAAATTCAAAAAAAAAAATTTGACTTCAAAAATCTGACAGCGCAACACAATAATGCTCAACAGAGCTTTTTTTTTTTGAATCTGAGATCTGCTTTCAAAAAGGTCAAAAACAAGTAAAAACTACACAAAATTTCAAGCTTAATGAAAGTATTAAATAAATAAAAATTATGCTATTTATTAATAATATGCAAAAGTGGTCCAGAAAATACAAATACAATAAATAAATTTGCCAAAAATGCTACTACGATAATCGTTTTCAGAAAATAAGTAGAGAACATTCGCTTTGTTTTTCCCCAAGAAATTTTCTCTGTCTCTAAGAAATCTCAGATATATCAAATATGGTTGAATGATTTCGCCTCTTCTCTATGTTATTACAAAATCTAGCAGCATTATCAGTGAAGTCTCAGTATTGTCGGATAACAATCATTATTGTGGAACATTTCAAATTTCGGTCCAGAAAATCCAAAATGTTTGCTTTTTCTATAACTAGTATAAAGTACAATAAAAATAATTATATAATAGAAAATAACATAATAAAAATAATATAATTAGTATGAAGTATAATAATAATAAGTCATCATCAGAATGGAGGAACAGAGAAGGAGAAAGGAAGAAGAATGAAATTATTTAAAAGTGATTGAAAAAGTTTATTCATCTAAATAGCGATGCAACTGCTTGTTTTAGCTTGTAAAAAAAAGATCCTTTGCGTACAGTAGATAGCTGTTGTATCTCATGTATCATCGTACAGTTCTAAAACGATTCTATCATATTCATAAATAATCTGAATGATTCAGTCGATGATAATAATGGTATTGCTGGTTGTTACTAATATATTTAATCATTTAAAAATAAAGCACTTAAAGTGAAATTTAAATTCAAAGTGCTCCTTCATAAGCTTCTTTGTAATTGTTAAATAAGTTTTTTCTAAATTTAAATTCTAAAATCTATTATGATTTCACTGTGCTCTTCTTACTAATTCATGCTTTCCATCATGTCGAATCTTAAAGTGCTTTATTATTACCAATAACTAAAATGTCCTTTATGAATGGTGGTGGTGCATTTGTAAACAACATTAGAGCACCACCTTCATAATCTTTATCTTTCACCTGACAAGTATATCAAACTTCTTGTTAATGATGGTTCAGACATTTCAAATAATGATGTATGTTTTATAATCAACTGTCTATGGTCTTCTCTTCCCCTTTTCTTCTTACTTGTGTTCGTAGACAGAAATTTGAACTTCTCTCTGCTCAAAAAAGATTATCGCACATAAATAAATAATGTTCTTTGAAAATTTTGTTATTTCCGTATTGCTCAATTAATTTTAAAATTTTTTTTGTTAACCAAAAAAAGATAATTTGTTCTTCCATTATTCTTAAATAAACAAGACACAGACAATTGTTGCAACACATTTCAAAGTATTGTTTTAAAATCTTTTTCGTTAACAAAAAAAGATAATGTTTTTCTTCATTATCTTTAAATCAACAACACACTGATGACTGTTGCAACACATTCAAAGGTCAGTATAGCTGGTCAATATATAGTACCACACAACTTCAAGCGTAAAAAAAATTCCATTAGCTGTGAAGTTCAATATGGAAAAGTAGAATTATTAAAACATCTACTCTACTCCATATTTGGAGAGAAGAACAGTCAATATTATTCTAAATTTTTCTCTTTCGAAAACAAATATACTTATTGAATGAAACAAACGATCAATATTTAAACAACAATTACCAAAAGTTCCCGATACTTTGAATTTCTACTTAACAAAAAAAAAAAAACACATAAAAGATACCCTCCCTCAAGTGTGTGTGAAAAATTGTAGCTTCTCCAACAACACATACACACACACATACACATACACATACACACACACACACACACACACCCTTTTTTAATCATCAGAGAAGGACTTTTAAAATGATTTGTGTATGTGTATGTGTATATGTTTATGTGTGTGTATGTGTGTATGTATATATGTGTGTGTGTATGTGTGTATGTATGTGTGTGTGTGTGCATGTGTGTGTGCATGTGTGTGTGTGTGTGTGTGTGTATGTGCATGTGTTTGTTCAGCTGTTAGTTTTTACTCACTAAAAATAGCAACGAAATGTCCGCAAGAAGAATTAATTTTCATGTTAAAAATAGCACACACACATACACACAGACAGACATACACCTCTCTGTGTTTATATTCCCCAACTGCATCCTTTTTTCTCTAAAGTTTTCTTCTCCATTAAGTATCTCCTTTCCATTTTGCTTTTACTTACTTACCTCTCTCTCTTGTCCTTCCTTTCTCCTTCTGGCTAAAATCGCTTTTGGAAAAAAAAAAACTTTATCCCAAAAAGTTGTTGTTGAATGAATAATTGCTAGAGAAATTTTCGAATATTCATCAAAAAAAAAATTTTTTTTTTTCGCTTCTTTTTGCAACAATTTAGAGAAAAATGAGTGTGTAGATTGTAAGACTGAAAGATGAATGAATGAATAAATGGGCCAAATTTGAAAATTGGCCAATTTATCGTAATGGAAAGTGAGTTTCTAGTATTGTTATTGCTATCTAGCTATATGTTATGTTTGATTGATGTATCTATCTGAACTTGCTTGCACACATATGTAAGCAATTTTCGCAGCCTTTCAGCAAACAACTTTAAAACTTTAAAACGCCATAAGCACACGCACATCTAACAACACTGCAATCTTTTATGCAGCAACATTGTCAGTCGATCATCACTAACAATTCAATGTGAGTGTTCCTATGTATGTGTACAAAGTATTGAGATTCCGTTGAAATTGTTGAAATTCCCGCAATCCAAGTATGTATTAGTATGCTCTCCCAGATCTGTGTTCCAATACCATCACTTCCAGACATATACCCAAGCACAGGAAATAGTAGCAGCATAAAAAACCTCCAAACTTGTTATGATATGATGTGTTACAATAACAATGAATTCAGTAGACGCATATGCTTAAGCATAAAAATTCAATAAATAATTTAAATGAATCACTGATCATTCACTTTCCTGTGGAATGTTTTTTTGAAACTGCTACACAGAACTGCAAATATCTTAAAAAGTAAAAATTTTGAATAAACTAATTTAAAAATGGCATAATTCAAAATTGCGAAATTTCCCTTTGCATGGAAACTTGCTTTTTACCTTACAGGATACAAGTTATACTACTTTCGATATCCCCACAGGAATATCTTCCAGAAAATAAAAAAGAGCGAGATGCACTGTTTGCATTTTAAGAGGACATTAAACCAACTGTAGTTGCACTTGCAGTTGCAAGATGACAGCTAAAGTTTATGATGATATGGAGAAATGAAAAAAAGTTATAATCGCGCGAAAAAGTATGAATAACCAGTGGTGTCCAAAAGCATTTTTTTTAGTTATACTTATGGAAAAAAGCAAATAAATTTAAATAGTGAATTGCCAATAAATAAATCAATCTTATTTTGAAAACAAAAAATTCGATTCGCAAAGACAAGTTTCAAATTTCAATTGCTTTACTACTGCCATGATCTGATCGTTATCATAAAATTTAGTCAAGTGATTTTTTTCATAACTACTATCAAAAATATTCATCACTTACACTCTGGAGTAAAGCATGAAGGATTCTGAATTACTGCAAAACTACGATCTGATCATTATCATAAAATTTAGTCAAATCCATTTTTTCATACTACTATCAAATATTCATCACCTACACTGGAGTTCTGAAACATGAAGGATTCTGAATTACTACTGGCAAAACTACTTCCAAATAATTAATAATAATTCTTATGAAGCTCTAAACGTCTAAATTTTAAACCTCATATGATTACCACATTCTAAGGTTAACATAAACGACAAAAACTAACTACTCATTCAAGACAAACTTTTGCTACAGGCAAGACTAACCTTTCTAAATTACTGATTAATGCTAACCTTCCTAAATTACTAATTAATGCTAACCATTCTAAATTACTGATTAATACTAACTTTTCTAAATTACGCAAAAAAAAACGAATTTACAAAAAAGTACAAATATTGTGCAATAGCAAGCCATATGTAAAATTCTAACAAAATTTCTTTTTTTTTAATTTATTTAAAACTTCATTTTATCGAACTTTTTAGCAAATATACCATTTATGTATAAATTTTTGATCTATAAATGCCAATAAAAAGTTAATAGTTTGTAAGAGGATGATTTTCTCTTCAAATACGAAAAGAATCTCAATGAAGATAGATAGAGAGCTTAAGAATATTATTATACAGGAGAAAACACAATACAAAACATAAAGGTAAGAGTGACACATGGATTAATAAAACAGACTAAATCAGTTAATTATTTAAATTTTTTTAAACTTATTTATTAAAAGTGTTAGTTATTTAAACTAATTTATTTACAGAAGACACTCATCCCAACGCATACATATCTGTCTGTTTTTTTTTTATCAAATTAACAGCCGCTCTTTTGAATTCATTTTTGTGATCTCATCATTTTTCACAGAAAAGTGCAGCAGAGCAGAGTAGTGCTGCTACTCAGTGCTACTAACATTCTTGTAACAATAACAGATACTTTATCATAATCGAATAATCATCTAATAACAATAACTATATAACTATGTAATTACCAGTTATGACTATGATATGTGATAATTATGAATTATGATAATTGCCAATTATAACTTTAATAATAATTATTTAATTCTAGTAATGTTAATACTATTGCTTCTGAACCTTCTCTTTTTAATATAAACTTAGATTAATGTTAGTTATAATAAAAAGAAAAATCATAGAACTTGAAAAATATTTCGAGTTTTCAAAATGATTTCATTAAGTGCATGAAATAAAACTGTACTTCGTTTCTAAAGAAATTCATGCCAATGATTGCTGTAACAAAACAACGAAGACAGTAAATGCCAGGATTTTTCACAGCTTATTTTACAGCTATTTTAATAGCACGACAAAAACTGCAACAAATTTGGAACAAAAATAGATTTAGAACTTTCAAATCATTTAAAAATATAAAATAAGACTTGCACATTAGCTAACAAGATGTCAACCTGAAAATATCATGTAAGTTTAAATAAACGAGAAAAATGAATCGAAACTAACAATGTAAAAGCAAATTTAAATCATTTTTTGTGCTATTTTTGATCTAAAATCTTACAGCTCATACTTAAACTGATCAGATGTCAACCTGAAAATATCATATAAATTTAAATAAACTGAGGAAAATGAATCGGAACTAAAATGTAAAAACAAATTTAAATCATTTCTGGTGCTATTTTTGATCTAGAATAAGGAATGATTTAGAAAATTCCTATGGAATCAGTTTTCACAATTTTCTGGTAGAATCTTGAAGAAGATCAAGGAGCATCAATATCTTAGTGGATAGAAAAAGAAATTAGAATGACCGAATATACAACAAGCATAACATAATACTTCAACATATATAATATAAAACAGGATACGATTAGTACCATATGATTACTACCAAGATTAAAAGACTCTATACAGATAGCCTAAAAGATCGTTGCTCCATACAACAGGAGAAATGTTGAGGAATGTGAGCAGCTCTGCGACTATAATGACATCTAATTAAATTACCTTATGCAACCTAATTAGGCATCACTGCAGTTACACACTTTTTTTAAAAAGATATTTTGCAATCAATAAAAATAAGAAATATGCGAACCATATAGCTGACTAATTTCCTCTTTACAGCTGATTTCCTCTCAAAGTTATGTTCCCTTTTAACACCCATCAAAATATAAAGCAATACTAGCTAAAAGCTAAATTCCTTAACATTCGTCAAAATTATTCAAAAAAAATAATGGGGAAGAAAGACGGAGAAATCAAATATTTCTTATCTTTCGTATATCAAATAAATTCGGCATAATTCCAGCGACGCCATCCTAAACAACCTGAAGCGTATTATCCTCCTTTTATGATTATCCAATAAACAAAAGAGTCGAACATACTACCTTTCAAATTCAGTCTTAAAAATTATTAAAAACTTTCGAAATTTGAAAACTATACTGCAAAAATTATTGAAACACATACAACGAATCATAGAGCTTCTAAGCAATTTACTATCCTAACTTGAAAATTTTTGTGAGAAAAAACCATCTCAGAAAATTAAATTTTTTATAATCTCTAGGATTAGCAAGTGGAAAAGAAATTTAAAAAGAACATCGTTTCAAAGCAACATTGCTTTGCCAGAATTTCAAGTATCGTCTATATCAGACAGTTACCTACCAAGACTGTTTTGAATAATCTCGAAATCTAATAACCAAACTTATACTTCTCTACGCTTATCATCCTTTCACAGAAAATGAAGAAATAGGAAAATGCACGTTACGTGAATCACTGTCACATTACGCCCGTCAGTAAAGAAATCAAGTATTCAAGCGTAAATTTTTCTGTCAAGTAGCTTTATGAGATGCAAAGATGAAAAAGACTTGAAATTTAGGGCTAAAACTGTTATTCTCTTAAAAAAATATTACTGGAAGCAAAGATAGTTAATCTCCTATGAATTTCATTTGTCAACCATATATATCACTCTATGCACAGTTAACATCATCGAAAGCTGTTAGTCTTATTTGACAATAAATTTAAGGAATGAACTTATATTTCACTAGATTTAAATTACATTATGTTTTGATGGTCTAATAACGTTCAGCTATTATCCATAAAGATATCGATAAACTTATCACAAACATGTTACCCATAAACTGTTATCTATAAAGACCAACTAAATATGCATAAAAATCAAAGTGACTAGGCTGGCAATATCTGTATAATCGTTAGACAGAGTAATCAAGTAATCAAGAGAAATGACAAAAAGAAAAAATTTTTTACTGTTGTCAAAGTAAAGGCTTTACAAAGATCTTTACAAAGATTATACATGCCTATTGAAGAAATTAGCTCAAGAAGCTGAAAGTGTAAGCTCAGTGACAATAAATGAATTGCTAAAATGATGAAACTTGAAATTAACTATCAAATGAAATTTGTTGTGAAAGAATATTGCCGACACGTCCGATGAAGTCCGGAAATTAACGGATGAAAACTTAACTTGCTTAATCAAAGGTTTACATTGTTGTTGAATAATAATTAGCAAATAATTGTAATTAAAATGTAAACCTTTCGTTGCTCACGTTAATTTAATTGTAATTAAAATGCAAACCTTTCGTTGCTCACGTTAATTCAATTGTAATTAAAATGCAAACCTTTCGTTGCTCACGTTCTTCATCACCGACTGTCGAGGAGTGTCCTACCATGCACCCCATCAATCGCATCGCGTTGCGTCCTCAATGACGCGACAATGTCGTAAAATCCCGACAGTTTCGAGACAGCACGGATGCAAATGTGGCGTCTCCTTGAAAAGATTTGTTAAAAGTAAAGTAATTCACACACGCACACACACACACACGCACACACACACACATACACACACACACACATACACACACACTCACATACATTCACATACGCACACTCACACACACTCACATACACTCACATACACTCACATACACTCACATACACACACACACACAGTTAATGCCGAGGACCGGATAAATAATTTGCTAATAGATAGATATGAGAGGAGAAGAGAGAGAGAGAAAAAGAAAGGAAGGAATGAAGTAAAAGAGAGAGAAAGAAAGAAAGAAAATGGAACGAAGAAAAATTTACGAATTGGTCGCCTGCCTTTTGCGCTATTCTTAATCTCCTCTCTTCTTTGCTTCCTCTTGGCAATTTGGAACAAAATTTTGAAAAAAAAAATGTTTGAAGTTAGCATTACCGAAGATAGAGAAGAGGAAAAGAAACAGGCGAAAGAGAAGAATGAAGAGGAAAAGGAGGAGGAGGAGGAGAAGGAGAGGAGAGAGAGGAGAGAGAGCAAGAGGAAAAAGTATCTTTGCGCATAACAGTACTATCTATAGAATGAGAGATAAGTTAGAGAATCGGCAATATTGCAGTAATAGCAGCGAGAGTAGCAAGTAATAATAGCAGTAACAGTAGTAATAGTAATTGCTATTATGATAATAGTAGAGAAACTGCTATCACAAATGATACCAGAAAGGGAAAGGAAAGAAAGAGAGAGTATACTGCAAAGAGAGAGAGAGAAAGGGTATATAATGATGAAAAGTGGATAATTGAAAACTAGACAGGAAAGAAAGGAAAGAGAGGGTATACCGCAAAGAGAGAGAGAGAGAGAAAGGGTGTATGATGATGGAAAGTGGATGATTAAAAAAGCTAGACAGGAAGCGTTCCTCTTACCCACTGCACATTTTGCTCTTATTGTCTGCGGCCAATACACAACTAATAAAATATATGTTCCGTTCCTCTTCCTCTCTCTTTTTTTTAAACATTATTTCCATCTTTATTGCTTTCCTTCCTCCCTCTTTCAAACATTATTTCCACCTTTATTGCTTTTCTTTTTTTCTCTTCACATGTATGTATTGTCGTTCCAGGCTACCGCAATGTTGTAACTGGTTGTAGTAATTTTGGTCGCGCGATGTTTTGACAAATATCATGTAGAAGGACAACAAACTTGGCCGAGGAGCAAATGCATCTATAGGCTGGCTGCAATTTTCATGTTATCAGAATATTGCTCTAAAAGTTTACTAATGTTGGCGCTAATTTAAAAACACCTGTCAAATGTGTGATATAAGACAGAAACATGTCATTATCAGCCAAATCTTTATTACATATATCATGATCATTTGACTTAATTATGAATAAAATTTTCTTTAGTTCCTAATTCTCATTCATTTTTATTTCCATCTATGTTCTCAGGAAGAATTCATTTTTAGCAATCTTTCAAAATAAATCCTTAAAATTCCTGGAATAGACTGAAATATGAAATGAAATATTCGATATTAAAAGAAAAAAAACAA
This sequence comes from Mansonella perstans, assembly GCA_037074765.1. Taxonomy (NCBI): domain Eukaryota; kingdom Metazoa; phylum Nematoda; class Chromadorea; order Rhabditida; family Onchocercidae; genus Mansonella; species Mansonella perstans. The sequence continues at coordinate 104,793 of JBAMDO010000021.1, forward strand.
AAACAGTCAGATTTGTTCCTGAAGTTTCTCTATTTCACTTATATCCTATTTACTTTCAAATTTCTCAATTTATTCCAGAGTCCATTGTGATGAACCATAATAGTTCTTAGCTCCATTTAAGACCTATCCATGAAATGTAATTATCATTGTTATTATAATACGATTTCAAAAGCAAAGTCTTTTGTCACATGGTACTGTATGGCATGCTTACATCCTTAAAATATCAAGAAGGTACTGTATAGAATGTGCATCGTATTGTATAGCATGCAAATGGTACTATATAGTATGCCTGCATGTGAAAATATCAGGAAATCATTGCTGTATTTAAAAAAAGCTACCGAAAAAACTAAAAAAAAAGCAAACAAATTTTGTCTTCCTGAAATCTTATATTCGATGATTGATCGTCTATCCTGAATTAATCTGGATTAATCCTGGATTAAATGCAAGATTGATTGGCACAAAACACATTCGAAATTGTTCGCATTTTAGAAATTTAATTTTGAATAAAGTTGCATCTGATTTGTGATAAGCTCTTATAATCTACTAATAATAGTTGAAGGAGATGGTAATATTGGCAGAAATTACCGGGCCTATTCAGAATAGAACTGCCAGATTATCAATATTTCTGGAAGGCAAGACGAAAAGCATTATGTTTGGAAAGAGAGAGAGAGAAAACGAGACAGAGGAATATGATCTTGAGACGACATACGGATTTTAGAATACGAAAGTAGAAGTACAAGAAAAAGAAGTTTAAAATGACACCTGTCAACTATTAGCTTAAGAAAAATGCATCAAAAAATGTAAGCATAATAAGGAAATACATTATGTCAAGCTATATGTACCAAAATGTGTAGATAAAAGCACGGATGAGTGGTCATCTAAACTAAATGACCACTGTCCATTATCATTTCTAACATTTACTAGTCACACAACATTCATTTATATTCGTTTCACTTTTGGGATAATTAAAGATGGAAAAAATAACATAGCTAAGAATTAAGCATATCAAAACCTTCTTTTAGAATATACCGGGAAAAAATCAATATGTTATGTACAACATGTATGAAATTTCATTCTACTCGTATGTAATAATTCTATATATCAACATTTCCCCTGCAATGTCAACTAAACTAATAGGTATTGCTAACGATTAGGCGAAATAACTTTGCCATCTGTGCATTTCCCTTATCCTCCTTCTGCTTATGCCATCTTCAATTTCTGAAATAAAAAGCAGAAGGGAACAATGATTTTCATTTAGACCCAATTATAATAAGGCGAAGCAAACCAGAGGGAGACCTGCTTTGTATCAGCCTATTTCCAAGTTTCCTGGATCGTCCATCTCTTTGTTTTTGTTAGTTTTTTTTTTTGCCGACCTTTTTTAATATATTTTCCTTCTTTCCCAGTTTTTTAGTCCTATTTCCATTCATCTTTGATTTCGGTAATTATTAGAGTATTAGAGAGCTTCGAGCAAATGGAAAAATAAAATTTGAGAAATATGATTGGCTATTATTTAACAAGTAAATGGCAATGATTATGCAATATTTAAGACCTAAAATATGGCTTACTTTGTTAGTTCTCGTAATATTCAAACAACAATGTGTCAATTCCAAGCCGTTATTTCTCTCTTTACTTCCTAATAAATAATACATTGTTCATCGTTCTCTGATCCACACGAGCAATCCACGTGATATTTGGGCAGTTGAATTGAATTCAATTGACAACATGAAAAAATCGATTTTTGAAATTTGAAATCAAAAGTTATAGCTTGCTTATTTTAACAGTTAATTATAATTGTTGGGATAAAGGGTTTCAGAATTTTTTCATTGACGAATTTCATGGACAACTTAAATAACATTTTATCATTGTCACTGATGAATAATGACTTTAAAATGACATAATGAAAGGAGAAACTTTTCTTATGCTGTTCAACTGCGTATCATCTATACTCTGCTTCCATTTTTCCATAATAAGAAGCGTAGCGTTTCTTATTATAGATTGTTTTTACTAATTTTGTTTGCTTCTCTGATTTCGTACTTTTTTTCATAATATATTGTTGATGAAGTCTGTATGGCGTTATTTTTTTCTTTAATTTCGAGTCATTTTATTTTGTTTACAGGATGTCAGGTAATGGATCCACACTTCAGGTAAGTGTAGTTATTTTGCATAGTATATTCCTAAGTGTTATGAGAGATTGTTTGTGCAGCTTTTGCAGTTTTTAATATTTAAATATTTATCATTTTAAATTAAGAGTTTCTTATTAATCTTCTAGTGTTAATTTGTAACGTGTAGCATTCTTCTAAGTAATTTGAAATCTTTGTATTTGCAGAAAGCAATTGAATTGGTAACAAAGGCAACCGAGGAAGACAAAAAAAAAATTATCCAGAAGCGTTACGATTATATAAACATGGGATCGACTATTTCCTTCATGCAATTAAGTGTAAGTTGTTAACTAGCAATGCTAGTTGAGAAATTGAAAATCTTTGTAATATGTTGCCAGTATTACCATATTCATTAACTTGTTCCGTTCATCTAATTTTTCGATAATCACATATATTTGATGTATGCTTTGTGCTTTTCTTCATATTTTAATAATTTTGTTAATGTAATGCATTTAGATGAAGCTCAAAGTGAGAAACAAAAAGACACAATTCGACAACGTTGTGCGTCCTACTTAGATCGAGCTGAAAAAGTGAAAGAATATCTAAAGGTAATATTGATTGATTAAGTTTGATGAGTGTTATGGAAGAATGATTTTACCAAAAATGGTGCAAATTAAATGCTTAAATTTAGCTTTCATAATTTTCAAACTCGTTCATCCTGTGTTATTCACTAATGAAAAAAAATTCGGAGTGAGAAGATCTAATGGAAAGGTGTATTTTGAATTCCCGAATTCAGTTTTTGTTATCCAAATCGTCATTTGAAATTTCGTTTTACTCATATCCAATTAAAATAAAAGTGCATTGAACTATCACTGAACCAGCTTGAACTATCACTGAACTGGCTGTAGCGGCTCCATAATTTAATTGACGTGATTTACTTACATTTCAAGTACCTTTACTTTGTTTCCAGCAATGAAAATTTATGGAAAACTGCCAGATAATGGTTCTGGGAATCTTTTAGCAAATGTTACAAATGTCTAGGCTATGAAATTTATATAAGTTTCGTACTTTGAAATGCGACACAAGTATCTTTTTTTGGAATTTTTAAATGAAGTAAGTATTGCTAACAGAACCACTCTAATTGTCCTGATATTAATGAGAAGACAGTTATGTATCCAAATGCTTTAGCACCCTGAATCCAACCGATCCTGATCATCGTATTTCCATACTTTTATGATTATTATAGAGGTTTTGGCGATCTTTTGAGTTTATATTTTTATGAGATGATTTATTGCGTGGGCTTATTTAACGTATTTGACTTAGGTTTATTTGAAGCATCTTTGAGACATATTCACACATAATGCTGTAAGTTACTTCTGTCCTCATAATCTAAGAAGTACTCAAACGAATTTCGTGCAACGTCAAAAAATATTCAGAGCATTTTTTTGCAGTCTGGTGGTGATCGAAAGAAGGCGGTGAAAGATGATGCTTCTGGCGCGAAGGGTTCTGATTCAGATTCTGAGAAGGACAACGAAAACAAGAAACTACAGGAAAGATTGTCAGGTGCTATTGTTATGGAGAAACCCAATGTAAGTTGGGATGATATTGCCGGTCTTGAGGGAGCTAAGGAGGCACTAAAGGAAGCAGTCATATTACCAATCAAATTTCCTCAGTTATTTACAGGTCTGTGTATTTTATAAGAAGAAGATAGGTCTGTGAATTTAAGAAGGTTGTAGAACCTACGGTTCAATATAATCTTAAGTTCTTAGAACTTTACAGACTTTAAAGAAAATTATCTATCGTCTTTTTTCGAAGAGTTTTCAAGAAATCTTAAAATTATCTTTTAGTAGTATGTTACCAGAGTTTTGAAATAGTTCTAACGTTGAACTAATTATTTTATCATTATCAGTTTCAGTATGTTAGTGTTGATCATTGGAAGTAGAGATATGATAAGAGGAAACCAGAATATCATATGTAAAACGGATTAGTGTATGAGGAGCTCCATTTTCTTTTTCTCTATAATACATGATTCACGATTTATTCTTATGGCTTACTGTTGAATTCAAATCAGTTGGCTTGATATGTGCTGTACTGCTTTTATTCAGACTCTTAAATGACTTTAGGTTTATTTTAGATTGGGTTTTTTTGCTAGGTCAGTTCAAGAGAACTGTTTGCTTTTTCCTTTTCCTAAGAGTTCGCAGTACCTTTCAAAATCATCTTTTAATAGTGTTTTACCACCAGAGTTGATATAATTCTAAATATAGCTAGATTATTATCAATTTCATCATATTTTATCACTTTAACTTTGGACTGCGACTTAAATTCATTTAGCCATCTATTTTAAGAAAAAATTGCTAATTTCTGCTGAGTGATATGAGTGTTACCGGTAAGTGATCCATTTGTAATGTATGGTGATTAATTGATTTTAGCATTCTTGCGATGGATTAATGTTTATTCGAACTAAAAGTTCAAAAATGCTTGGACTGGATGCTTGGACAGAATTAAATAATGAAAATTATAAATGCTGTGTGAGAGGGTGAGCATTGGGCGCTTTATGAGCTCGAGCTGTTAAAGCCATATCTTCTTCTTTCATGAGAAATAGGGATGCTCCATAGAGAGCGGGAGATATGAAGCATTGCGTGAATGCTAGAAATAGCATTACAATAGGAATTGTTGATTCCGGTTTTCTCCATTCTTTGACTATCGTTACTGCATAGAATGGTAGCTGGTAGAATGGACTAGAAAAAGATTTTCTTAATTTTAACTTGTTGATGATCGAATTTGACTATTTAGTTTTAAAGCTTTTCATTGTTTTAGGCAGTATACTTTTTTTCAGTGATTAGTTTTTAAATGATTAGTTTTCGAAAGCCTTACATAGCTTTCTGACAATTCCGCAGTTGAAAATTATTTTTTTTAAAAAATTTCAATAAAAGCATAATATGCAAATAATTGACAGCAAACCTCAGTAGGAATAAATAAACCAGAAAACGACTTTTATACAAGCCAATGCTTTGGAAAACGATCGGACTGTGATAGAGTATGCCGAGGACTCGGATGTAAGCATAAGAAGCCAGTGATGCAGGTATAAATACTCCCAGAATCAAAAGATATGTCAAGAATTTAAGGCCGCTGTCGCTGAAACGTTTGTTTTGGTTAAGGAGATTTTAGAGATTTGCTTCTTTTGAAATATTTTTGAAATTTTCTCAGAATTTCAAAAAGTAGTAAAAAAATCTTCGCTTTAATATTTTGGAGCCTGTTTTGAAGATTTTATTCGCTGAGAAGCTTGAACTGCTTGAATTGCTTTATTGTTTAGCAATTTAGATAGTAGAATAAAGGAATTAGCCAAGCCAAACCTGTCTCCCCATATACAGTGCCTAAATGAGGGATCATAGGTAATGATATGTCCATTGGTAATCGTTGGTAGTGCAAGACCAAATGCCAGTAGCCAAGATAGGACGCATAGCATATTTGGTGGTAAGCCAAAAAGTTGTTCGTAATGTATTCGTGCAAACGTCAACAAATGTACGCCAGCTATGCAAAGTGCCATGGAATGTATCACAGTCCATGCAACGCATGTCAACAGAGCCTGAAACCAAATATCTTAGGCTCAGAAACTATTCAAGATATTCAATAGCGAGACTTCTTGATTTATATTTAACATTGACAGAATGTGAAATTATTTTTTTAATCGTTTAATAAGAATTCAAAGTTTGGACAATCTTCCCTCATAAATATCCAATGAAGTTTTATTTCATTTTGCACAGGATTTAAAAATTATTTTGCATAGAATTTAAAAAAAAAAAGTTGCTAAAATTTTCAAATGGATAATAATATTTGAAATTTCAAAGCATTTTATTTTATTGAAGTAATAATTGTTTTCGAGTTGCTTGAGTGCAATTTTGTTTTTCCGTTTAGGAAGTAATTATTTCTGGGCTGACAAGGCTGAATCAAATATTTGTTGTTGGAGCAATGGTATTATAATGAAGAAACAGAAATATTCTTGCACTAATAATTTAGCTAATTAGAAGTCCGTGGAAGCAACCAGGACATAATGAAACAATGTGATTCATAAAATTACCTGTACTCGGCACATCACGTTACTGTGGGCCCAAAGGTTGACTCCTGTCCAAACATTGTAAATGAACATTGGTAGTAGGATACATAGGGCTACCACATTCGTTACACATAAGTGGGCAATGAAATGGGATGAAATGAAATTACGATATAGTTTGTTGTAAATGATATAAATCAGTAATGTACAGTTAGCCAATAGGGCCAGCAAACTAATGCAGATAAATATAATAGCCAGGAAAGGTTTCGGTTCAGCAGTTATTTCAATTGAAGTAAGTAGCGGCGCCTCAGAATGACTAGATATGGTTGATGAAAGCATTGCCATAATTATTGCTACACTTTCAACGAATATACTGCTACTTTGATTTTTTCAGAACTTTCAGGCCTTGTGAGAATTTTGATGAGTATTGCTGCTGTTCTGTTGATTTCTGGATCAGTAAGTTCATCTATTTCTCTGAGGGATAATTTTCGGTGATGTGTATAAGATGTATTTCCTAAAAAAAAAATTTCCATTTTTTATGAAAATTTCCATTTGCTGAAAAAAATTTGATATATTGCAAGGCAAACAACAAAATTTATATGTTAAGAATTAGGGATATACAAAAAAAGAACAGATTTTTATAATTAATCATATCTAAATTAATAAGTGAATTTAAGTTAACTTGAACAATGATGTTCATGTGTTGCAAATAATTCAAGTTAAGCTCATGGAAAAAAAAGTTTTCCTAGAAAGCAATCAAGCGGATATCAGTGCATGCATGTCGTTAAGCCTAATGTTTTGAGATAAAATTAGGGGTGTTTATCTCATGCACACAGAGTTTCGTAAATTTCTCAGTAATGGAGATTTTTTTATTACGAATAGAAAAAGGGTTGGTTTTTAATGGGATTTAGCTTATAATATTTGGTTTAGACTTGTGCGAGAACAAAGGCGCTAATAGATGCAGAACTTCAGGAAGTGTTTGTATACTACAAAATAAAAACCAGATATCAAAGAAGCTTTACGTACTACTGATAATTGTATGTGGTTAAGCATAGAAGTTTTTTTGTTACATCCTGACACTCTGTATTAAACGCCAAGTAATAAAAGAATAAATATATTATAGTGGTGAAAAATCTGTACTAGGAATTAATTAGAAGTTAATGAATAGATTATCAAAGTAGAGCGAAGAGAGATAATGCTTGCAGCAGTAGAGTTTTTATCCTTCAGAAAAACATTCCAAAAAGAAAAGCGATATTTTCATAAGCTTTTTTTTTCTAAAAATTTCCACAACTTCAATTCACTATATGATTTCCTTCATCTTATGTTAAGGAATAATAATTGAAGCAAATTAACTTCAAATGTGCAAAATGTGCAGGAAAAAAAATTAAAATTGAAGCTTTCGCCACTTATAATTTTGGCAATAATGCAATGAGTTCACTTGGATATGGCAAAATAGTTGAGTGCGTAAGATATATATATATATATATGTGTGTGTGTCTGTATCTGTGTATGTATGTATGTATGTGTGTATGTATTTATGTTGATGCTTTTCAACTATTGGATAAGCCTAGCAAGCAGCAGGCTGCCGTTACTGCTGCTTTCATTAATACAATTTTCTAATACTGATACCTCTTTCTTGTGCTAATCATGGAAACATAGTAGCTAGCTAGACTGGAAGAGGAGAAACCTTTGCTATTGATTTTACACATTTATCAATTTTCTAAACTTCATTTCATTTCACAGCATTTATATTCGATATCCTTTCATACCTTTTGAATTTTCGAATTTATTAATGATTAATTTATCAATGATATTAAATGTTTTGTCTTAATATTTAATGTCACTATTTTAAAAGCTGAAAAAGATAATCATTTTATGAGGGCTTGACTACTTTAGTTTACTTTAGTTACTTTAGTTAGTGCTCAGCACAAACATATCTTTTTTTAGCTTTCTTGTATACTCTTTTTTTAAAACTTATACACTCTTATTTTTAAATTTCACTGGATTATATAATCTGTGTGGGAGTTAATTAATTCTTTGAATGTATTTATTTGTATGGGAATTTTATTTGCATATAATTTACGTTTATTTCTTTACTAATTTTTAGGTAATAGAAAACCATGGCGTGGAATTTTGCTCTTTGGCCCACCTGGAACTGGCAAATCATATATTGCAAAGGCGGTTGCAACAGAAGCTAACAATTCAACATTTTTTTCGGTTTCATCATCGGATTTGATGTCGAAATGGTTAGGTGAATCGGAAAGGTTTGTTTTTGACATATGCTAAAATTAAGCATATATGGGTAACGAATTACGCTATGGAACAACAGCTTTTTCGTTGGCACAGCTTCTAATAGGCCTAATGAGGAACTCTAGAATCCTTTTTGCAAAGATAATAGTCGTAATAGTTAAAAAACGTATTAAAAATATACAACATAACTTTTGAGCCGTCAACATTAACAAAAATGTTGCCCAAGATACTGTGGAATCCTAGCATTGCTGTCGCAGTTTCCGTCAAACGGAATGTTATAGGTCAGCAGATTATAATCTGAAGGAATTGCAAATTGCTATTAAGTATAGAATTTTACACAAAAGCAGTATCGCAAGCGCATCCACAAAATCTTGTGGAGTTGCCAATCGTTTTATACGATTTTTTCAGACTGGTGAAGCAATTGTTCGAGATGGCTCGAGAACACAAACCATCCATAATATTCATTGATGAGATTGATTCGTTGTGTTCTTCACGTTCCGATACAGAAAGTGAATCAGCTCGACGTATAAAAACCGAATTTTTAGTTCAAATGCAAGGAGTTGGTAACGATATGGAAGGTATCCTAGTACTTGGTGCAACCAATATTCCTTGGGTACTAGATGCTGCCATTCGACGACGATTTGAGGTTCGCGAATTTTTTGAGTTCTTGAATTCAGTTCGTTATGTTTCTTATGTAAACTGTAAATGTTTCACACATTTAAAATTAATTCTTGCGCATTTTTTGCGCTATCTTTTGATTTATTTATACATCATATGTTTTTAAGGAGTTAAGTCATTTAAGACTTTGCAGCTAAAATTTAAAGAGCTTTAAATGATTTTTTCTATGATGCTCATTGAATTTATATCTTAATTCATGAATATTTATGGATTTTACTTCATTTCATATGTAATCTCTGAAGATCCATTAAATCTAGCTTTGCGAGTGATTTACTGCTACATACTATAGACTGCAAGCTCAGTAACTGATGATTGAATTTTTATTCTTCCAGAAGCGGATTTATATCCCTTTACCAGAAACAAATGCTAGGAAAGATATGTTTAAATTGCACGTTGGAAAGAATACACCACATTCATTAACGGAACAAGATTTCAAGGTTTGTGCCAGTTTTATTTAGGTTCATTTTTATGCATTGCTAATAGTTTTTATGTTGCTGATAGTATTTATGCTTAGGCTTAAACTAAGTTGACAATAATGCTCATATTAATAGTTTAGTTATCCTTAGCCTTACACAGTTGACAGTAAGCTCCTCTTGACGATGTTGGGGAAAGTTTAGTCATGTGAAAATTGTATTTTCTGAGAAAAAAGGAAAGAAATATATTACTATCGGTGAGAGTGAATTGAGACTGTAATTTAGTTAGTTTCTAACATGAAAATGGAAATTGTTATCCCTAATTTTCATATTAGACTTTTAACGCTTTTTTTTCTTCGTTAAGTTTTTTTTTTTTTGTTTGCAGACTCTTGCAGAAAAAACAGAAGGATTTTCTGGATATGATATTTCGATTGTTGTGCGAGAAGCACTGATGCAACCAATCCGTAAAGTGCAAACAGCAACTCATTTCAAGCATGTTTCTAGGCCATCATCCTCTAATTCTGATATTGTTGTAAACGATTTGCTGACTCCTTGCTCTCCTGGTGATCCGGGTGCTATGGCAATGTCCTTCATAGATGTACCAGCGGACAAATTAGCTGAACCAATTCTTTCAATGGTACATTTTTCTTTGCTGTAAAATTTCTCTTTCTGCTCAGAGAAGTATTTGAAGGTTAGTTAAGAAAGAGTAGAAATGAGTTCAGTGATCATTCAGTTTAGGGGATCTTAGTAAGTAAGCAGCAGCTATCTTGTAAATTAATTGTCATTAAAATTCAGAGCGACATGTTGCGATCGTTAATGAACACAAAACCAACAGTAAATAAAGCGGATTTGGATAAACTGATGCAATTTACAAAAGATTTTGGTCAAGAAGGATAACGTTTTCGAAGGAAACAAAGAGATTTGAATGCGTTTAGCGTATACCGAACCAATTATTTCATATTATAGTATTTGAGTGCGATTTTTTGTTGTATATACGGCATATGGATGAGAGCATTTTGGGGTGCTGTTTCAATGGTTTGAAATTTATAGCTTCGTTTTAATTGAATTTCGATTTAATTTTAACCTGTTTTCGGTTTTTCAACCTTTACAGGTAGATAGATAGCTGTTTGATTCATATCTTTTTCGCAAAAAAAAAAATTTAGTTAATCGTAATTCAAACCTTTGATGAAGATCATATTATTTCAAAAAATTCTGTGAAACATTTTTTTTTTAACTGTGAAATAAGAATTAAGACTGTTAAGACTAAGGACAGATCACAACTGCATTCTGTTAAATAAATTATTTTTTAATCATATTTGAATAAAATCTTTCCAGAAATGATGCAAAACTGGATACAACAAAACTGGAAAGTTGTGTGATTTCCACTCAGATTTTTTTTTTTTTTTATAACACACCATAATATTGGTTACAATCTTTATTCAAGAAAGTTTTGTCAAAAATTCGGACATTGGCTACTGAAATTTCTAATTTTACGCAGAGATAGTTTCTCTTATAACAGTGATGCTTGTTTAGTTGTGCAGCAGAGGTGCACAATAATTTTTTTTTTTAATCCTGAAATCTAAAACTCTGTTGATGTTTTCTAAATTGATGAATGAAAAAGAAGTCGGTTAATATTGTTTTAGCATTGAATATAAGAGAGTTTTAGCTAGGCTAGCTTGTGTTCTTGTATAAAATCAATCATTTTTTTCCGGTAGATTTTTCCTCCTCCATTCAGCAGTTCTATTTTTAACTTGCTATTCATTTGAGATTAATCACTGATCGTGTTAATTCATGAATTGAAACGCAAAGAAATTAATTAATCTTCACATCAATGTTTGTTTTCATCGTCTATTTATATTTGTATGTTTAATGTTATCTAGTAAGGGAACAAAAAAAAAGGAAAGTTTTTCAAATAAATTTTAAGCTGTACATTTTTTTTCTGAGAAAACTTATCATTATAATTAAATGATAATATACAAATATGAATTAGAAGTTGTAATTTCGATAGAATTAAAAATTTTTTAGGAAATTTGGAGTGAAAAAAAAATGAATAAATTTGGGATAATGTTAGCGATAGATAATGCTTGAAAGTATTGATTGCAAATGAGCTCAAATGACAAAGTGTGACAATTCAATTGCACATTCTTCTATTTATAAAATTAATTGGAACTAACTGATAGTATTATTTCATTGAATGTGGAAAATCTTTATAATTCAGTTTGTTTTAAAAAAAAAAAGAAAAAAGAAAGAAAGAAACTTATTTCTCTTTAAACAACTAAGATTTTGATTTCGTTAATTTTTCTGAATTATATTATTAAATTCTGGTTACAAAATTTTTATCAAAAATTATAGCAAAATTTCATTTCATTCCAATCATTTGTTAAACTGCGAAAAATTTTGCAACGACAATAAGGCTGTAATATCTATCACAGGTATGTGTGTGTTATGTGTGGATGTATATGATGTCACCTTTATAGATGTTATATTTGATAACGCTTGATAATGATGATATTGATATGCTTGAATTAGGTGTAGGGTAATTAGACTGTTTTATTTAATGATTTTAAAAGTTGGTTACGGGGATTAAAAGATTTACAGTGTAGTTTATCGAATTTTTTTTTTACAAAAAATAAAAAACTTTATATTTATGCTTAGGCTTAGTATTAGTGCTTTTATCATTAAAGTATTTTATTGATTAAAATCACTTATACTTTTATCAATTAAATAATTAAGTAAAGTGTAATAATTATTAATTAATGATGTAAATGAGTTGAAATGAAAAGTACTTGAAATTGATGGTTAGGACAATTAGATATATCTTGTTGAAATTGTCAAACAATCATTTTGTAATTTATTTCATATAAAAGTATAAATTGGTTTTACAATGATAATTCATGCACAGTGTCATTTAAATGACGTATTTCCAGATCAAATATAACACAGAGATTTTAACTATTTAAAATTTTTAAATTTTAGCAAATGTAATAAATTGTAAGTATGCAAAATATAATGCAATACACAGGGATATTATTTAAGCATACATTCATATTTATTCAATAATTTATAGAAATTTTAGTACTAATTATTGCTAACAATTGTTTGCACATACATTTAATGTTATTCAATTTTTATTATAAGTATGTTTATCAAAAAACTTTTTAGAGATGGAATTGCTAGTAAAATTGTTTTTACTCTTTTTTTGGCTAATAATTAATTTTAGTCTTGGCTTAGAATAATAATGGTTACTTTTGTATTCTTATTCTTTTGCTCTATTTTTGGCTAATAATTATTTTGGTCCTGGCTAAAATGGTTCACCAATAGATAATTTCTGTTCTATTACAGATTATTGATCGCCAAACTTTCAATTCGATATAACTTATTAATCGTTGAAAGTTTCCAACTGCTAACCTTTAACCTTTATTGATGATCAGTGGTAATTGTATGTAAATTACAGTTGCTGATTTTTCGGTCGAGCATTAGAAGAGTATTGTGTAAAATGATATTTGTACAGTGTATGTATGTGTCTGTGTATGTGTATGTGTGCATGTAGATATGTGTGTGTGTATGTATTAAAATGTCAATTCTAGCCTCTTCTTCCCTGCTGCTCAAAAAAAATCACCGAACAAATGTTACTAATCAAATGGCTTAAAAAAAGGGCGTTGCAAAGTTTAAATTTTATTTAATCGTTTAAATTTCACTTTTTTTTTGTTGCAAGAAGAAATTTAATTGGTACACATAAACTGTATTGAATGGACAATGGCTATTCAAATCATTCATTTCTGGCTAATTTTTACTTTAATTATTTTCTAACTCCTCAATTATTTAATTTATTCATTTAAAATCTTTCTCTTTTTTTTTTACTCCCATTCTATTACACTGCAATAGTTGTAGCGTGTGCATGTGTTTATTTGTGTGTCTGTGTGTGTGTGTGTGCATATGTATGTATGTATGTATGTACATATATATATATATATATATATGTATGTGTATGTTTAAGCATGTATGTGTTTGTACGTGTATATGTATGTGTCTGTATTTGTTTATGTTTGTATGTGTATGTATGTGTATGTTTGTTTGTGTATATGTGTGTGTATGCATGTGCATATGTGTGTCTATATGGGTTTATGTATGTGTGATACGGTATATTGATGCCATCATAGTTCTCGTTTATATCATCATTAACAATAAATGTATCGGGAAAAATTTTCAGTGTTGTTTAATTTTGAAAATGTCATTGAAGAAATTTTCAATTTTCCAGAAGAGAAATGAAGCCTTAAAAAAAAACTAGGCAAATTTGGAGTTTATTTATCCATCTTCTTAATTTATCCGGGTAAAAAAATCTCTAGTATCTGTATCTATATCGTCGCATATGACATGCCACTATGTCACTTCTGTCGTTATTTCACAATTTTTCTGAATAAATGAATATTTAATTCATTTTGAAATGTTTCATTTTGACTTTCTTTTGTTAACTATTTGTGGCATTTTCAGTGGCCAGTGGTCGATACATATTCCATATATATATATATATATATATATATAGTAAAAATGAAGTAAAATGAATTAAGATTGATGATCAATTATAAGTTGAATCAACATTCATTATTGATACACTTATCGGTTCATTTACTTTTTTACTTTATTGAATTTCCATCTATTCTATATATTCATGTTTTTTTCTCTTTTCCAGAATTTTATTAATTCCACGAAGAAAATGGCTTCCCAAAGTGACAGTGTTGTGGACAAAATTCATCTAAAACGACGCATTTCCCTTCTAAATGGTTGTGCGATCATTATTGGTGTTATTGTTGGTTCTGGAATATTTGTCAGTCCTCAGGGTTTGTTAATTTTTTGAAATTTCAAAAATTACTTAGATATTTCGAATGAAAAATTTATTTTACTTTTTTAAGGTGTTCTCTCTGAATCGGGAAGTGTCGGTCTATCGCTGATCGTATGGATTCTCTCAGGTGCATATGCCACTATGGGTGCTTTCATTTATGCTGAACTTGGAACAACTATACCTAAAAGTGGCGGTGAATATGCCTATATCAGTGAAGTAAGTGTGAAAATAATAGTTAAACAAATGCATTCTTTTTTTTTCATAATTTATTTATAATTAGTACTTTCTCAAGCTAGTCTTTCAGTTTTTGTTTTTTCTCTTCGAATGATATGTAAATTCTATTGCTAATTTTATTCTTATCTATTGCTTGGAAAAAAATTCTGCATTTCTGAATAGAATAAAATGAATTTAGTACTTAATTGAAATATGAAAAGCATAAACATCTAATTGCATGAGGCAGAAATGAAATTTATTGTTGAAAACGAAATTACACTTAGCGAGATTTCAAATCTTTCAAATAAGATTGAAATCTTAATTGCAAAGAATTTTTTAATTATTTGTTTGTTTTATTTACTGACTTACTTCTACTTACTTCACTTCCTTCACTTCATTTTTATCTGTCAACAGTTTGATTTTCATCAATCCTTTTCATTGGCAATTTTTGAGAATAAAAATTGAATATGAAAGATGAAAATATGGAAAATATAATTAAAATGAAAGGTAAATTCTGGATATATATCTGAGAACATAGATTATAATACAGAAATTATATAGTGATTTATGATAATAATTCTTCTCTCTCTTCCGTTTCTTCTTATCTTGGACTAAATTGTAGTTTTGTGTTTTCATCTTTGAGCTTTTAATTTAATACACTCTTATAAACATAGTTTTATTTGAATTTGAATAGTTAAGAATTTGAATACTGTTAATCTGAAAAGTATTTGAAATATTTTCATCCATTTCTATTAAAGTAACCTTATTTTGCAGGCATTTGGACCTTTACCTGCATTTCTCTTTCTTTGGGCTGCATTAGTTATCATTAATCCAACATCAAATGCTATTATGGCATTAACATTTGCTCAGTATACGTTTCAGCCATTCTTCTTGACTTGTGTAGTGCCTGATTATGCCGTGAAGTTATTAGCTGCATGCCTCATTTGTATGTTTTTTTAAAATTAAATTTATAAATTCAGTCGTTTTTGAAAGTTATATTTACATATGACTTTTGATTATACCATTCAGTGGCTTATTCTTTGTTTCAGAAAAATCTTTCTTTCTTTATGTTGCCAAAATTCACTAATAAACTAAAAGTAAAATTTTGAAAATTGTTGAAATCCAAACTTTTTTGAAATTATTCTAATAGAATGAGAACTTTTTGATTGTTATATTACCACAGGTTTGTTGACATTTATCAACTGCTATAGTGTGAAATGGTCAATGAGATTGCAGAATATTTTTTCTTTGGCCAAAGTCGCTTCTCTGTTGATCATTGTTATGGCTGGTTTATTGTGGTTATGTTTGGGTATGAACTTCTATATCATTATTTTATAATTCTTATCGAATCTCCTAAGATCACAGTATCACAACCAGAAGTTCCAAAATCGCCAATTTCTTAAGAGAATGGCAAATTAAATAGATAACAGGAAAGTTCAAGAACCTGGCATCACCGAAGAAACCTTAATTTGTGTAGTTTAGACACGTACTTTCCACGCAATCATTCAAAAAATCATTTGTATTTTAATATAATTTGATCTAATTTTTAGTCCAGATCAAAAGCAATTTGTACCTTCTTAAGATTCAAACTGTATAAGTTGAAAGTTGTCATCCAGCTCCGAATTACTGAAACAAATTGAAATGATAAAATCCAGAAAATTGTTCAGTCTTTCTTCAGCTTTATCCAAATTCTATCAGTGATATCAAAGGAATTATTTCAGGTAATACAGAAAATTTGGAACCAAATACATTATTTGAAGGAACACGAATAAGTCCGAGCCATATAGCATTGGCTTTCTATTCGGGTGCATTCTCATTTAGCGGATGGTAATAATTTTCACTTCAAAAACATTCCATTCTCGCTTTTTGCTAACAATATTGTTTCTTTTCTTTTTTTTGTCTTTCTATAGAAGAACTAAAGGAAGAAACGTCGGCTATGTTGCATTGGTGCATCAACTTTTTAAATTCACATATTTAGCTATGTCATTAGGCTTTGTTGATTGCAGAATATTGCGGGAGAATGTTAAACCATGATTTGATAGAATGCAGATTAATTGAAATTAATCATTGCGATCAGTAATTATTCATTGATTTTTATTTCACATTTCTGCACATCACTGTTAGTTATGAAATGGAAATAGAAAGAAAAAAATTTTAGAAATTTTATATTTTCTATTTGTCTATTATATATAGCAATTATCAATAGATAATGATGATTGCAGGAAAAAAAAAAAGCACCAGATCCTTTTAATATCTCTTTCAAGCAATGTTTTTTTTAATTTCTAATTCCCAGTTTTTAACAATTTTTAGATCTTAGTTTTCATTGATTGAAGGAAATACAATTTCCCGAAATGCATTTTGAACAAATACTATTTCCAGTTCGTTTTTGTTCCTTCAGTTATGTAATTTTTTCTTTTTTTTCCAGGAATGCGTTGAATTTCGTGACCGAAGAGCTTATTAATCCGCGCAAGTAAGTTTCCATTTTCAATTTAATTCATAAAAGAGTTTATAAACCAGTATAAATGACTGTTATAGACTCATCTTTTTAGTTAGTATAAAGAAGTAAGCAAAATTCTAATATGATGTACTACAAATTGACGGGAAGTTGAAACAAAAAGATGGCGAATCATAACTTTGTCTGTATTCAAGAAATTTGCCTCGCGCGATTATGATATCGTTGTTCGTAGTGACAGTTATATATATGCTGGTTAATATCGCATATTTCGCTGTCTTGTCTGTATGGGAAATGCTGGATTCACGGGCAGTTGCAATAACTTTTGCGACGAGAGCAATGGGTCGTTTTGCACCAATAATGCCTTTATTTGTTTCGATTTCTTGTGCTGGAGGTTTAAATAGTGTCATTTTCTCAGCAAGTCGAATGTTCTTCGTTGGTGCCAGGTTATATTAGTTCAAAATTTCAAATTTCCTTTTTCAGCTTCTCATATTCTAAAGAAATTTTTAACCATTTAAAGTGTAAATATGAAATAGTTGCGCTAGAATTAAGCATCGTAATGAAGTAGTTATTTTACAGTACAACTTTTCTTGTTCTTATGGAATTCCTGTAGCTTATCATGTCATCGGATAAGGCATCTTATTGCAATATGATTATTCACCTACTCATACCTTAAAAATGCGCATCAGAATCTGGAACTGTTCATTTTAAAATTATTAATTTGTTCATTTTTTGCCATTAAGAAAATTTTTCAGAGATGGGCAACTTCCTGAATTACTTTCCATGGTTTCTGTAAATTATTTAACGCCATTACCATCACTGCTTATTCTTAGCATCTTGTCGCTAATGATGCTGGTTAATTCAAATGTTCATTCACTCATTAATTATCTGGCATTTACTGAAGCACTTGTCACAACACTTTCTGTTGCTGGCCTGATCAAATTACGATTTACTCGGCCTGATATCCCTCGTCCAATCAAAGTAAACAATGAATTTTTTTCTTTTTTTATTGTTTAGTTGGCTTAGAAATCATTTCAGTTTTATTTCATGAGTTTTGCTCAAAAAAAAGTAGAAACTGTAATACCCTTTTATTAGTAAAGAAGCAATTTATTATATATCATGACTACCTAAAAAGATTACCTAAAAACAGTGTGATTCATTCGTAAAACTGCCCGTTTTTACAACTACCGTTTTTTATTTCCCTTAATTTTGTCTCAAAGGACATATATACAATTGGATATAGATATAATCAGTACTGTTTTCCTGAATTTGCAGATAGTAATTTATTATGTTAGCGGTTTGCACTTCACATTTACTTGTTAGCTTTTCTTCATAGATGACAATGATTTCTTTAATAAAACAATTTCAGCATCATATTCTCTTCCCAATAACATTCCTGATTATTTGTGTTTCACTGTTGATGTTGCCCTTCTTTGACAAGCCCAAAGAACTCTTCACTAGTGTTTCAATCATTTCCACTGGTATTCCGTTTTATTTTGTTTTCGTGTTTTGGAAAAATAAACCAGATTGCTTATATAGGCCTTGGAGTAAGTTCTTTTTCTTTTATTTTAATATCTTAAATCAAAAGAGACATCATTTCTTTTACGAAAATCTATTTCTCTTATTGTCCCCTAAATAGGAAAACAACAGAAATTACACATTTTTTTACAGTTCATTAAATTCTAGTATTTTCCAGTTTCAATCACTCGTACAATCCAAAAATTGCTTTATTGTGTTCCGGAAGAAAAGAATACTGATTAGAAGAAAGTTTCCTCCAATATTTGCTTTGTCTTTGTTCTGACCACTACTTCTCTATATCTTTCAAAAAAAAATTTAGTTCAGTATTTAAAACACATCACATCATGCTATTGTATTTTAATTCCAGTTCTAAATTCAGTTCAAGTTTCACAGAATAAGAGAATTTTGTTTTTGGCGTAATTATTATGCAACTTGAACTACATCGTAATTCCATAATATTGATAATAGGTATGAAAATCTGTTATTCATTTTTCCTTTATCGATATTTGTTCAACGGAAGTAGGTAACAACATATCTTTTGTTTCATGTTATATATTACAGTGCTCAAATGAATTTATATGTTATTAATTCTTGGAATATTATTCAACAAATTAATTTTTATTGATTCAACAAAACTATGATGTTTAAATTGCAAATCATTAAAACAAGAAAAAAACCACATATCTTTGTAAGATAGATTTTCTGATTTCAGAAAATTTTTGAATTCCAACTTACCTATCATCAAAGATTAAAAATTTCTGACATTCGTTCAAATTACTTTGTGACGAACAAATGATAGCAATTGTAGCAATAAAGACGATTATCGATGATATCGTACTATTCATATGTTCCTCTTATGTAGATATATCGTTTCACCGTTAAAAAAAGAAAAAAGAAACTTTTTATATAAATCACTTTTTTTATTTTACAGCGAATTCTGTTATAAAATTTCGTCAGTGAACAATGAATTGAGTAAATAAATTAGCTTTCGGAAAATACCAATGATATATTATAAATTTAGTTTTTGTTGGGTGAGAATCGACTATTCATGTGATGCCACCTTAATTACTACTATTAAGGTGACACAATATTAATTACATTATCTTTATACAAATAAGAGAATTTAAGCATATTTTGAGCAATTGTAGCATTCACTACTAAATTATCATTTTTTTCTATTGCAAAATAAAATTCCAGAAAAGCATAATAAAATTTCTGTATGAAATAAAACTTACCAATCATTCTTAGTGTAAAAAAAAATATTTTTTCTCATTTTCATATTACAACAAATAGCTTATCATTTAATAGTAGAATTTTTAATTCCTGTCTGGTTATAGATTTCCAACAAACCAACGACAATTTTCAACAAAGCAATTATAATTTTTAATAAATCAACGACAATTTAAAACAAAGCAAAGACATTAGGCAATTAAATAAATCATTCGAATGAAATATAAACGAAGGTTCATTGAAAATATCATTGGAATATGCACAGAAATTTCTTGCACTTTTACTATTGTTAAAATTTATTTATCATACATAAGCTATACGGAAAGACAGTGAAATGTGATTTTGAAAATTTGAATTATTTTAGTGATAAGTACAATCGAAAGATTCTTCTGAAATCTGACAGAATAATGGTATTACTGTGCGAGATATTTGGTTCTCTTCTTTTGTAACAAATAAAGCTTAACTTCCTTGCTTCTTTTATTGGAACAAAGCTAATATCCAATGATTAGCTAAGCGAAACTGGTTTATTACAACTGAATTATCAGTGGTTTACTTTGGATGGGTGAGGATTTGTTGATCCTTATGAAGTAACAGAACACCAGGAATACGGATAGTATTTATTAAATAGAAATCAATTCAAATGAAATAAAATCGTTACTTTAATCCCTGGATTAGAATAGAATGAATTATTGTTAGAGGATAAGATAGAAACAAAATAAGTAACAAGCTGAATCGATTATACAAGTGAAGTAATAAGGATTGCTTTTGATGGAATCGATGTGCGATCGTGTATGCTGAGTCATTGCTGAGTTAATTGTGACCTTTAACCTCAAATCCTAGCTAATGAGAACAAGTGGGGTAGCTATCTTTACAAGGCTGATGGTATTCTCACAGTTGCAAGAAGAACTGACATACAACACTGGTTTCTTATAGAAAGACGAAATTGCATAGAAATGTCAGATATAAATTTTAGATGATATGATCAACAGATAATTAACTAATTAACTCATCGATGCGAGAGAATATCTGATAAATTTTATCCTTTGTATGATGAATCCTTTATCTTGGAAATACTTTAATTGCTTTAACATATTATTAATTTTCGTTTTCACAACAATTACTGACAATGTGATATAATGATGACAAAATAATAACCTTATTGGAAAGTGATACAATGACGACCAAAATAAAGACATTACTGGAAAATTAAAATAATACATATTGGAATGCTCAAATGAATATATACATTATTGTCTCTTGGAATATTCTGAAGTTAACATCAATGCTGTCATTACAAGAGTAATTATCAAACCCGTTATAGAGAATATCAACACAACTAGTACTGTTAGTCCTTTAGCCTGAAATATATTAAAACTTAAATTTTAAAAGGAAAAAGAAATCTCTTGAATGAACAGTGGTGCATATCTTGCCATCAAAACTGTTAGTATTATTTGACGACTCACCTTGTTCTCATCATGCTTTAATTTTTTTATGACAATTCGTTCTCCATGATAACGTTGTCCAGCATAAGCAACTGATGTACGTTGTTCTTCTTTTGAGGAAATTTTCTTAAATTTGACATGATTATTTGTACGCGATAAAATATCGCATATAAGTAACTGCAAAAATTTCAAATTCAAAAACACGGTTGAACTTTGTTTATTAAAGTTTAAATATGCTCAAAAATTCTAGAAATTAAATCGAGGATATTATTTAACTCTCTGTCGGTCTGTCAATATTGCTTCGATATTCCTAATTATAGGTAATAATAAAAGAAAGAAAGATGAAACCTACCTTAATGAGGAAAAGCAGAAGTGCTGTTAGAATTACATAAAGAACATAAATAATAATAGCAGCCCATCTAGCAGTCCAAATGCGGAAAAAAATGACACTCAAAATGATTGCAATTTCTAAAATATTTACATAAATAATCTCATTCGTGTATGTTAAGAGATTCTTGCACATTTAAGTTATCGAAGAAGAAATAAGCCTTCGTAATGTACAAGAAAGATCGATTAACTACTCTCCTGACCTACTGACCAACTTAAAGTATCTCTTTTAATTCATTAGATTATTTATGCTAATTGGGATTTTGTAATGAACTCACGAGAATGAGGAAGAGATTGGCTAAATAAAATTAATTTAACCGAAATTCATAGAAAAGAAAATGAATTCAGTAAGGCTTTTAACGTTCGAATTATGATCCGCTAATAGACCATTATCACTAAATAGCAACAAATATACAATAAGACATTATTTGGTGACAAAGTATTTTATTAAATAACTTTTAACTTTTTTCCTCATTATTCCATGTAATGAATTGTTGTCGCAAATTGTAATAACAAACTTACGAGCCAAGAAGAAAGATAGTAAGCCAACGGTACGATGTAATAAATTAAATACGTATCGAGATTTCGATCCTTCATCACAACGTAGCAATGCGCCTATTGGTTGAATTAACATTAAACCAACTGATATAGCTCCGATCTTCAACAAAGCCTTTTTTTTTGATTTCATATACTTGTAATTTTTACTGAAAATTAGAATTAATTTACTTAAACGATAAATTCGACCTTTGTATTTTTAATGCTGACTGTTGCATTTGATAGAATATGAAAATATATTTGTAGTAATGAAATGTTTATTGCAGGATATAAGAAATTAAATGTAACATTAACATTTTCAAACTGTATCATCAAGTTAAAGGACAAATTTTACTAATGATGCTTTATTAGTAAAGTTATCGGTTTACTTATAGTTCATCATTTTTTGATTAAAAAGATCAATTATATATGATCCGAAAAAATGACTAAAAGTAAATCAGTCAATAACAATCTATTTCAAAAGAAACCAACAATGGAATGAAAGGCTCCGGCAGAAAGATTTCGTTTAAGGGTTTTGCTGATTGCCGGTCCGGTCCATCGCCATTCTTTTCCAATGAATACTAGTAAAACACCAACAATAACTAAGATAACTGACAGATAGTTCACTGTGCGATGTATCTGAAATGAAAAAAACAAATCTTTATGCTTCTGTAAGAAAACTAAACTTTTATTGACTAAAAGACTTGACAAATCTGAATGATTAAAAGAGAAAATAAACTTACTTATAGTCTTTTTTTTGTAATTTGTCGAAAAGCCAAATAGAAATGAACAAAATGATTGAAAATATTTCTCAAAATATTATGTAGTGGCTCATTTTCATTATACTTTAAGTCTTGGTGCTGTTTACGGAATTTTTTGTGGATTTTGTTTGTGATTGCCTTATGTTTATGGAGTGTCATTTGATAGTGGGATAATAATAGCTGTTTTTTTGTGTTTTTTTATTGGTACTAATATAACTTTTTTTCCTATACATTTTGCTGGTTTGCAGGGTATGCCTCGTAAGATTTTGGATTATCCTGATTGTTATTCTATGTTTCAGATTGTTTCTTCTTTGGGTTCGATAGTGACTTTTATTGGTTTTATATTGTTTAATTATCTGTTGATTGATTCTATTTTTGCTTCTCGGTTTTTGGGTATTTCTTTTTATAATGGCCATAGTCCGGCTTATGTTTTAAATGTTCCTCCAATGCCAGATTCTTTTATTGAGGATTTTTTAGGTGTTGGATTGTATTGAAAGTCGTTAAGGAAGAATATTCCTTTGTATGGCTATCGTGTTGTTGGATATGGTTACTTTAGAAAGTAATTGTAGAATTAGGTTAAATTTAAACTTTTAGTTTTCAAAACTAAGAATTTTTTCTATTAAATTAATTAAATTTTGAGTTGTTTTGGTTTAATTTTTTTTATTATCTTTTATATTGTAGTTTTTTTATCTCTGTGTTGATATTTTGTTTTAGTTTTCTTGAGTGGGATCCTTTGAAAAGTAGTGTGTTGATGTGTCTAGGTATTTTGTTTATAAGTTGTTATATTTCTTTAGGTTTACATGTTTGGTATTCTTATTTTATTATTTTGATTTTTTTAAGAGGTGTTTTTTCTTTGTTGACTTATTTTTGTAGTTTATCCAATTTTAATAGTTATAATAATTACTTTTATTTGCTTGTTGTTCTTTTTTTTTGTTGTTTGTTCTTATATTTTTTTTTTGATCTAATTTCACGCTTTTAAAGATATAGCAACAAAGAATAATTAATAATTTGCTAATTAATAATATAAGCTTACATGAAACCATATCTTCAAACCGAATGGCTTAGTTTCAGGCCAATGTTCCCGTAGATATCTTGCAGCTGCAATTGCTGAAGGAATCATTGACATCCAACCGACGAGCATTAAAATTGCTGAAATTTTTTGCTTTTAAATTAATTCTCCCTCAAACGATCAAACTCTCAGAGAGTTGTCAAACATTTATATCTTTAAATATTGATGAGGAAAATTCTCCTTAAATTAATTTTAAAACCACTCAATAAATACCCGAAAAAGTACAATGTACTAATGGATTTACCATGTACGATAACCAATTTACGATTAGTCCGAGGCTTAACCGGTGCCAGCGAAATATTTTCCAATGAAGCAACATTTACTGGTTTTGAAACAAAAGATGGAAAATCCTTAGATCGTTCATCCAATGAATGAATATCCATTTCTGAAATTTTCAATACATGAAAATGCTGAAAGTATAAAGAAGTAATGATAATTAGATGGTAATTTCTCATTTAGATCGCTTAGCATCAAAATCATTTTTTAAAAGAATTAATGAGACTGTAAAAATTTTTCCGATATTTCTCATTTATTAATTGGATAAATGAAAATGGATAGACTAATTAAAAAGTTCTAATTATGTCATCTTATACATAGATTAGATGCCATACACATGCACATATATACACACACCTACAGAATTTATTAATTTGCATAAATAAAATTGACATACTTCATTAATCGATGCAAGATAAATTATATCATCTTCCAGATGAACACTCACACACACATACACACACATACACACACATATACACACATACACACACATACACACATATACACACACACTTTTATTTCTCATACCGTAAATAGCAGATTTTAATTTGTTAAAAGAGAAAAATTTTTAAGATGGAACTTTCGTATAAAATTAATTCTTTCACCTTCATATTTGCTTGTTGTACCGTATGCTAAAAGTAAATGATAAGTACGATTCAAATTAGGCAAATAGGCCTGTTGCATTTCGTTCTCTGGCCTAATCTTTTGTCGAAATTTACAATAAATTGAATTGGATGTATGATTAAATTCTAGTAATTCCACGTAGTTTGTAGAATTCTGAAAAAGGACCAAAAAAAAATTAAATTTATCATAATGAAAATAAATTTCATTTTATTTATGCAATTGATGTATTTAATTTAATTTAAATTAATTTCCGGAATATTTAATGCATTTAACGTGCTGAATAAGTTTTGCTTTTATTTTAAATAAAATAAAATTTTCAATGAAAATTTTATTCATCAAAATTATGATGTGATTAAATTTGTGAAAAATTTCATTTTAATATCATTTTCATGTGAATCCTGAACATACTGTAGCATGTAAAATATGAACAGAAATAAGATGACAAAATTTTTCGAATGAAATAAAAGCCTTAAAATTATTAGCTAGTAATCTAATAACTTATATAGCAGGATTATTTAATGTATTTTTGTATGATAATAAATAGCAAATGATGCAAAAACAGTAAGTAAACTTACCTCCATCATTAAATTCAACGGTATATTACGTTTACCATCATTCTGTGATAGAAATACACCTACTTGATTCATTTCACCAATACCACAATGAGTTACAACTTCATCACCCTAAAAAATTTCAAAAATAATTTAACAGCTTTAATAAAGATAACCTAGATGAATTACTGTTTTAGTTCATGAACAATTTTTCTCATATATCATCTTTAACGTCAATTTCAATTTATAGTTCCAGCTCTAGATTTAATTAAATTAAAACAAACCATTTGCGTATCATTAGAGAATCCAACTGCTGCATAATTAGTTTCCGGATGTGTTGTATTATAAAACAATTCGATAACAACCCAATCATCTGGCTGTACTGCATAACTGATAACTTTTTCACAGTCTCCTTTTTTGTCACAGTCCGGCGAAATAAATATACAGACCTAAACACGGAAATATCAGCAGGGAACAAAATGATTTTTACTGATTCAGTGAAACTGAATCTATATTTAAATTGCAAATCATTAAAACGAAAAAAAAAAAAAACCACATATCTTTGTAAAATAGATTTTCCAGATTTCAAACTTTGAATTCCACTACATATATCGTCAGAGATTTGAAAAATAAATTACCTTATTCTTTTGGCATTCGTTTAAATTAATTTGTGACGAACAAATGATAGCAGTTGCAGCAATAAAGACGATTATCGATGATATCGTACCATTCATACCTTCCTCTTATGTAGATATATCGCTTCACTGTAAAAAAGAAAAACTTATTACATAAATCATTTTTTTATTTTACAACGAATTCTATTATAAAATTTCGTAGTGAACAATGAATTGAGTAAATAAATTAGCTTTCGGAAAATACCAATGATATATTATAAATTTAGTTTTTGTCGGGTGAGAATCGACTATTCATGTGATGCCACCTTAATTACTACTATTAAGGTGACACAATATTAATTACATTATCTTTAATTATACAAATAAGAGAACTTAAGCTATTTTGAGCAATTGTAGCATTCACTACTAAATTACCATTTTTTTCTATTGCAAAATAAAATTCCAGAAAAGCATAATAAAATTTCTGTATGAAGTAAAACTTACCAATCATTCTTAGTGTAAAAAAAAATATTTTTTCTCATTTTCATATTATAATAAATAGCTTATAATTTAATACTAAAGTTGTAAACTGCTATCTAGTTACAGATTTTCAACAAACCAACGACAATTTTCAACAAATTAACGATATAGGCATTGATGACAGTTTTGAACAAATCAACAATATAGGCATTGACGACAGTTTTCAACCAATCAACGAAATACTCCTCTTTTTAATCTTTATTCTTTGTACACAAAGAGGAAATTGCATGGAAATGTCAGATATACAGCTTTCTCAATATGAAACAAATTTAAATTTTAGATGATTTGATGATTAGATGGCTAACTCATCACTACGAGAAAAAGTGTCTCTAATTTTATTCTTTGTGCGATGAATCCTTCATCTTGGAACAACAATTGCTGGGAAAGTGATATGATAGTGATAAAATGATGATATTACTGGAAAAGTTATCTCAAATTTTCGGTATTATCATTATCGATGATCAAATAATATATTTTTTGTTGCATAGAATACATTAGAATGCTCAATAAATATATGCATTATTAATTCTTGTAATATTCTGAAGTGCACATCAATGCCACTCAGTACAATGGTAATTAACAAACCGTCGTTACAAAAGTAATTATCAAACCCGTTGCAGTGAATGTCAGCACAACTAATACAGCACAACAAGTCAGTCCTTTTGCCTGAAATTTTTATATTGAAACTTAAATTCCGAAAAAAAGCAATTTTTTGAATGAACTATAGTCGATATCTTGTCACAAAAACTACTAATAATAGCGAAAAAAGATTAACGATTCACCTTTTTGTCATACTTTGACTTTATTACGACAATTTGTTCCCCCTGATAATGTTGTTGTCCAGCACAGGCAACTGATATACTTTCTTAGGGGAAATTTTCTTAAATTTCATTTGATTATTCGTATGCGGTTAAAATATCACATGTAAATTACTGTAAAAACTTCAAATTCAAAAATACACGTTGAATTCTGCTTATTAAAATTTAAATATACTCAAAAATTTTGGAAATCAAATCGAGGATATTATTTAGCTTTCTGTCAGTTTCCAATTCCTAATTATAGGTAATAATAAAAGAAAAAAAGATGACACCTACCTTAATGAGGAAAAGCAGAAGTGTTGTTATTATATAAAGAACATAAATAATAATAGCAGCCCACATAGCGGTTCAAATGCGGGAAAAAATGACGCTCAAAATGATCGCAATTTCTAAAAGTTTATTCAATGTTTATTTACGTATTCGTATGTAAGAGATTCTTGCATAGTTTAGTTGTCGAAGAAGGAATAATGTACAAGAAAGATCGGTCATCAACAATTTCTGCATCATATTCTCTTCCCAATAACATTCCTGATTATTTGTACTGCACTGTTGATGTTGCTGTTCTTTGACAAGGCCAAAGAACTCTTCACTAGTGTTTCAATCGTTTCCACTGGTATTCCGTTTTATTTTGTTTTCGTGTTTTGGAAAATAAATCAGATTGCTTATATAAGCCTTAGGGTAAGTTTCGCTTTCTTTTATTTTAATATCTTAAATCGAAAGAGATATCATTTCTCTTACGAGATATCAACTTCAATCACTCGCACAATTCAGAAATCGTTTTATTGTGTTCCGGAAGAAAAGAATACTGATTAAAAGAAAGTTTCCTCCAGTATTTGCTTTGTCTTTGTTCTGACCACTATTTCTCTATATCTTTCAAAAAAAAATTTAGTTCAGTATTTAAAACACATCACATCATACTACTGTATTTTAATTCCAGTTCTAAATTCAGTTCAAGTTTCACAGAATAAGAGAATTTTGTTTTTGGCGTAATTATTATGCAACTTGAACTACATCGTAATTCCATAATATTGATAATAGGTATGAAAATCTGTTATTCATTTTTCCTTTATCGATATTTGTTCAACGGAAGTAGGTAACAACATATCTTTTGTTTCATATTATATATTACAGTGCTCAAATGAATTTATATGTTATTAATTCTTGGAATATTATTCAACAAAATAATTTTTATTGATTCAATAAAACTATGATATTTAAATTGTTCATTAAAACACGGATAAAACCACATGTCTTTGTAAAATAGATTTTCTAATTTCAAAATTTAAATTCCAACTTACATATCATCAAAGATTAAAAATTTCTGATATTCGTTTAAAGTAATTTGTGATCAACACATGTAGCAATAAAGGCGATTATCGATGACATTGTAGCATTATTGTCGTCCTCTTCTGCAAACACATCGCTTCACTGTAAAAAAGAAAACTTTTCATATAAATCATTATTTTTATTTTACAAAGAATTCTATCATGAAATTCCGTCACATGCATAAATCAACTTTCGAAAAATATCAATCAGACAAAGTAAATTAAATTTCTGCTTTTATACTTTTTAATTTCACCGAAAATTCTACCACAACATTCCGTCACATGACTAGATGAACTAAATGAACAAGGTAACTTTCGGAAAACATCAATCACACATCATAAATTTAATTTCTGTTGAACGAAAATTAACTAAATCAAATTCTATATTAATGTGATGCATCTTAATTAGTGCTAAAACAGTACAACATTAATTACACTATCTTTAATCACATAAATAAAGGAATTTAAGCATATTTTGAGCAACTGTACTGTCGCTATTAAATTATTCCATTTTTTTAAATTATAAAATAAAATTTCAGTATGAGGTTACAATAAAACTTAGTAATCATTTCTCAGCGAAGGAAAAAGAGACTTTTTATAGACATTAAGGACAGTTTTCAACAAAGCAATTATAATTTTTAATAAATCAACGACAATTTAAAACAAAGCAAAGACATTAGGCAATTAAATAAATCATTCGAATGAAATATAAACGAAGGTTCATTGAAAATATCATTGGAATATGCACAGAAATTTCTTGCACTTTTACTATTGTTAAAATTTATTTATCATACATAAGCTATACGGAAAGACAGTGAAATGTGATTTTGAAAATTTGAATTATTTTAGTGATAAGTACAATCGAAAGATTCTTCTGAAATCTGACAGAATAATGGTATTACTGTGCGAGATATTTGGTTCTCTTCTTTTGTAACAAATAAAGCTTGACTTCCTTGCTTCTTTTATTGGAACAAAGCTAATTTCCAATGATTAGCTAAGCGAAACTGGTTTATTACAACTGAATTATCAGTGGTTTACTTTGGATGGGTGAGGATTTGTTGATCCTTATGAAGTAACAGAACACCAGGAATACGGATAGTATTTATTAAATAGAAATCAATTCAAATGAAATAAAATCGTTACTTTAATCCCTGGATTAGAATAGAATGAATTATTGTTAGAGGATAAGATAGAAACAAAATAAGTAACAAGCTGAATCGATTATACAAGTGAAGTAATAAGGATTGCTTTTGATGGAATCGATGTGCGATCGTGTATGCTGAGTCATTGCTGAGTTAATTGTGACCTTTAACCTCAAATCCTAGATAATGAAAACAAATGGGTGTGGACTAGATAGATAGGTATAAGATGTTTACAAGACTGATAGTATTCTCACATCTGCAAGAAGAATTTACAGACAAAATTGGTTTCTTACAGAAAGAGGAAAATGCATGGAAATGTCACATATAAATTTTAGACGATGTGATGATTAGATAATTAACTAATTTGCTCATCACTGCGGAAAAATGTCTCGTAAATTTTATTCTTTGTGTGATGAACCCTTTATTTTGAAAAAAAAACACTATATTTTCGTTTTCACAACAATTACTAGCAAAGTGATATAGTGGTGACAAGATAATAACATTATTGAAAAGTGATACATTGAGTGAAGAAATAATAAAATCGATGAAGAGATGATATAGTTACAAAATGATATAAATGATCATAAATCATAAATGATCATCATCTTCTGTATCATCATCATAAATAATCAGTAATAGACATGTAATGAAGACATTATGATAACTCATTGTGCTTCAAATCTTCAAATGTATTACATGATTCAAAAAGATTAGGGTAAATTTAAAAACATCCGGTTTTGTCAAACTTGCAGCAATGTCAGTCAATGTGAACATATATTGATCGTAGACAGCAGTGTCAATGCCAACTTATGTCAATTAGTCAGCAATGTCAATGTCAGCATACAAACTGATCATGAAATATGGTAACATTGATCACAGTTTGTCGTAAATAAAGTGGAACTTATTCTATCAACATTTTATAATATATTTTTCAGCAATTGAAATGGCCCTAATTAGTGATTGCACTAATTTTAATTGTTAATTAATTATAAAAAATAATGAGTTATCCGTAAAGTTTTTTTTCAAAAATTACAACAACATCAGTATTCTTTGTAAACAAATATAAATTAAATTAATGTTATGGTTTTTTTCTTTTTTATACTGATGAAACCAGTTTTAAATGATTGCAATGGCAAATTTCGAAAAATTTTGCTCCAACGAAAAAAAACAATAGCAGTGAATTCAAGTGGTATTCGATAATGGTATTCGCACTTTTTTTATTTTCATTATCATAAGTGTTATCAAATTTTCAATTTTATTTTTGCGTGCAAATCTTTCGTTAAAAAATTTTCTATCACAATTCTAAAAATAATTCACTTCAATTTTTTCTACACTTATCATTGCGAACAGTTTTCTCCTTCGTTTTAAAATTTAATTTTACAAACTAAATTCTATTTGGTATGTATTTTCTGAGCAATATTCAGCTTTAAACTTGTTATTATATTTGAAAAAAAAGTGAATTTAAATTTTCGTTTCTTAAATTATTACAACAAATCCAGTAGTATGCATAATTTTAATCGAAATGCGTAGAATTGAAAAACAAACAATTCTTATCGGCTAATCCTCTCTCTCTCTTATTTTTGCCTTTTTAATTCTTCGTTTTTATTGCAAAAAAATTTAGATCAAAATTCATTTCAATTTTCTCTTCTCAAATAATAATTCTTTTGTAATGAGTACAAATTTGCATCATTCTCTATTATTCCCATCATTTTTTCATCATAAATGTTTAATGTGAAATTTCAAATGGACAAAAAATTATTTTCGTTTCACAATAGAAAAGTTTTCTTAAAAAATTTTTTTTTTTGAACGCTTTGTTGACAGTAATTCCATTATTAATAGTAATTTGATTTCAAAATTTCTTCTTGGGAAAATTTCTTTTAATTTTACATATAATGCACTTTCATAGTGAAAAAAGTTAATGCTAGCTGATAAGTTAGTTAATTAGTTTGAATTTGAAATCTGTTTAGTATCGGAAAAACCCGAAATAGTATTATAAATTCATATTATAATAATGAGACAATTGCGCCTTATTTTACACAATTAATTGGAAATATTATATTTAATTTATTTATTAAATTCAATTAATTGTTTAATTATCATTTTATCAAAGCTATTTCCACTTACAGTTGTCATATCCGGTGATCTCAGAATTATTTTTTGTATTATTCGTAAATTAATCCACTGTATTATTTGTCATTTATTCACAATTCATTCTTTTTCTAGTTAGTACGATTTCCTTTGAGCTCCAAAATATTCTCTATATAAATCATAGGACATAATTTCATCATGTTCATCATACTGACTCAATATTCAAATCATTATTTGATTGAATCACGTTAGCCGCGACTTATCAAGAAATCCATATCAAATTCCTGTGTTCTTGTTAAGCGATAAATTGTTTCACGCCTGCAACCCGCAAAATAAACAAATAATCAAACTTCACCGTCTACAATTTGCAAATAAAATTTTTCATAACACTGGCAAGTTTTCAAATTCTTTCTAAGTATCTTATTCCCAACAATAAATATCACTGATCAA
Organism: Mansonella perstans; assembly: GCA_037074765.1. NCBI lineage: Eukaryota > Metazoa > Nematoda > Chromadorea > Rhabditida > Onchocercidae > Mansonella > Mansonella perstans. The sequence goes on from JBAMDO010000021.1 coordinate 137,161, forward strand.
AGAGCAATGCAGTTCGCACAACAATGTTAACAGATTAATGTGAGCTATCGCTGGGTGGCATTATGGGTACGGAAACAAAGAACTTTACCAACCTCTGATATATTGAATCTTATAATTCTCTTTTTAAAAAATCTTTAAATCATTTATTCTGTTCCATTATAAAGCTCCAATCATATTGCATTCAAATTAATAAAAGCACTGACAAACTTTATTTTATAAACAATTTATTAATTACAAAGCTAAATAAATCTGACTGTAATTTACAAAGATATTTACAAACACAACAGAAGTAAGCAATAGCAACATAAAGATATGAATACAAACCGAGATTTGAATAACTTCAAAGTTTCAATAGCACACAAAAAGTTTTTTGTATTGGGAGGGAGTGGAATAGCCACTGTTCAGTAAAACACACAGAATAATGTAGAGAAAAACCCAAAATGCATTTGCAAAAAGACATATTTAAATAAGAGTAAAATAGAAACTTCTCTATGAAATTCAAAAAAAACTTAAAAGAGAGTAACTGATGCGATATATCCATTATCCATCACCTGCAAGCAATGTAAATTTCGAAATAAAAAAACTTGAGGACCAAAAGATCAACTAGTGCTTTTTTTTTTTAATTGGTATCACTTTTTTTCAAATCGATTTGTTTGAAGAATGATGGCAGCACATGAAAGAGTTTTACAAAAATTATTAATTTACTACATCGAGACCGGAAGTGCTGCTCAAGTTAAAAGTTATAAAATAAACGATTAGCATTTTAATTCACTATCTGTGGTTTATAAAACAATCATATTAACCTCGACAATAACTTGATTGGTACCGTAGCAGAAAGTTGACCCAAACGGATTTTCAGCTCCACTCCTACTGAGCACCACTGGTTGTACAGCCGCATCACCGCAAAAAGCACCGAAAAAATTTTCCCGCTGAAATTCAGAGAAACGAACATGCAGCGCTCGTAATCGAATGAAAATTTCAAGCTTGAAAAATATAAACTGAAACCTTCGATGAAGGAGTAATGGTAGGACCATCAGTAACAGTAATGCTAAAGTTACAGCGAGCATATCTGAAATATATAACGCACTAATTTATTTAAGACATTCAAGTGCTAAATTTCTAAGTACTATTCCTCATTGATTGGTCTTTCTAATTAAAGCAAATTCATATCTTAATTGATATTAACAAAGATAAGACTTACATTCCAAAATCAAAATGGCCAGGCAAATTGGTATGCAGGACAAATTTTTGAACACGATTAGTGATACAATCAAATAAAATGTCCTGAAAAATTATATTAAAGAAATTGCTTCCTCTCAAAAAAAAAAAAAAAAAACTCTGAATAAGCAGAAAATAAAGAATTGCTCAAATCAGTAGCTCATGACTGTTAATTTCTGACTAAGATATAGACTTATTTCAACCACCTTAGTAAATTTACAATATAATTGTGAATGCATCGCTAACCACTCCTAGCGAGAAGTAATTGAAGAAATAATTGGGACGCGGCCCACGCAATTTTTCTGAATCTTCTCCTCGATGAATTAACATTCGATCTGCTTTCGTATAAAATACTTTAGATGGAGCACCCAATGATGATAAAACACTCTGAAAGATTGAGTTACCAAAAAATCTATCGAAAACAATGGAAATTATTCCATCGAATAATAAACTGAAATTCCAAGTATAAACGGACAGTTTTAACCTCGGAAGTATCTCCAAAAAAAATGGACCGCTCGATTTTTCTCAAACCAAAAGCTTTTTTTCGACTTGAACCATCCGCCAGTGGAGCTGCAAACAAATGTCATACATGGCAATATCTTAAAATATTTACAAAATATAGAATAAATATGTACAACAGAACGAATTTTTTACTTTCTGCAGCAACGATAAAGAACAGGCCGGAAATTCTGCTTCCATCACTTATAGATTTCACTTCAACTGGACATACAACACCACACAGTGAACCTGCTGAGATCTTTGGTGGTCTGAAAATTCATAAAATTTCTCGAAAAGAAAACAGCAATTGAAATTATTGCCTGCATATCTTAAAATATCAAATTTCAGAAAGAAAATCAATACTTCGATGAGTTATATGAATCAGGATAAATGGCCATTTTTGCAAGAAGTGGTGGCGAATTACTCCGGAACTGCAGTGAACCTAAACCAGTAGCATCGACCGATGAAGTCTGCAGAACAAGTTAATTGAAGTATAATATGATTTTTTCTGAAATAAAAATGAAATTAAAAGTGCATCTAATATACTTCGAAAACTTTTTAAAAGATCATGCCTACCTGCACTTTCGAAGTTTCATTTAGAGTAGGAAAACTGAACGACAACCCCTTCCAACTCAATTCATATAAACTTTGTTCAGCAGCATAGACTGAAAATAAAACTCGTGGGATTCGGAGTAACGAAAAACAACATAAAAAGCAATTCTATTTCATTAAAAAAAGTTCTACAGTATTAAAAAACTTCGAATTCATTAAAATCATTATTAAAAGAACTGAAAATAGTTTCATTCAGATCAAGATAAGTATATCCACAGAGAAAATTGAAATAAAATATAAAAGAAAACATCACCTCCAGGATGTGTAGCACCGAAACAACCTTCTACTTTATTTACATCTGCTTCATCTTTAGGACTAGAGAACACTACACCACTAAACGGGAGAAATCAGTAATTCGTATAAAATAAAAACGAAATAATAATTGAGTTAAATCACAAAAAGCACAATTATTGGTAAAATTTACCCGTATTGTAAGATAATGTTTGAAAAATCGTACACTTCAATTAGCTGAAAGATATTTTATAAAAATGAGAGAATAATAAATGATTAAAAAATGCAATTTAGAAATTTAAAAAAACTGAAGCATTTGTAAAAATTGCTTACCCGAAGTAGCTGCGAATTAGGCTCAAAATAAAGTCGTACACCATCTTTTGCCAGCCGTATCATTATATCTCTCGACAACGGTTCCTAAATTATAATAATTATTTATATGGGAATTTAATATAGTTACAAAATTGACATGTGCTTAAAATCGATACATATGAATTATACGGCAAATCAATTCTTAGGCTTTATGATGCCATCTAAGAATGTTATGTAGCATGTATGATCATTTAACACAGTGGCGACATTTCAGTTAAATCCTTTAACTTCTATGAGAAGAATTAAGTTTCTATCTATGTTCCATAGTAAAAGAGTACAATTGCACAGCATATCTAACTCAAATAACAATGTCAAGTATACTTAACCTAGTGAATAAGTCATGTAAAATGATACATTATATACAAGCTCTTTACAACTATTTTATGATTAAGTAAGTGAAGATATACCTTAGAAGAGTATGTCAGTTCAACATTCTGAATTTGACGTGATGCATTCTGTATGACATTGATAGCCTGATTTATAGGCATACCCACGAGTAACTCGATATAATCATTTCGAATGCCGTATCCTGGCATCACTTCTACTTGCAACATCACTTTACTTTGACTGAAACTACCCACCAAATTTAGCACAAGAACATTATCCATACTCTGTAACTACGTTACTTTTAAATGCGTATAAATTCGCAGCCCGTTAAAATGCATCTATGTGAAGAGACGAGGAATATCGTATGGAACGGGAGATAATAACAAGGCATGGGAGGAAGCGGGTACTACAGTATTTTTCAAAGGAGTGAGATCGATGAGGGCAGTTAATTTCCAGCGGGGATTTGTCAGAGACTTTCAGGATTTGACAGTGGAACAGTGTAGGTATGGGTTATCTTCCAAAAAAAGTAACAATAGCAAAGGACTGTTGTGACCTTTTCACCTTAGATAATCCATATTGTATGGAAAATACCAGGAAAGAAATTTTTGCCAAATCTTGCGCACTGTAAATTTGAGTGAATTGAGTTTCCGTAAAATTTATGTGTTATTTTAAGGATTTATATATCTTACAGAAAAAATTTGCAAATCAATTTAAAAGACAAAAAAAGAGGCAGAACAACCAAGAGCAATCAATAAAAAAAATTTTTTGAAATGAATCCGTTCGTCTGGACAGTTCTCATTGATTTATGCAGTAAAAGTAAAATTGCTTGAAATTATCATTGATTATCATTAAGCATTTAATGAAGCAGGCATGAACCATGAAGTGAACAGGAAAAAAATAATGAGTCCAGGAAAGTCGGAGGCGCGTCCGAATCAAGTCAATATTTGAGGTGAAATTGCATTAATATTGAAGAATTGGGAAGCAGACAAAATATGAGGTATGAAGTTAGGTGGGACGAAATATGATATGTAATATCAGAAATACTAATTAGGGAAGTAGTTCATAGAAAAGTTTAACAATTAATTCATTTAAAAATAAGAAATTTTCCATTGAAATACGAGCAATGCTTAAGCCTTAAGGTTACTTCGCCTCATTTTTCCAACGTGAACTTTCTCCGAGGTGCAACGCTAAATGAGTATTTCTTTTTGCCTTGACCATTATAAAATTTAAACGTAGCTTTCTCTTCGTCCATATTCACATAAATGAAGCCACCATTGGAGAAACCAATTTGTGAGAGTGGGTTGAATGTCGTTGGATAGCTGCAACATGACTAACTTATTTGAGCAAAAAAAAATTTTCCAAATATTTCATTTAGTGTAAAAATTTACGTTAAATTTTTTTGTATTATCCTAAATTTTCGTTGATTGAGTTATCTTTGATGAAGTGTCGAAGATTAGAAATCTAAATGGATTGAAATGATGAATTAATTGATTACTTGAAACGTAATGATCCGCTTGGTATTGTATCTATGTGTTTAAGGGAACGATCTAATCGGGATGCAGCTCCACTGACAACATAGTGAAGTGGGACTTTTTCTGTGTCATCTGAGGATGACGACGAATGTTCCGTAACAATGTGCTGTAAGATTAGCATTTTGCATCATCACTACTTTTTAATATTGATTTTGCAAATTTGACTTCAAAGTTCTTGTCCATTTGAATCTCTCACTGGTAAAGATCAAAAAACTAAATTGATAGTGCCTTTAAAAAACGCAGAATTTCACTTCTCGATGAAAAATTTTGCAAAGTTTTGTAATCTAATTGAGATCCTAAAATGATATTATGCATTAATCGATTTGTTTTCAAGTCTTTACTATTATTTCCTTTATATAAAACACAGTAGCATAAAAAGTCTTAAAATGTTACTTGAAGCGTATGATCATGTCCAGCAACGTATGCTGTAACGTGATATTTTTCCAGATTTGGTTTCAATTTTTGAATTAAGCAAACCAATGAACCATGTTCGGATACCGAATAAACTGGATAATGACCAACAACAAACAAATAATCAGCCCTGCTTTTAAAAAATTCTAGATTAAAAAAAAGAATTTTTACAATAAATTAAGAGGAAGATTGGGAACTTAATGAGGAGTTTTTAATTTTGTACTACATTGTGATCTATTCACTTCTCTTACAAACATATGTTTCGGAACGAAGGATTTTTGTTTGGATGAGATTTTGCAAGATTTAATTCAATAAGAAGTATTAAGATCATTTTCACAGCTGAACCTTGAATTGCTCAATTGCTGTTCAATCCAGTCTAGTTGGGCTTTTGCCACTATTGGATCTTTCGGCGTATTTGGATTTTTGTCAGTAGTTGCAAGAATCATATCAAAAAAGCCAGCATCTGTTATATCCCGTGTATTACCGCAAAGCAAAATGGTATCAATCATCAGAAATTCAACTAGAGTTGCATTCTTCCCGAATGCGTAAGATACTTTGTAATAGACTGCCGGGTAAGTCCTAAAAACTGATTTAAAAATTTGTTTATCGAAGTTTGAATTTGTCGAAATTTACTACATTTAACTAACACGCCCAAACAAGAATTTTTTTTCCAGTCGACTGTTATTGTTTTGCAAAAACTATATATGACTCATGCAAATTTCATTTCATATAATTTGAAATATCAAAAAAATGCACCATCGCCCACTTCGACTTGTGTAAGCAATCTGTCCGGAAATATTTCCGAAATGGTCATGATTACCAGCAATAAAGTACCATGGCTTTTGTAACGCTTCGCCTTTGTATACATTTTCAAATGTTTCCTAAGATGTAAAATTTATGATTATAATAATAAAATTAAGAATAAAAATTTCAAAATTCCAATTTCACATTTTTTATTTACTCTTCAATATTGTTCCTATTTGTTTTCATCGCTCACTTATTTACTCGTTGATATTTGTTCAACTGAATTCAGTAATACAGATAATTCTGTAAATTGTTCAAATTTACCTGGAATCGTTTATCGAACTCATTTTTTACTCCCGTGAAATAAATATTGTCACCAACCGAAACGGTAAAATGAACATCTTCTTCGCCACCAATTTTGGCCAACGACTTTGCAACTATTTTTTGTGCATATGTAATATATGGATAGACAGGTAAACCTGTAATTTTAATATTAAGATTATATATTAAGACATTAATTAGCTTAGTGAATGACCAGTAAGAAATGATAGAAATTCATAAAACAAATATGTTTGCAAACTTTTAGAAAGCATAACGTTGATACAAGGTAAATCTGACAATTTCACTGTAACTTTTAAAATGAAAGATGTCTTTAATCTAAGCAATCGGTATTAAGGATTAAAATGAAGATAATTACCTACCTCCAATATCTCCAACAAGGAAAAATCGAAGATTTCGTGAATCATTTTTATAACATATACCACCATTTAAACAGGCCATTCGACATTCATAATTTCCAGGATCACATTCTGCAATATCACCATTTTGTTGCTATTACTAACAAATTCTTTGAGAAGAAATTGCTTAATTGTAAGTATATTAGTCTATATTAGTCTAAGTATATTAGTCTTCGAAGTAGATTATACACGGAAGTATTAGTTAGTCTGTAATAGAGTGCGTAATCGATTTCCCATTAAAATTAAAGCATAATTGTTGACAAAAATAATCTGAAACTTATTTCTATTCAGTGTTTCTTAATCTTAATGTATCTTTTACAACAATCTAGTTTGTACTTTATTAAACTAATGAGATGACCTTTCAACCCTCAATAGTATCTATGTTATTTAACAAAAATTTGAAATCAACCGTTTTCAGGACTCCGTTCTGTCCTCAAATTGATCCGTTGTTCATTTTCCTCCGATGAATTGTCCTGATGTGAAAATTCTACTGCTATGATCGCTAAATACAAGAATAAATGAACTGCTGTTAACATCAGCAGTATGGTAGGAATGATTGCTGAAATTATTGATCCATTATTAAGTGCTTTTTTTTTCTTTTAGACATGACAAGTTTGAGTAGAAATTTAAAAAAAAAATTTTGTAAGGAAAAAAAACAGTGTTGAAAAATTTGCTAAAACAAATAGGACAAATGAATGTGAAGTGATTCAGCGATTTTTGAGAAAAATTCTATTTTATTTAATTGCATTATAACATTGAAATAATATTAAACTATATTATAACATTAAGAAATACAGCATGAAATACAGTATTAGTTCACAGCATGTAACAGTATTAAACAGCTGTATTGTGTGAAAAACGAAAACATTCGGAAAGGAAATGAAGAAAAATCATTTGAAAAGTTGAAATCATTGATAAATGATTTTGTGAATATGACAATAAATCGTTGCAAATAATTCGTTGCAGAAATGATCCATGGAAAAGATCATAGGTGGCGCAAATATTCCATGATCTTTTTCTATACGTGAGGACAAATCCGCGGATTATAATGAATAATTCATTTTTTTTTTTTTTTTTTTTTTTTTTTTTGTGAAATGAATAAGCGAACAAAAAGCGTTAGCAAATGATGACACATTTCAGTAAAATTTAGAATAGATCAATCAGAAATATTTTCCAGAGTGAGACAACTGTTCAAAAAAAAAGAAAAAAAGTAGGAGTATGATAGTTAAAACAAAAACTGAATCATTTTCTTTAATACGCTGTCTTGTCAGGTTTTTTTTTTTTTTTTTAATGACTTAGATTATTTGATCTGAAATTTGATTTGTAATAATTCAAATATCTAAAATTAAATTATCATACTTAAAAAAATCTCAATGAAAAATTTGATGATCTAATTCATTATGTAACGTTACAAGCACCAATAAAAATAAATTGAATTGAAATAAGAACTAAGAAATGATAGCGCTTTATTTGATATTTTTAAAATGCGTTGAAAAAAAAAAGAAAGAAAAACAATGATAATTCATCAATCAAACATTTAGCTCAATGTGCTTGTTTTATTCTGCTCATTTCTCAATCAACTGATTGATCAATCGATCGATCTGTTGATTGATTGAAACTTTAAAAGAATTTTGTTACAAATTTCTTTCTCTACATTCCAGCTCAAATATTTCTCTAGAAAATAGCTTACTTTCAGTTTGTAATCCTTCCCTAGTTCAATTTTTTTCTTTTAACAACTTCAAAACAACTTCATCATTGCATCAGCAATCGGTTCTTGATAATTAGGTATTCCGATATTTTCTCAAACATTTCTGCCTATGAAGTTTAATTTGATTATAAGAGTAATACTTAAAAATTAATGGTTTGAGAAGAGTAATAGTTAAAATCATGTCATTGAATGAAAAAAAAGTGAGTGTTGAAATAGATCACTTAATAGGAAACCGGTTTTAGTTGCCAAATAATAGATCAAGAATCGTTTTCAATCAGTCGTTTAAATTTGAGGAAAAAATAATTTGTTTACAGTTTACTCGAACAAAATTTATAAACAAAAATCATAACAAAATCAATAATGGATAATCAGCATATCGTTATGGAAACTACTTCTGATGCTCGTATTTATCAACAACCACAAGCATATTATCAGACGGACATTGTTAGACCTAAATTGGATTTGAATTACCTGAAAACATTATCCGGAATGCTAAAATGTATTTGCATTGTAAGTATTTGTTATTTCCTGAAAAAAAAGTAAATAATGCTTACGAACGATAAAATAATATCAAAAGGTCATGTCGGTAACTTCATAAAAGTAATTTGGTCATTTTTTTTTCCATAAATTTTTAAAAAATTCTAAAAAAATTTTTTATGCCTATCATTTAGATATTATCTATTTAATCAAGAAAATATTTCTATAAAAATTTTTTTTTCCAGACTTCAGATTTTCTTTGCTTCATATGCTTATTTGTTGGCGCTCCTGCCTATTATACCGGAATCGGATGGATCAATTTTATTTCTGTAACTGGAATGTTAGTATCAACAATTCTTCTAATTCTTTATTTATTTCATATCGTGGATCTTTATCCACAAATGCCTTGGATCGTTGCTGTAAGCATTTTATTTCTTCGGCAATTAATTATAAAACTTTGCATCAAATTTTTAAGCTTTATATGGACAAGGTATAGGTCAAGATAAAAAATATGAATGATTTCATTTTTATTATAGCGATATAATCGTTGAAATTTCCAAATTAGTACCAGGACTTGAACAATTTGAATTTACATTAAACTTCTTTGATCTTAATTTTTGTTATAATTTATTTTAACACTGCTATTACTGAGGAAGTGGACAGGAAGCTAAAGCAAAGATAAAATGAAAGTAATGCCTGTTTGTGATTACGTATTATTAATACATTCATATTATAGGAAATGATATTTTATTTTGCATGGGCCATATTCTTCTTCATGTGTAGTTGTGTACTGGCCTTAGTTGGATCACGATTTCATGGTATTACTGGTTACGGTGCAGCTTCGGTACATAAATTTAGATAAAAATTTAAACTGTTTAACTTTATATATTTCAATTTTTTGAATAAAAATAATTTATATTTTGTACAACGAAAACCTTTTTTATTATGAATCATTGTAGACTGTATTATGACATTTGCTTGCACATACTTGATTTCTTATATGCACATTGATTTCTTCTTAGGCTGCGCAAAGAGGGAAAAAATAAGGACTGATGAGAGTATAGAAAATAAAATTTTTGGCTTTTCACATTCACAGTGAAATATGATAGAGTGTTTTCAGTAATAATGGAAAGAAGTGAAGTTTCCAGTAATCAATTAGCCCTTACTAATCATAGATCTTTATTATAACTGCATGTGAGAATTTTTCTATTTCCGATTTTGACACTACTATGCAAAATTTTCAGTTTTTCTCATTTGGAGCAATGTGTGCTTACGGCTTCGACTGCTATTTGAAATTTTTGGCTTGGAGACATGATGAGGTGGCAACCGGTGGAATACCACTAAACTACTTACTTTACGATGACAGGACAGTACGAAAGAACTAAGAAAGAAAACTTGTCATCTGTAAATGAAGAACATTGCAGTAGTATGCATAATTTTAAACATCTATTCCAAATAAAATTTCCTAAATATTTAAAACAGCAAAATCAATTCATTGGACATATCAATCAGGAAGGTTATGAAATTCTCAAGATTCTTAGGATTGAATAAAAACAGAAGAAAGTTTTCATCAGTGTTAGAATTTTGCTGAATTATAAGATACCAATACATCTTGTGATATTGTTTGAAATATAATTCGGGCCATTGTATTCCTATTTTAAGAACCAAGAAAGTAGCAAAGCTGTAAATAAGAAATGAATTTCCTAACCAACCGGAAAAGATGCATGAAAGGTAATCTCCAGTTCATTCGAAGAGACATTTAACAGAGAAATCCTTTGCTACATTATTATTGGTCAAGTTATTCTATAATGAAGTTATTCCATAAAATAACAGGCCCAGCGTCAGGCGGTTATTCCATCAATATGAAAGAGATGAAAAATCACAATCGCAACTTTGTTTCCCTTTCTTTCACCTCCGATTTTCGGGACATCACCATTACAGCGAAATTGGAAAGAAATAGGAAATGCAGTGAGATGCATTAGTAAAGATTTTATGCAACCAGAGAGAGAAATAAATTGTTACAAAATGAAGCCAGAATTTACAAAAGTAATTAGTTATTTAATTAATATTGCTTCGCTATATTTGTATTTGCATATACACATATACAATTCAGATGGATACAAAGAAATGATGCAAAGTGATATGAGATTTCGATAACAAAGCGAATAAGAATAGTTCAAAAATAAATTACAATAAAGAAACAGTAGATTAATTAATAAGCAAAATAATTTAGAAAAAAAATGTTTCTTAAAGTTGAAAGAAAATTTTAAAAAACTTAAAGTGTAGTTCGAAAATTTCGAAATCGCTTCTGGAATATGCTGCAATATTAAGTTCACATAATGACATATACATAAGTGATTGATAGAGAAATAAATGATTAATTTAAATCTGAGAAGTCTATACCTATTTGTAAAACTTTTTCTAACTTATTTGTAGTTTTACTAAACTTCTGATTAGCATAATTACAAAAGACCACTTTCTATTTTAAGATATTTGGCCAAAAAAAAAAAGAAGAAACCGTTATTCTCAAGCTCTACAATTATAAATCATTATGAAATGATTTCATTAAACAGCCAGTCTCATTAACAGAGTAACAATGTGGCCTAATGAGCTAAATAATTTTGTAAAATTTCAAAAATTTACTACAACATGCAAAATTAAATTAAAAATATAACAGAAAATGATAGGAGCACATTCATTTTACGATAAGGCGCGTCCGGTCCATATGTTCAATCATCTCCGGTGGCCTAAACATGTATTTGGCTGTTGGAGAATCTATGAGGAACTGTCCTGACGTGCAATATCGACATGAAACAGTGCTTGATAATGAAATTAATAAACTCATAATGAAAGGTTTTTGATAATTTAGATGTAGGAAATGAATATCCGGAAATTTTTCACTTATACTGTTCACCAATGTAGATAACATCTTCTGGTTACTTTACCCACCAAATTGCCCATTATTTCGAGAATTGTAGTAGCCACTTTATCTGAAGTGATAAAAATGAAATTGTAAAACAAAGTAGAAATAACTACAGGATAATGAACAAATTTCATGCCATAAATTGCGAATGGTCGTGAAAATTATACAGAATTAAAATAAGCAAAATACTTGATAGAAGCTTTAATTAATTAATTAATAGAGCTTACTTCAAGGGATGATGATGGTTGTGATTTGTGAACAGATGATAGATGCATACGTTTTTGCGAAGACAATCCGGAAAAACTATACGTGTTGGTAGTTGTGGGATACATGTGCTGTTGCATTATACGTACAAGAGATAAAGTGTCCAAATATCCTCGTAAACGTCAAATTAATATGGCAAAAAGTTTAGGGAAATAATAATAGACTGAGATTTATTGAGAGAAATAATAATCGATTCAGACGTGAAGTATCATACAAATGATGCAGGATAAGCTATTGATTTATTAGAGCAATAATGTGCAGCAGGAATCAGTGCAAGTCTGTAATAAATAGGCCAGAAATTGACAAATATTCCTCAATGAGGGAAGTGGCTCGAGGGATTTGCTGTGCCCAGTGGTACCAGGTACCAAGACACCAAAACACCAACCACCTCCCTCTTTCTCTCACTTTATTCGGTTTTCAACAAAATAGCAGATTATTAAAACCAGCACATCATTTTCTTTCAATTTCAAATTTTAAAAGAGACGAATAGTATTGGGAGGAGCATTGACAGCGTACCGAGAATTAGTGTACTACGATTATAGTGATGACGATTGCTGTGTGCTGTGTGTAACAGATATACACTCCTACCGCGTAGATTACACACAGTTCTGATGATGGTGTTGTAGTGTAACAGAATAGATGCTCGTATCATACATGGAAATGATAACAATGATGATGACAGCGACAAATTTAGAATTCAATTCATATGGTTCAGTCGATAATTTCAATCAGTTAATTTATCGTTTTCTTAAACTGCCATCATTCAAGAAGATAGATATATGAGAGAGAGAGAAAGAGAAAGAGAGAAAGATAAATACAAATAATGTAGTTTTTACAATTTCACTCTCTAAATCTCATTTACCTCTATTCTGTATAAATTGCATGAATTGCTTTACTTATTACTATGGTCAGTCATCAGTAATGTTCTATCTCGAGTTTATTGGGAAATTTGATCTGATCCAGATCAAATTTAAGACTTAGTAATAACAATCTTATGCAGTGATCAGTTAGACTTTCCAATACCATCCATAAGCTTTTTAATATTTCCAAGTTATTGCTAACTACTGGTGGCTAATTATAAATTTAAATTTTAGAATGATTTTGAACGGAAAATCAACCTTAGCACTTTTTGGTATCATAAATTAGCTTCACATAAAATAAGCCTATGTATTTGAATAAATTTAATAAACCTAAATGTGAATTCCTGAGAATATCTGAAATAATTTATTGAATAAATAGAAAATATTTTTGTTCTCATAGAGAAAGAGAGAGAGAGAGAGAAAGAAAGAAAAGACTAATTAAAAGTATTTTTTCAATCAAAGAACAAATGATCCAATATTTTTTGAATTTTTTTCTACCACTGAATAAAAACATACATTCCAGAGTATAGGAGATAAAGAGATGTAAGACAAGAAATAACAAATTGCTATATTTCGAACATTGAACCAAGTAAATCCTATTTCTTTTACGCTATAAGATATCCAGAATTCGAAATGTGAAATATGAAATGGAGAAATGAACGGATTAAAAGGCAAGTAGTCTTTACAAATTTTACATTTATATCTTTTTTACTCGCATTGACAAGAATACTTTTTATTGAATAAATTATTGATGACAATAGTGTGACACTATTTTACTGTGGCATATGTTGGAGAAAAGTTTATTTTTTTTAAAACTAAAAAATTCAACTAGTTAAATTTATTAAATAAGAAATTATTTCATATAATAATACGGTATGATTTTTGGAACAGTAATAAGATCGACAGGTAAACGATAATTTTCCCATTTTCTGATATATTGATTAAAACACAAAACATATGGAAAAAGATACATTCTATACTTGCAGTATCTATTAGAACCATTTAAATCGTATAAAGTAAAAATTGATTTTTAATTTTAATGATTCCAATTTCTAAACTTTCATTTTTTTTGCAGTAGAAATTGTTGGAAATAAATTAATGTACTTACATCATTTATAAAATGAAATATTTACATATTAAATTTCAAATTTAGTATTTATGGAAACAATGCATTTTAAATGGCACAATGTGCGTTCTTGCGACAAATCCGTAATAGCATTGTATGCAATAAATCAAACATTTGACTCAAACATCAAACATCTTCATGAAATTCAAATAATTTCAAAAGTTCATATTATCAATTTCCACTTCTATAAATTTTCTAAAACTGTCATCATAATTTCCTTAAACTCGATTAAGAATTAATTTTTCATTATTGAAATAGATTAAAATATTTTTTTTTTAAATTGACAATAACTATTCTGGAACTGTATGGCAAAAAAAAACATTTACAATTCCATTTTCGCAAAATTTTCTAATTTTAAATTTAATTAACATTTGCCAGAACATTTTTTAATTAATCCAAAAACAATCTAATCAAATTTCAAAAAAAAAGCTTTCTCTCAGCGAACTATTACAATCCTTTTTAAATGCACTCTTAACATTAAATTGATTTAAATATAGAGATTTAGAAGCAAAATTTTTCCGGAGCTAATTAAATGCCTTTATCGTCTTTCTCTATTCTGCAAGGATAGCACTTAAATGAAAAAATTCCATAACTTTTCCAAAACAAATGGTATTAGCATTTTTTCGGATTTTCATTCGCCTGAACACCAAAAGTGAATCATTTTTTTCGTATGGCGAATATTTCTTCCCGGAAATTTATAATTAATTTGAATCGAGATTTTTTCAAGTACTCCAGCCAGCAAAAATAATTTAAGCATTTAACAAAACATGTAAAGCTATCAATTTATTGAAATCAATCAGTGGAAATATTTTTGCACAAAATCCAAGTGCTCATTTAAAAAACAAAAGAAAACATTAATGTTTAATTTATATTAGAAGCTTACGACTTGACTAGTTATAATTGCAGATGAAAAATTCGAAATCGCTTAATTGTTCACATTCTTTTCTGGCCTCAAATAATTTAAAAAAAAATCTCATCTTGGAAAAATCCAAAATTGCTTAATTTTTCACAACCCCTTATGGCTTTAAATAATTTAAAAAAAAAAAATAATTTGCCATAATTGTTCATAATTCATTTGTCACAATTCCGAATCAGAAATTGTTTCCTTTCGGAAAAATCTAAAACTGTTTAATTGTTCACATTTCTTTATGTCTTGAATAATTAAAAAAAAAAAAAAAAAAAAAAACAAATGATTTGCCACAATTGTAATTTGCCGCAATTAACTGATCACAATTGCGAATCAGAAATTGTCGCTTTTTGGAAAAATCCAAAATTGCTTAATTGTTCACATTGCTTCATTGGCTTCATATAATTGTAAAAAATAATTTAAAAAAGATATTTATCCACGAAGATGAATGAAATTTGTGAAAACAATTGAATGGAAATGATTAAAATATTCACTACAGATGTTGCTGTGGCATATTTTAGTTAGTAATCCTTCTTTATAATTGCCTCTTTAAAAAAAATTTTGAAATTTGATGAAATGTAAAAGTTACTTTTCAATTCAAAATATTCTTTAGCAATTTTTGTTCTTCTTCTCTACTTCTTTACACAAAAAAAGAAAAATTTTGCAAAAATATGGAAAATATTTGATTCAGTTAGACAATCAAAACTTAACAATTTTCACCGCAATACAATTGTAATTTGATTGATGCAAACTGGTCAGAAATTGCCGCAGAGCTCAAATTTTAATTCTTACTTTCCTGATAGATCCACCATAATGCTGCAAACAAATCAGCTGCAACAATTTCACCAGCATTATCACTCACCAAATGTAGCACCGTAATTGCATCCTAAAATTTTCTCACTTTTAATTTCCATTTCT
This sequence comes from Mansonella perstans, assembly GCA_037074765.1. NCBI lineage: Eukaryota > Metazoa > Nematoda > Chromadorea > Rhabditida > Onchocercidae > Mansonella > Mansonella perstans. Next base: position 153,026 of record JBAMDO010000021.1, read on the forward strand.
TTTAATTACTAAAATGTTATGAGTTTTTCAAATAATTTGCATACGACAAATGTGAGAGAATTTCCCATGGAAAAATTAAATCAAATGTTATTAATATCTTACTAATGATATCGATCCTCTTCTCCCATCCGTAATCATAGATTTCCCAATAGAAATTGTAATTATATTATTTTCATTAGCATAGCAAACTGTTAATGCTTATCAGAAAATAATCAGTACTGCTTCATTTTTTAAATCAATTGTTTGCCATATGTTATCAGCAGAAACTTTCTAATCGCTACTAAAAAAAAAAATGAACTATTAAAAATGAACAATTCAAATATGCATCAAAAATATAAACCTTTCCGGCTGAATTACGAAGAAAACAGTCAAGTTCTTCGTCTGTTGATTCAATACTGTGAAAAGTCTGAAAAATACATACATTGCTAAATTTAGTTTAGATCACATCCATCAAAAAGAAAATGAAAAAAGTTGGCCTTCAAAGAAACTTGTTCTTTTAGGAACTAATATCTTAATTTAATTAATATAACTTATGAATATATTTTGAGCAGTGCTGATCAGAATAAGCAAATCTTTTTGCATCACATCGAATCCAAAAAAAAAGATGTCAAGAGAAGCATACCAAATAAGAAGACACAAAATTTCTGGAATATCTCGGAATAACAGTTATTATTATCCAATATGCTAGATTAAGAACTGTTAAAAGACCCAAAATGATCAACCAAAACCACAAAGCAAGAAAGATTTTCTCATTAAACATATTTATCATTAGAACACATTGAACAGTTTTCCGATTTGTACTAGCAATTTCACGAATTATCACATCACAAAAGGTGACCTAAAATAAATAATAAAGTATAGCGAAGATGAAAAGAAATTCAAATTAAAATTACATTAAAACATTTTTAAAATTCTTGTCTATATTATCAATTTTTAGATCATATTTTTAAATAACACAAAAATTTGACAGCCCTGAAATGATTCATTAAAATGGATTTTCTTAAGTTCAAAATGGATTTCAAAAAATTTGAAATGTTTAAAGTACGTATGCATGCATAACGAACCCTTGGAAATTTTCCACTCGTAGACCATTCTCTACCGTGGACTAAATCACTGAGTACACCAAAACCCCATAAATGATAATGCATACCAAGAAAACAGTTCATCATGTAAAATTGCAATATAATATTGAACACATTCAAACATTTGCAAAATAAATATAACACCGTAAGATAAATTTTTCGAAGTGGTACTAAAAAAGGGAAAAAAGTTTTAATTCCATTAAAATTTATTTCCGATCTTCTACAGTTCAAAAAACAAAAACAAAATGTAAAAAGAAAATATCAAAAGCTAAAATATTTAAAAAATTTTTTTTTTTTTGTTTTTTTAGACAACAAATATTTGACAGTTTGTTAAAATGTTTTCAAATTTCTCCAAGTTATAATAAATTTCGAAAATTTTGAATATTTAAATGCTTAACACAAATCATTGGAAATTTCCACACTCATACACCATTCTTTCCTACCGCGAATTAAATCATTGAATGCTTCAAAACTTCATAAATGATACTGTATGCTACGAAAATGATTTATATTTTTAACTTTCATAAGTTTTTTTAATGATTTTATTTAAACGTGCTTTCACATAATTCTTTCGGATTTTTCCCGACACTAATTAGTATATCAAATAACTGTACAGTAATGTTGTAAAAAGAAAAAAAACGTGAACGAACTATTCTAGCAGTTAATTGAATAGAGTCGGAAAAGGAAATCCGAAATGTAAATTTCCTGCATAAAGTATTTTAAGTTAAAATATTTGTTAGATATTATCCAAATAAAGTCATCGCTTTATTCCATTATTCTCTTAGCATGCCATTTTTAAATTCTCTCATTGTTAATTTTTATTTTATCTTTCTCTCTCTCTATGGAACGCAGAGAAATTTGTAATGTTCATAATTTAAATAATTTATTATTCGATCCGTCTATTCAATTCATACTTAAACATTTGCTTACCCATTAACTTTGCATATTGATTTTTCCTTCGGTTAAAATCCATTACATAAACGATGTGTTCCGCTTGCGCGAATGAATTTTGCTGATTTTCCAATTTCTCCAATTGATCAATTAATAGATGATTAAATTTATGAAAATTGAAAATTTTTACCTTTTTCAAGTATCGTTTCTTATCCACTCTTTTGGTCAAAAATGCTGCATCAATAAGTGCTTGTATATTTAATCCTAAAAATACAAGCAATCGTTATTGTCCTAGAAATTAATTTATTAATTGTAATTATTATTAATAGGGAAACTGGAAAAAAATCGATATTACTATCTTTCAGCGTTTTATTGTACGGAATAATAAAAATGCCTATTCGCTTACCTGTTCGCCAATTGAACATTGTCCAAATGGTCCGCGGTACGAAAAATAACATTGCTTGCAAGATGAGAATGAACGGTACCCACTGATAGTATTGTATTTGATATTGATTACGTTGATTCATATCCTAAAATACATGCTACATAAAAAAACTGAGCAACAGATGACGTATTCATTCACGCAATATATCAAGTAGAACTTAATATTATTCGATGAATTCGTCATAATTTGTGAAATACAAACAAAAATTTGATTCGTTTTAATTTCACATTTTTATATGTTGAATATGTAAATTACCGTAGGTATATCATCTGTGAATGGTACAAAATAAGTATTTTCAACGAAGCAAAAATTTTCAATATATTGTTCCCAGCCATCCTGAAAAAAAAAGAAATGATTTGTTATCTAATTATTAAATTAGAAAATGATAGGAGAGTGAAAAAAATTTCATCAGTCTTAAACTAGCAAAATCTCAGTGAATCAGATCAATCTTTATGAGCTTTCCAATAAATTAGATTGAAATGATGAAAAGTTTCTAAGCTATATAAATTCCGAAAAAAAAAAAAACATTTTTGCAGGTAATAAATATTCTCAAGTAATAAATGCTAAATAAAATGATGTAAAATTTAAAAATTTTGGAAATTTGTCATTTATTAATCTAAGATAGAGTAATTGCGGAAAAAGCACGGATCATTTAAATAAGCATGAAATAGTATGGATCAGTATAGATGCATGGGGCATCTGTACAAAAGACCATTTTTTTAAATCATGATCAAATTAATAGATATTAATGGACAAATTCATTTTTATCTATAATGTCTAGAGTTCAGTAAACCACAGAACCTGAAATTCAGCTGGTAGCCAGCACTGTAATGGTTCTCCGACATACTGTTTTGCAGCAACAGTTATTGCACAAATTAAAAGCATAATATTTGTAAGCAAATAATTACATCTGTCCACCACATCATCATCATAGTTTGGTTTGAAATTTTTTGCAAAATATTTGTCTAAAAAGTTTGCATCAATTTCAAATTTCTCTTTTAGTCCAACAGTTTGATTTTCTAAATTTAATATTGAAGATAAAAAAAAAGAAAAACGCAAAAATTGAACTAATCAGCTAATACATATTTGATAAATAAATCTGATAAACAAAGTAAGCAATGAATTTAAAATTTTCAAATTTCATCAACGATAGATGGAAAAAGAAAAAATTAACAAAACTCACTGAAACGTTGAATCATACTGTAGAGATTCTGAGTGGAGCAATGAAATATATCTTTCTGTGTAATATTCTGGAGATAAAACAGAAACAAATTTAAGTTTGACAAATTACTATTTTGAACTAAATTTAAATTGCAATAGTAAATTATGCAAATAAGTATAAACAACAAACAGATGGTAAAGTTGTAAACAAAAAATCTGCAAACAATACATTTAATCAATTAATGAAGATCAATATTCAGTGTTCAGTGAGAAAATTTGCATCAATTAATTTAATGAAACCTAATTTAAAAATTCAATTTTAAGAGAAAAAGAAACCCAATTCGTTTGTGATTTTTAATCCTTACTAATAACAAAAAATTTTTGAATTGCAGCTGTAAATTTCAGCAGCAATTCAGTTTCTCGTCCGATCACTGAAGAAACCACCAGATGTACAAAGAGATAATAGCACAGTGATAAGCACACTTTCCCTTAGCGTCATCATGACAAATTTTAATCACATCACACAAGCATGAAATGCTTTCGAAATATCGCTAAAAAATTGAGACCTTAAAAATCCCCGAAGAGCTGTGAAAAGCTTACGGTATTCTTGAGAAAATTTTTTTTAAATGAATATGGATTTATAATTAGCTAGCTATTTATATATTTACCTTTGATCTTGATAATTTTTTTCGTTAAAACATTCCAGTTATCTTGTATCTTGTCAAAGTTGATCTTTTTATACAATATTGTCAATTTTAAGTCATTTTGAAAGTATGAAAGATGTCAGTGAGCCTAGCAATATTTGCAGGCACAAAGTTCAGCACAATTGAAACTTTCTTTCGGTAGAAGGAAGATGATTAGTTAGGAACAAGAAAATAAAGGTTGATCTCCAAGATCGATCACGTAAAATGCGTTGCCTCTTAAAATTCGATAAAATAAAGCAATTCAAGATATACTATTTGTCTTGGTAGCAAAATTGCAAATTAATTAATTATTTAGTTAATTAATTATCGAATTGAAAAACTTAATCATTTTCCATTAATTTTAAATCCATAATTCTTTTGCCTGTATAAATGGAATTCATTATGGATTTTTAATGCTAATTTATTTTAAAGCAAAGGAAATGTTAGATAAGAATATTGTGTCAATTTTTTTGGAACCCAAAAAAAACTTTGCTCAAGTACTATTCAATAGTTTCAATATCAGTATGATGATACCCACAGTTTCGATCACAGTGCGATGATATAAATTCAGCTTAGAACAGAAAGGTTGCCGTTTGTAGTAAAAGGAGCTAAAAAGGATTAATCAGTAGAAGGTCATTTTATTAATTTTTTTTTTTGCATTTGATTAAATTTGTCAAATTTTTGGCCAAAAACCGAACCATTCCTTCTCATCCAATCAGCAAAACTGCAAGTCTAAATATTCGATCTTTTTTTTATTTTATTAAATATCGAAATATTGCTTCAAATATTGTATCCAGAGATTTCGCGAATACGTTTCTCACAATAAAATAAACATTAAAATAACACTGAAATGTCATATTATATCATCAGCAAACAATTATTTAACTTTTATATTTGTTGTTTTCTTTTTTTTCTTCTAATAATTACAACCAGCTAAAAGTGGTCAGCAGCGCAGGTTATTCGTGATTATTTCTAGCAATTACTTCATCAGATGCAAATTTTTTTAGAAAATGCATTTTATTGTACTTTTAAGATTAGATATTAGATAAAAAAAAATTCTTAAATTATGCCTTGAAGATAATCAATAATTTTGGGGATCAAGCAAAATTCATCATTATCATCATCATCACTATCATCATCATTATTATCATTATCATCATCATCGTGCAAGGAAATATGATAGTTAAAGCTTCGTCATTCGTAAAAAAACATTTTTTTCTGTAGTAATCTTTTTTTAGTTTTTAAAATATATATTTGTATTTGTTAAACCTTAAAATTGATCGGAAATTATTTCATTAGGAATAAAGACATTATATTTTTAAATTGACACTAATCTTGAATTAAAAATTGAAATTAAAAGATTTTTATGTACGATGCACGTAATAAAGCCAAGCTGTTTAATATCCATAAAAAGGCTAACAGAAAATTTTTTTTCAATTTTTGCAATAAGTTTTTTTTTTTTATAAAAAAAGATTGCAAAAGGAATTTTGATTTTTAAATTTATAATTGCTGAAAAAGTTTTAGTTTTAGTAATAGTTGACAAATTTTGTTAGTTGTTAATATGTCGCATCTTTTCACAATCATTTCGAATCCACTCCATTAATCTTGCTAAATTAAGTAAGCCATAAATGGACATAATAATAATTAATTGATTGGAAAGGTCTTAAAAGGAAAAATTGCTGTTTAGCAGAAGGAGAGAGATGGAGAGGAAAAACAACCAGTTTGGAATCAAAAAAAAAGCCGAAATTGAAAAAAGAAATATAAATGTAAGTTTAATAGATGAAAGTTTTCCGCATCAAATATTACAAGTAATTATCAACTTTTCTTCAGGTAAGTGACATGTGAAACAAAATGTTATTATTTCGCATGACCGGTTTGAAAAGAATTTTGCATGCGTTATCTTAGCACAAACAGTCAATATTTGTCATCAAATGAAATAAATCATGAAAAACTCGGATAAAAATATCATTATTATGGGAGAACAAAAATGATACAAGGAAGAAAACAAATCAGTGACACCTATCATCCAAAAATGTATTGTTTCATCATGACAGCATCAATTATTTGTTTCGAAAAAAAGATCATTAAATTTCTAAATTTTAAGTTCCCCGAAAAAATTTTTGCTGATCCACTTTTGTTTCGGTTCCAGTCATTATTGATTGTTAATCTTTTTTATCCCGCATCAATTTTCCTGAAAGATACAATCGTTTCAACGATTCAATCCCTGGTCATTTATTTAATATTTTGAGATGTCAATTTTTGAAGTGTGCTTTGTTTTTATTTTTAACCACAAAATACAAATTTTTTAAAATATTTTTGGATATTTTTGTATGGAATCTTCCTTTCAGATTTTTACGATAATATGCTTATTTTTTACGCGCCGTTTTGACACCTATATAACCTTTGTATTTAATACTTAAATGCAAATCGTAAAAGTAATTACAATAAGAAATCTTCGAGTAACTTTCAAATTCTTATTTTCCAGTGAATTAGACAAAATATTCGTTCAACTGTAGCATGGGTCTTCTCATAAATGTCAGTATAGCAAGTATCATTTCCGGAATAGTTATATCAATATGTATTATTGTTGCATTTCAAATGATTAATGATTTAAATTTATTGTACGATGAAATTATGAGCGATACGAAAGTAATCAAGGTAATTAAATGATGCTTTTTCTTGAAATTTTCTTCATAATTACAAAGAAATACAAATGATTATCGAAAAAGAAACCAAATAAATTATAAATTCACTTTGTCAAATATTCACTGAAAATATTCACTTTTTGTCACAAAAATCAGATCAATCAAATCATTTCATTTTCTTTTCTTGATTTTCAAATTGGCTAAAGAAAAGTTATATGCATTCGGTAGAGAGAAAAATTTTAAATTTCTTGTTACGCATAAAATTCTCCATATTCATGAACAGTAACATTGTGGATGTTAATTAATGAAATCTTTTCAAATTAGAAGATTTAAAAACATTGAAAAAATGATGACCAAAGGATACGTAGATTGATAAATTAATTTTGTTAAATTTAAAGGTTATTAATGAGAATGCATGGAATAAAATGGTGCAGTTACGAGAGCAGAGGGCAACCGGAAGAAACGATAAAACTCAACCGATTCAATTCTTCTTGCATCATAACCTGAGAACAAAACGATCACATATTCCGCAGCAGTGTAGTATGATCAAAATTTCTGCAACAATTCATTTTTTTTTTTTTTTGTTTAGTAGATTATTCAAAAATAATGAATGATTTCACACATAATCATTGTAATGAAAATGGAATTAGTTTTCGATAATTTCGCATTGAAATTTCAGAATGCGGTCAGAGCCCAAAGAATTGCCCACCTGGTAATCAAGGCCCACAAGGCGAAAAAGGCGAACCAGGAGGTCAACTTTGCTTCTTTATTATAAGACAGGCTACTTTCTCTTTGTGTTAATAGTCAGGATGTTTATATAGGTTATCAGTTCTAATAATTTCATGCAATATTCATCAATTCTGTTATAGAACCAGGTGAACCAGGCAAAACGGGTCTTCCGGGTGTCGCTGGTATTGTCGCTGTTCTAAGTTCACCTGAAGCAGGCTGTGTTCAGTGCCCAGCTGGACCAAGTGGACCACGAGGTCCAGATGGACAGCCAGGTGAAGTTGGCTTACCAGGACCACCTGGGCTTCCTGGAATGCAAGGCAGAAATGGAGTACCAGGGCCACCAGGTTTACCTGGTGATGTCGGCGAACTAGGTAATTTCATATTTTTAAAAAGAACTGTGCAAATGCATATGTTGAAAACTACAAATAAAGTTTGCAGGAAATCAAGGTCAACCGGGAATTGATGGCGTGCCAGGAAAAAGCAATATAAGGTATATCCCAAATCCCGGTGATAAAGGTATAGCTGGTCAACCTGGAAGACCTGGAAAGCAAGGAGAAGATGGAAGAAATGGTTTTCCTGGAAGTCATGGTGAAATCGGAGCTCCCGGGCCAGAAGGCTTACCTGGAATTGCAGGTCCACCAGGCTTACCAGGAAGAGTAAGTTTTTTGTGTAAGGAAAAATATAGGAAGCTCCGGGACTGTCATTGATAAAATTCAAATTAAACAAAATATTGAGAATTTCAAGAAGTCGTCTTTTCATTAAATTTATTACTGTTTTTAAAAAAAATGGAAAATTTCAGCAAGGAGAGCCTGGACTACCTGGATCTAAAATATACTACTGCTCATGCTCAGTACGACAGTAACAAAACTGCAACTCATTCTGTATTCGTTTTTTGATTAAAAAAAGATTTATCGGTCAAGTCTATAAATTCGGATAAAATCTTTAGCATTTTTGAAGTGTAATTAATTTCCAACTTCAATTTCAAAAATTTTGCTTTTACAATTTCGAATAAACGAAGATTTAGAACAGTTGGAGTTTTGTAAAGCTGAATGGAACTGAATAAAGAAAAGATGAATTTGGAAAGCAGATGGAACTATTTGTGTCATAATACTGATAAACCGGATGAGATAAGCAAATGAAACAGTTTTTGAATCATTGTGCTTGAATTATTCATTGAAAAGTTCCTTTTTAACAAATATCATCTCTCTCAAGCATTTCATTTTTCAATTAGCTCAGTCACCTCTGCAGTTCATTTTGCTTGGACAAATCTTTTCTATTCTATTTGTAAGAAATTTTTTGGCCAATTTCCTTATTAACTTTTTTTTTTAATTTTTTTTGTTTTTTTAAAAATTATCAGTTACATTTGCCTGATAATTAATTTGATGAGCAAATGAAATATTAAAATCAAATGTACTAGTTACAGTAGCACTCTGAAAGCTCTACAAAAGCTCCCAAAAAGTCTCTGAAAATGCCAGAAATCAATCATATTTTATTTTTTTGAAATATTTTTGAAAACATAATATCAGTCTTGCAATGTTATAAATGTAGCCAATCATTATGAACATCCAATGATGTAATGATACATTTTTTTAATAATTTTTTTAAATTTTACAATATCTTCAGCTATAATTTATTAGGTACATTGCAAACTTTGAGACATTTTCATTTTGACCGCCAAATGAGCCAGAAAATAGTTACTTAGATTGAAATTTAAGCAATTAACTCTAGCTGGCTATTAATATCGTCCAATTATCAGTTTTTTTTTTTGTTCATTGTGTAAAAGTTACGCAGTAAACAATCATTATCAGTTTTACATTCTGTAATATATAAACAATGACAACATTCCTTTCTTTTTCCTCAGGTAAGCCTAACATCGGGAAACTATAAGTCCTTGTCGTTTGTCGGCTATAGAGATTTATTTGAATTCTCTTACTTAATCAAACAATATTACTAATTCACAGCAGTAAGAAAAAAGTACAAAAACGCAAAAATTGATCAGCAATAAGTAACAAGAATGAGTTATACAAACAATTTGATCAATTTTAACTAAGAAATCTTGTCGTTTCATTCGATCACAGCTCATTGTCGTTCTGTTAATATTCTTTGCAATGAATGAAGTCCTTCCATCGGTGGATAGAATTGTTGCAAAAGATTACCCGACTGGTTGATATAGCTGACGAATGAAGTAGCGCATTAGAATACTGGCTAATGGATAATTGATTGTAAAAATTGTTTGATTACAAAAAACTGGCTATGCAGGATTTTTTCCGTATGTGATCATCAAGCACTTTCCTTATCATGAACAGCGAAATCCTTTTGTGACATCATCCCCATTGTTAGTTTATATCCTTCTCATTGCCTTATTACAAAATTTTATCATTCTCTCTGATAATTTTGATTCTTTTTTGGTAATCCTAATATTGAGAAATTGTTCTAGGCCTATTGTAACAGTTCTAGACGCCCAATGTTTTTTATATTAAAGTGATCCAGCAACAAATGGAATTATAAGTGACTGCAATAAGTAACAGTGAACCGGTCCAGGATGTTGATAATAGTTAAATTTAAATTAGATCAACAGTGTTAATACAAAAAAAGAAATAAAAATAAAAAACGATGATCAAATGAAAAAGTTTAAAGATTTCCAGTCGATTATGAAACGAACTGACGAATCTTCCTGAAAACATAAACGATTGGAAAATTTCTTCCAATCCAAAATTTCATTGAACATTGATTCGGATAATCTTGAACTGGAAAAAGGATTTATTACAGAATTATGAAAACTTGAAAACTTGATAGATGTAACTGAATTAAACAGGTGTTATAATGGCAAATTCCTGGAGAGGGGAAAAGAATATTAATTCATTTTCAGCGTAGCGTCATCTTCAAAAGGATTTATTTTAGCAATTATTTCAAATTATTCTTCCAAATACAGTTTTTCTGCCGGAAGTTCAAAGAATTATTTCCTTCAATTCACTTTTATTGGAAATTATTCCCAACTTTTTAATTTAGTTTCTTAATTTCAACACTTCACCGAAAATTTCATGAAATATTTTTTACGCAGCCATCTTAATGCTAAATTACTATGACATTCATTTATAGTTCTTTCTTCGCTGTTATAAAAAGAAATTTAAAAAAAGTTCTTGTTTTTGTTTGAAATTATCATTTTAAATCAAACAGGTCAAATTTTTTCCTTTTTTTTTTAGAAAAAACTAATGATTTTTTGAAGTAATATTTATTTTTTTAAAATTATTTAATCAATTTAATATGCTAATATGATACTGTAGCTCTTTATTTCTTGCAAATAAATTTATTAATTTAAACACGAATTATTCATAATAATTACTGCATAATTTCATTAATTTAAATACAAATTATTTATAATAATTACTGTATAATTTATCGCAAATGAATTTGTATCCGAAAGCTAAATTTACATGTTTATCACACAAACAAAACGACATACAATATTGCGCATCGCATTTTGAAGATTATTGCACAAAATGAGCTTTTATCAAAAATATGAAATAGAACTCTTCGGTATATATAAATAAAATCTGAGAGAAAAAATTATGGCTACGAGATGTGTTATTGCCATGGAAGTCTAATTTTTCTGCAATTCAAGTTAGCTACAGAATACGGAATCACGACCAAATTTTATTGTCCTCAAGAAAAAATTCAAACAATATTGCAAAGTATCCCATCTTTATGTGTGGTGTACTTGAGACTTTTTTTAAAAATTGAGGAATTAAATAAAGCATGACATTTCATATGATAAGTAAATTTTCTTTTGTCTAGGTCGAAACAGGAATCATAGTTACTGATTTCGTTTGAACAGCAACTGAATATTCTGGATTTGATGCACAATATGGTTGTATTGATGAAATACGCATATATGTTAATTAAAGTAACCGAAAATTTGTTTAATTTGGACGCTAGTATTCAAAAAATTTGTTATCAAATTAACAGCAACACTATATTTAGGATGCTAAAAACATGCAACAGGAAAAACGAATGAGAAGCATCGATTCTAGACGTTATCAAAATGATCCTGTATATGATGGTCATGCAGGACTAGATATGGATAAAGGCAATTATTTGGTACCAAATAACAAAGAGCTAACATTATACACGTCAGTTATTGTCCGGGAAAATGGTAAATTTCTTAATTACACATTTTACAACATTTATATCACGTCAACTAACACTCATGTTAATTCATTTACTTTCAAATTTACTTACCTTTCTTATCTTATTTAATCACATTTAATGTAATGTAAAATTTAAAAAGTAAAAAAAAACGAAACTTTATTTGAAATATTTTAAAATACTATTTTTAACAGAACTGTTGGAAAATTCGGAACATTATAATGACAAAATGGGTACTGATGACTACAATCAGTTCAAATCTTTACCGGTGGAAATGATAGAAAGCATAAAATCGAGCAACACTACAACCGATCAAAATGATTATTATTTTGCTGAAAATGAAATTTCGATATAACTTTGATTTGTGGAAATTTTCAAGAAAATATTACGGTACTGAGTACGATTTTATATTTTAATTTTCTTACAAAAATATGGCCATGAATTCATTTTATTTTACTTGTTTATTAAAATGTTCTGAATTCAAACATTCCCGAGTTTAATTTTTTAAATGAATAAACTCTTAATATTAAAAAAAAAATTTTTCTTTCAGAGAATGCGACGCGCAATATTGTATGTCGTTTTGTTTCTATGATAAACATGTAAATTTATCTTTTGTATACAAATTCGTCTGCTATAAATCATGCAGTGTTTATCAAAATTAATTTTTGTGTTTAAATTAATGAAATTATTATTATGAGTAATTTTTGCATTTAAATTAACAAATTTACCTGCAAGAATAAAGAGTTAAAAGTTGAAATCGACCTGGATTTCATGTAATCATTTAAACTGTATTCATTGTTAAATATTTCACCCTGAATTTATTGTACAAATTGGATACCAAAATATTTTACTTTATATTGTTTATTTTGAATGTTTTGCAGTATCTTGAAAAAAATAAAAAACAAAAAAAACAAGAAAAAAAAAAGAAAAAACAAGAAATAAAAAATGACAGGATGTGAAAAACATTTCTTGCATTAAAAATAATTAAATAGAAATAAATTAATACCTACAATAACTCAACAAATTTAAGGCGCTGTTAATCAAGCATAATCTATAACCATAGACATTGATGGAAATATCTATTGGATAATATGAGATACGTAGGAACGGAATAATTCGAATAATCAGTTAATTTAATTTATTATACATTTTATTTAGAAAATGTTCAAAATAAATGATCAAAAAGTGTGTACGTAATTCAACTGCAAACATAACTTTATTGGGATTTTTTATTAAAGGAAAAAACTTTTAATGATTGAAAGGTTGCCCATTTAAAGTCAAAAACTTCAATTTACCAAAAATTAACAGATTTCACAAATTTCTTGAAAAATGAAAAAACTCAGTAGAAATCACCGCAGGATCTTGCTTGCTTTCTATTGTGCCATCAAAATTCAAAGCGCTTTATTTTTATAATCATCCAAATATTTCAAAATTCATTGTCGTAATGGCTAATAATTAAAATATTGAGCTATCTCAAATTACTTAATTCATTCATTAACAAGTCATTAAAATAATCTCAGTACTCACGTTGAATTTGTCGAAAATGTTGGCTTTGACTTTATTCTTGCTCTTAAATTTGATTTTAAGTAAGTTACAATTGAATTCTAGTACAGTAAAAAAAATGAAATTTCCTCCCGCAAGTTTCTGCGCTTTAGCAAAGTTTCGCAAGTAATCAAAAAACACAAAAAGCAAAGAGCACACAAAAAAAGCAATAACAAAAAAATGTCCACAAAATTCCCAAAACTGCTTTATATCCTTTTCACATACTTTGGATCCAGTTGCTAATTCTTAAAGTATATTAAATAAATACAAATATTGCAACACATTTGCAATACAAAGCGAAAAAAAAACATTTGGTAATGTCATTTTGTTGGGCAGGCAATCAAAATAACGAATCAACAGAATTCAAATTTATTTGATATTTTGTAAGCTATGATCAAATTTCATGACAGCCCAAAAAGTATTCCAAAGAAATTTCTGCATTTCGGTGATAACACCGGAGATGACTCATAACAACTGCAAGCATAAAGTACTACAAAATTTCAAAATTGTTTAACTTCCTCCTCTTAAACCTTAGATTTAATTGCTTTAATACTTAAAGTTACTTCAAATGACAATGAAATTCTTTTGCATTTTTTACATTTTTTCATTTTTTAATTTTTTTATCTTTTTTATTATTTCATTTGTTGTTCTTTGAAATTTTTCTTTTACTTTTTTGTTTTTTTTCAAATGTTTCAAAACTTTAGTAAAGAAATAATAATGAAACCTTCGATAACTGTACAGTTTGCTAAGCTTCCAATATTGACGAATCTGTTGCCTCATTCATCACACAAGCTAAAAAAATCAAAAATTGGATGATTAAACAATATTAAATCCTATTTAAGATATTTTTACTGGATAGTAAACAGTATTAGTTATAATTAAGGTATTTATATAGGAGGGCAGTAGGCAGTATCAATCCTAATTATGGAATTTCTATACTGAAAGTAAACAATATCAACCTTATTTAAGGTATTTCCATAAGATAGTGAATAGCATTTGTCTTAATTAAGATATTTCCATAAGATAGTAAATAGTATTGGTCCTAATTAAGGTATTTCTTATTTCTTTTTACTTCATTTCAATTACTTTCATAAGCATATCTGCAAAATAGCTATTTTTTGCAGTGCCCCTGAACGGGCAACCCATTAATTATCAGTCAGTAAAGTTTTTCCTTTTTCTACAAAATCCGAATAAAGCTATAGTTTTTAGTTAAACAACTGTTTGCAAAAAAAAAAAAAAAATTAGCGATTGAATCCAAAGTATGTGAAAAAGATATAAAACAATTTTGGGAGTTTTCTGGACAATTTTGTGTTCTTGCATATGCTGTCTAGCGCTTGCGAAACTTTGCTAGAGCGCAGAAACTTGCAAGAGGGACTTTCATTCTTCTTACTGTCCCAGAATTCAATCGCAACTTACTTAAAATCAAATTCAAGAGCAACAAGAAAAAGCTAGCATTTCAAAAAAATTCAATGTGAATACTGGGATTCTTTTAACAACTTGTTATTGAATGGATATGGATCAACGTTTTGAAATTAGCCTAGCCCAAGCCTAGAAATTTAGTATCAACCATTACGAGAATGAGTTCTGGAGTCTTTGGATGATTAAAAAAATAAAGCACTTCGGATTTTGATGACACAATAGAGAGTTAGCAAGATGATGCGGTAATTTCTGCTCGTTTTTTTTCATTTTTCAAAGAATTTGTGAAAGCTGTTGATTTGTTATATAGTCATATTTGTACTGCAAATATGTACACACCTTTTGATGATTTGTTTTGAACATTTTCTTAATAAAGTGTATGATAAATAAAATGATTATTAGAATTATTCCGTTCTTACGTATCTCATATTATCCAACAGATATTTCCATCATATGTATGGTTATAGATTATATCTGATTAACAACGTCTTAAATTTGTTGGATTATTTTGGGTGTTAACTTATTTCTGTTTAATTATTTTTAATGCAAGGAATATTTTCCACATCTTCTCGTTTTTTATTTTTTGTTTTTTAATTTTTTCCTATTCCTTGTTTTTTCGTTTTTCGTTTTTTCAAAATACTTCAAAACACTCAAAATAAACAACATATGAAAAAATGCTTCAGTACTCAATTTGACATTAAATTCAGGGTGAAATATTTAACAATGATTACAATTTAGACGTGTGATATCCAGGCTGATTTCAACCTTGACTCTTCATTTCTTGCAAATAAATTTATTAATCATAATACACAAATTATTCATAACATTTATCGCATAATTTCATTACTCGGAAAATGTGATGACTTGGAAATGTTTGAATTCAAAACATTTCAATAAACAAGGGAACATTTTGTGCAAATTCACTCTAGCAGAAAATATTGTTTTGTTCCATATATTTTTTTTTGTATTTCAAACATAGTTCTAACTTGTAATAGAAAGTAAATCTGGAAAAATATTTATTTTTAGGAGGATAAATAAATGCATTAATAAAATTACGCCAGGAAAACAATTCCAAATGCACCTTGTTCAAGTGATTACTGTGTCTTTTCAAGACTTTCACTTCTAATAACACAAAGAGTTGACATATTTGGCTGCATGGATGAATCTGTTTGTTCGCTTGGTACGTTCATTTCAACTCTCTTCGATCACGTCTTTTATTTTTCAAACAACTTACTGTGATAGCCTAAAATGTATCTGAGAGTTTTGCTACAACTAAAACAAAAATTTGCATTTCCTTCGAGTAATTTTTTTTTCACCGAAATGGAACAAAAGAAATGGTTTATCTAAAAATATTCCAATTTGATATAGAATTTAAGAATTAATGTTTCATTAAATTTACAATGACAGTACGAAAATACAAATCAAAAATACAAATTAATTTGAAAAGAAATGTAATCAGAAACGAAATTTGAGTAAAAAAATCAGCGCGGAGTATTTTCAAGCAAAAAGTAATGAAGCAAATCTATCCCAAATATTACGAGATAATATGGGGGGTTGTTAGAGTAATTCCGGAAAAAATACTAGTGCTTAAAGCAATCAAAAAAAAATCTGTTATATTATTTCTTTCAAATAAAAGGTCAAAGAAAGAATATAGTATGTCTCATTTTACTCGAATCAAAGAGATTCGATTGCAATAGAAAAAAAAAACTAGTGAAATTAAATTCCGGAAGAAACATTAATGTTTGAAGCATTAAAAAAAATATGTTATATTACCTCTTTTATAAGAAAGAAATTAAAACAAACCACTAAAATACCGATAACACTAGCTCCGCACAATGCACTTATTATGATTATGTATGTTGGCCTGAAATGAATTATTTTCTCAGGAATTTCATGATATTTTCAGTGGCGAAGTTCATTCTTTTCAGAATACTTTGAGAGGGCTATCTAATTCTTGCTCTTAGTTACTAAATAAGCATTGCTTAGCTGCGAAGAATTCATTAAGAAAATAACTTATTTTATATATTATTTCAAAGAAGACAAAATTTGTAACCTTGATTCAAGAAAACCTGCACGAAGTTCATCCTTACTCCCTAGATCTTTTTCACAGATACCAGTCGTATAATCTGTCTTATAACCTTCCGGACATTGTTCCATGCAAAGCTAACGAACAAATCTCGTTAATTAGACAAGAAATTAATTTTTCAATTTACTAGTTACTAATTTGAAAAAAATAAACGAAAATTGAATTTGATAGGTTAAACAATATCAGATTTGTTGATGAAAAATGTAATAAAAATTTTTTGAATTTTAAAAAAAGTACGAACCAAACTATCGTTTTTTAAAATACCAGCTTTGGCACATCGTGTACAGTTTGAGGGACCAGGACCTTTGCAACCCTTTGATGGTTCACATAGTTCACTACATAGTTCACATTCACCAGTAATATGCTCTGATTTGGGTCGTACCATAAATGAATCTCTGAACAATAATACTATTATATCAAAATAAATAGTACTTTATAAACCGCCAAAATTTTAATTGAATGAGATTTAAGATCTACAAATAAAATATTTTAAGCAAAATTCATAAGCCTAAAATTACGCTTTGCACTCCATTGTGCAATAACGGCCATTGGATCTAGAGTTCGAAATATAATTCATACATTCACAACCATGTTGTTCTACAAGTGGTCCGTAACCAGTACAAGTTGAACATTCTTCACTACATATTCTACATTCCTGAAAAAAATCTATTAAAAATTTCACGAAATTTTTGAAAAGCATATTTTGGAATCTGTTTCAAATATAAGCTATTGCACTGCTACACGGAAACGGTTAAGTTACAAAATGAATTATCACAAAATGTTACTGTTACAAAAATATTACCAGTATTGCTAGCATGAGAGCGCCATTATTGCAGCAAAAAAGCTTTACACTATTTGCAAATTTTTTTTCTTGTCTTTAAATTATAAGCTTATCGAAAAACCATTTCGAATTCATAATTTAAACAATATTTAAAGATTCGAGATGGTCTTTTTTAGATTCGTATTTTAAATACGAATCTAAAAAATTGAGAAATCAGAAACATTCATATGTTTTGAATAAATTTTAGAAATAAATAGCCATGCATGACTAAATTTTACTTTTTCTTTACTTCCTTAACTCATTTTTTTCATTACGTTTAGTTGACAACTAATTTCATAAATAAACTGCTGGAAGTTAAAATAAAAAAAAACTTACAAATCTCTCAACAAGCGCTTTATAAGCTGCTGCTGTAAGATAGAAATTATATAAGCCATTTTCTTCACATACATCTTTTGAATGACCCGTATAATATAGGCATATAAACTTTAGGCCTGTTTTATCGTCAAGAAAACGTTTTGCATAATTGCATTTATTGCAACCATTTTCGCCCACTATATTACTTGGGCCAGTACAACTTAAAAATTTCAAATTGTAGAAAATAAAAAAATTTCATTTTCTATTTATTTTTTTTTTTAAGAAAAAGCAATCAATAGTGATAAATGATTTTAGTATTGAAATAATAACAATTTGAAATTTGATAATTTAGATTAAAAATTTGAAAAAAATATCGAACCCAAAATTATAGCATGCTGGACTGCATAGTAGACATTCATTTTTGTGTTTATAATGTGTAGCCGATGGACATTCTAATACGCATTCCTTTTCATGACCTTTCTGCATGCGATAATGCTTGCATTCGGTGCAATCTTGCAATGTTGGTCCATTACAACTTCGGCATAACTCATGACATTTATGGCAATTTTTACCCGCAACATAATATCTTAAAATGCATTAATAGAATTTAAATTAACAAATTAATCATTTCAAGACTGACTGTAAAATTTTAGTGGTGATTAAAAAAAAAAATAAAATAACTCTTCTAAAGGACAATCTTCGGAGCATTCTCCTTCAACATTGTAATCATTGCATTCAGCACACATTTTTGGTCCTGCACCCCAACATCCATAACGTGGATCACAAGCATCATCACAATGTTTATCATTTTCAGCTAAAAAAAATATATTTGCAAATACCTATTGAGTAAAATAATTTGTAATTAATAATAATCGTTATAAGTATAATAAATATCTTACTGCAAAATTGATTGTTTGTCATTACTACAACCAAATCAGCAACATTATCTGTTTGCATCATTATCGTCCAATAGTTTCGTAAAAAATCAACATAACAAAGTTGTTTATTATTCACGATGTATACACGCCCGTTTCGTATTCTTTTTAATGACCGTAATCCAAGTTCTTGTAAGTTATCATTGTTACTAATTACTAATGAATATTGTTGACCACTGAAATAATAACAGTTTTAAGCTACAACATATTTATCTTAAATTAAATTAATTCTTTTAGGGAATTTTTTCCTTCTTTAAATCTGTTTCAATTTTTACATGCTTTAATTCAATCAAAATATTAGATGAAAAGGAAAAAAAGTTTAGCAAAAAAGTACAATTGAAAAAAAAAAGATCTCAAATGATATTATTTACCTAAGTTTTCGTCCTTCAATGGTTTTCAAATTACGAAGAAAGCTTAATGATGTAGGTGAATATTCACCAGCTTGAATAAACACATATTCGGTAACAATTTCTATATTTTTCAAAATTTCCAACATTTCAAATGTTAATCCTGATGTATTCTTTGTTGATAGCCTGAAAATTTAATTCTTTATTTCTTTAGATTTCAGCCTTTTCAAAAGTTTTAACTAACATATGAATGGAATGATGAATGCAGAAGAAAAACAATGTAATAAATCTAATTCGATTCGAATAAAATTTTTCCTAATTCATTGCAGTTTTTTCTTTTTTTGACTTTTAAATTTCAAAAGTGTAAAATAAAGACAATTCAAATAAAAAAAGTAGTCAAATATACCCATCGGAAAAAAACTTTGTATGAGTTTTAAATGTGTGCCGTAAAATCTTAATGAAACCTTCGATAACTGTACAGTTTGCTAAACTTCCAATATTAAACGAATCTATTGCTTCGTTCATGACACAAGCTAAAAAAAATCTAATATTAGATAATTAAACAATACTGAATCCTATTTAAGGTATTTTTGCAAGTAAATAAACAGTATTAGTTATAATTAAGGTATTTCCATAGGAGGGCAGTAGGCAGTATCGATCCTAATTATGGTATTTCTATACTGAAAGTAAACAATATCAACCTTATTTAAGGTATTTCCATAAGATAGTGAATAGCATTTGTTTTAATTAAGATATTTCCATAAAACAGTAAATAGTATTGGTCTTAATTAAGGTATCTCCTAAAACAGTCAGCAGTATTAGTCCTAATAAGGTATTTATTTCCTGAGAAAGTGAACCGTATTACTCTAAGGTCATTCCAAGTAGCATCCTAACAATTATTAAGTTAAACTTTGAAAAGTTCCAAACGGAAATATAAATAATATTTTTCGCGAAATATTGTGTTGCATTTTCAAAATTTAAGTTTTCATATGGTCATTGAGCATTTAAAATGTTAATTTAATAATTGCATATTTTTTTTTTACAACTAAAAAGATGTAATCATAAAAATTGCCATTTTTAAGGAAAATCGCTGTAATGTTTACCTTTTGGGCATATTCCTTTGGGGCATATCTCACAAATTCGAGTATTTTTAACCGGGTCATGCCAATAGCCTGGTGCACAATAGGCAGTACAAACTTCTTTCTGGATAAGTGTCTCATCTATAAGAGTTATTGAAAAATTTTACTCCGATAATTTTCATATAATTTAAAATTTTACATGAAATTTACTTACTGAATTTTTCTATTTTAACATTAATTCTAAACATCTAAAAATATTTCAAACATAAAAGTATAAATACTCTTCGAAAATGACTAATAAAACAAATAAACAAATTCCACATTTTTTTCAATAACAAACCTGGACATTGCTTTACGCAGTGTCGATCATAAATGTATCGTGGATCGGGATGTCTTATCACTATTTTCTGGAAAATATCATACTTCAATAATCCATTACAGTGTGTTACGCATTTCGAATCTTGCTCGAAATGAGCACAAGCCTAAAAATGTTAATTGATTAATTATAATTTGTTACGGTAACAAAAAAAAAAAAAATGAAACACTTATAGATAATTTTTGAAGATATACAAATTTATCAAATGATAGTTAAATTAAAAAATCAACAAAAAACTAACATTTTCATTTTGCGTGGAATTTTTTTTTTGAATAAAAACTTTTTTAAATGAAATTTTACAAAAATTAATGTTTGCTCAAAATAATTTATTATGTCCTTCTTTTTTTTTGAAAATTTTTATTTCAACTTTAAATAATATTTTTCAGTTTGTCAAAAAATAAATATAAAATTGCTTGAAATTTGCGAAAAATTTAAACATTTAAAAAAAATAACTGAAATAATAACGAACAACGCAAGCATTTGGGCCGCTACCACTACAACCTGCAGCGCATTCTTCGTCACAGCAATGTAACTTTTGGTCGCTTTCACTTTTATAGCAGGAATGTGCTGCACAATAATCTGGACATGTTGAACGATATACTAAAATTACGATACTTTGTTTTTCAGGATTTTTTCTAAGTATATTCTAAAGAATAAAAAGAAAAAATGAAATTGCATTCATTTTTTTCATATTTCAAAAATGATCAATTTTTGACCAATGCCTGGAATAAAAATGATTTGATCAGACCTGTTTGACACATTTCCTCAGTTGGTCCCCAACAATGATTACCACATTTTTTTGCGCATTCAGTTTCATTATTTTTACATTCTTTAAAATTATCGAGAAATCGCACTCGTAATTCATTTTTTTCACCCGTAATCTAAATATCTTTTTTAATTTTTAAACAGCTATTTAAATGATCTTATTGAAATTTTGACAGGTAATGTGGTGTGTCATTTTCATTTAAAATTATTACATAAATAATTTTAAATTATACTTCGTAATAGGATACAGTACTGTTCCAATTACATAAATATGGATTATTCGTTAGCACTATATCACCTTGCCGAATACCTGAATTATAAAAATATTTTTTCAAATTATATCATCAAATAACTTTAACGTTGTGAAATATGCAAATAGTTTTTCTCATTTTTTTTATTAATAGATTTTAAAAAAAAGAATTAAAAAATACACTGAGTGATGATGATGATGATACATTGGCTAATTTAATTGATAATTTAAAACTTTACTTCTTAATTTTGGCATATTGACATATTTTAAATTATGATTATAGCTTATATTTATTGCTCCTATATCTTTATGCAGCGTTTCACCCCAAATTATTTCCAAATTTCGTAGCGTAATTCGTTCGAAATCATTTGCATAGATCAATAGATAACCGGTAATCTAAAATTGCTTACGAAATAAAAACATGAGTTATATGTAATTGTAATTTCAACAAATATCAAATTTTGGCTGAATTTTACTCTGATTAATTTATTTGAATAGGTCAAAAACTGAAAAACTCCACGATCAATCGATCAGTTCAGATCATATTAATTTCTAAAACCAATGTCATGAATTCTGGGCCAAGTTTAGCAAATTCTGAATAAATATTAGTCGACAGCTCCAAAAAGTATCTGAGTGAAAAAAAACCGCTAAATAGATTGGTAAAATCAAAAAACGAAAAATCATTGATCAATTAAAATATGAATCACAAAAAGAACCTGTTCAATATGATCTAAAAAACTGAAAAATTTTTCCGGATCAGTTCCATTCAGATGTTCCTGTTTTATGTTGGTTATTTCCAGATTCCCATAAAGTCGAGTGCAATTCCGATATTGCCTCATTAGCTGGTTAATTCGATTCTCGACATGCAGTTCCGGTCCATCTTCATCTATTCCAAAGCAAACTAAAAATTACAGAAAATAAATTATATCTCAAGAACTTTAACAGTTTACGGGTCTTATTTTCCTGCTTTTTTTCATCTTTCACCGTGAAATGCAGTTTAAAGTTCGGACTATAGAATTTCATCATTATTGACAAATGCAACATTACAACACTCTGGAGTAGTCAAAAGTTATATATCCTGAAACAATTCAAGCAAACAAACATAGGTTGCTTAAAGTAGTTAAGGAAAAGAGTTTTAGAAATATTTACTCTAAAAATTTGCAAAAATCACATTTTCAGGATATACATAAAGTATATAAAAAGTATACAATAAAATTAAACGGATGCAATCAAAATTTAGAACGACAACAAATTTGCATTTTAGCAATCTTAAAGATATACCAAGAAAAAAATTTTATCATTAGGAATGTAAAATTCCGTTAGAAATTTTTATAAACTGGAATGTCGAAAAAAAATTTTGGCAAAATGTTTAAATTTACTTTGCCTTTCTGTTCTAACTGAACAATTCGCGCACTTGGAAGCATATAACTTTAATGTAAATAATTTTTAAATTTTATTTATTTTTTCTGATTGATGCAAATTGGTATTTTGTTAAATATTTGGGCCTAATTCTAATAAATACTCTCAACTATTTCATTTAAGAATCATTGCTTTTAGCCTTTAAATTTATTAAAAAGAACTAAACGAACGACTAATCAATGTTATTTTATGTTAATTGATATACATGTTGCTGATTTCAATTTCTAAAAAAGAGAGTGAAGAGAGCGAATAGTGAGAAAATTGAGAGAGATAGAGTAATGAGAAAATAGAGAGAGTAATGAGGTTTTCTAAGCTTATCAAATAAATGTCATACGATATTTTAAGATGGGCCTGTCTTTAGCAATAATGCTATTAGTATGTATTGTAGAAAATTAAATAAGAAAGGCTGGTAACACCGAAAGATCCTAGTACGATTAATTAAATGATTGGTTGGCCAAAAAAAAACAATACTTGTTGTTATAATTCCTAAATACTGTTTATTTCATTTTATTTATATGTTCTAACCATAATTGTACACTATTTAATTAAATAAATTTTATATGAGAAAAAAAAGTTGAATATTTGATGAAAAAATATTAAAAGCAAAATAACGAGACTTTGTTGTTGATAGGGTATCAGTCATTTGCTTTTGTTAATAATTTTTTTTTTTGAGTTTTTATTTTAAAAAAGGAAACTAAATTTATATAACAATAAATTAAACACGATAAAAAATTTTTTTATTCATTAAATTTTCACATAAATTTTTTAATGCGTTAGAAGAAAAAGTTCGAAAAAATTGCCTCTCAATTTATTTCCTTGAAATCCTAGAAATTAGCTCAATTTTAACATTAATTTAAACTAAAATATAAGTAAGATTATGGACAGCAATATTCATGAAATATTGTCAAATTGTGATTTAAAAATTTAAATTTTCCTGAAATAATTATATTTTGAAATACTATACACAACAATAACTAACAGTTTCGTGATGTCTCATACAGCTCAGCCATATGACTTAATGCGTGTACCCATTGAATTAAGTTTAATGACAGCAATGCCAGTGAAATTAATAATCGATATTTGGTATAATACATCGATGGATAGATGTATGGAAGGACTGTCTATTTGGAAATTACTGATTTTTCGTGATATAAAAATTTTTGATACAAATTCATAGTTTAAAATTTTGAAGCAAATAAAAACACAACAAAAAGAAGTTACAGCAGTTGATATTTTCAATTTTTTTTTGCCTCTTGACTTTTTTACTATTAAGATTTTTTGTTCTTTACCTTTTCTCGAAAATTTTTTTATTTTCTTTTTGAATGTCTTGATCTGACAGCAGCTGATAGCCTGCAATACTTTACTTCTGCATCGAATTCAATTAATGATTTTGAAACAGGTTAGGAAATTTTTTTATTAGCATGCAAACGGTTCGAACGATAAAAGTGAGCCAAATTTTCAAAAAAATAGATTTTCTTTACTTCCTATTAAGAAAATTGGAATTTTACAACAATTTTATGAAAATCTGGCTATAAGTGAATTGAACAGGTGTATATCCGAAATTCAGTAATTTCTTACTGCACAATCGACAGTGATCCAAGCGCACAACTAATTGACAATCAACGACAAACAAAACCGCACAATAACAGCGCGCCAGCAAACAATAAAATAATGTTAAGTTCAGCCGATACATATATGTTGGAGGAATGTGGAAATGTAAAAATTACAATAATTCATAGGCAAATTTTCGACAGTGTTGAAATGTATAAAAATGCAACAAAATTGTGATATTAAACCATGCTTAAATAAAATCCAAACGAATATCGAAAAATATCAGTGTGTTAACGAATATTAGCACAAAATAATAACTTCGTAGGCCTTAATGTTAACTCATTTCTATGACTTTATAATTAAAAATCAATGAATTGAATACATACTGCAAAAAATACTACTGTAAAGGAATAGTTTACTTATCTAACACACCATATCATTTTATCTAATTTGTCAAATAATTTTTTCTATGCACAAAAATCGATGAATTGAATGCATACTGTAAAAAATGTAAAATGCATGCTAAATAATGCATACTTACTGTAAAAGATTTGCTTAGCCAATAGATCATAGCATTTAGTATTTATTTAATTTGTTAAATAAATATATGCCTTTACAATGCTAATTCTCCAAAGATTTAATAATTCCGTATCCCTTAAGTTTATCTTATTTTTTGGTTTAGCTGTGGAATTTGTATACTGTTCCACTATTATCTCTTCGAACAATTAATTTGTTAAATATTTAAGTTTCATTTGATTTTTAATTTTGAATTCATTTATCATTTGAAATGCTTTAAGAGATATAATGAGCAAATCTCTAATTATTGTCCAATTAATTAGCGATTAATGATAGCGACAATACTGCGTGATAACTACAATTCGTCTTATTACAATAAGACATAGATTAGCAAAAATTGCAATGCTCATGTTTGTCTCCCGGTTTGCTATTACTGGATAAAGGTATGGAGAAATTGTATAATTAATCTAATCAATATATGCAATTAATTTATGATCAGAAAGTAATTGAACAGGAATTTTTTTTTGTCAGAAATAAAAAAATTACCAATGCTTTTTCATAAATTTAAATTATATTTTTAAAATATGCGAAATTTTAAAGTAATGAGTTTTAATTATTGATTTATTATGGTTGAAGCTTATTGTTTGATTCATTCATTTCTTTTAGAAATTTCTTCACAGAATTTTTTTCTGTTTTTTGCGTTTCTCCCTTTTCTAAAGAAAATTTTGTATTATATTAAGAAATCAAAGTAAAAAAATTATTTTAGGAGAACAGAAAGTAATTTTAGGAAATTGAGAACGCACTTGAATTTGGTTCAGATCCGTTAATTCCTAAACATGAACAATGTAATGCAGCCAATATCGAAAATTAATCCTAAAAATTCATGAACATTTAAAAAAGTTCTCTTTCTTTCGAAATAATTTGAAATCACTAATCCAAAATGCTGTAGATAGCATCAATTTTTCAAAAAATTAGTTTCAGTGTTGAATATACTAATGCTGTCATTAAATAAATTAGTGTTAGTATTAAAATAAATAGTATAAATATATATCTAAATCAAATAATACAAATATGACACTAAATTGTCAGCACCAAGTTAATTAGTGTATCGAACGTTTATGAGTCCATTTTTAAATTTGTATCATTAAAAAAATCCTCTTTGACGATAGAATCATTAGAGTTCGGAAGATAAAGTTGTTTCAGACAGTTATTCCTATTACTACTGCTATTCCAGCTATCTATTACTACTGTAACATGACTGAAATCACGGAAACGCGTCAAGTATTTTTCAAAAAAAAGAAATAAGCTAGTATTGGTTCATATCAAACCAAATTGTGCTTTATCTACATAGGACCAGAAACGGTGAATGTAATTTGTACGGTATTGTGGTCGTGCTAAACAATTCCGTTTTACGGCAAACTCTTCGTTTCGCTTTTGTTTATGGAATGATAAACCAATAAATCAAGATGGATAAGTGGAAAAGAAATGATGCAAATAATGCGATAAAATTATATCATACTACCAGTTAATTTATCTTACAACAAATCACCAGCAATCGTTCATAAGAAAAAAGGATTCTATCAAATTCTCTTTCCTTAATCTGTTCATTTAGAATTCAAATTTCAAACTTTTTTATTCATTGTGGATATTTTGTGGACAAACAGAAATACTGGTGCGTTTGGTTTTTAATATTATATATATATATATCGGTTGAATCATTAAATTGAATTTTCTGACTGATTTTACATCATTTCAATTACTTTCATAAGCATAACTGCAGAATAGCTATTTTTTGCAGCGCCTCTAAACGAGCAACCCATTAATTATCAGTCAGTAAAGTTTCCCTTTTTCTACAGAATCCGAATAAAGCTATAGTTTTTTAGTTGAACTATTACAAAAAAAAAAAAAAAAAAAAAAAATTAGCGATTGAATCCAAAGTATGTCAAAGGATGTAAAATAGTCTTGGGAATTTTTGTGGACATTTTTGTATTCTTACATATGTTGTCTAGCGCTTATGAAACTTTGCTAAAACGCAGAAACTTGCCGGAGAAAATTTCATTTTTTTACCGCCCTAGAATTCAATTGTAACTTACTTAAAATCAAATTTAAGAGCAAAAATAAAGTCAAAGCAGACAT
Source organism: Mansonella perstans (assembly GCA_037074765.1). Lineage (NCBI taxonomy): Eukaryota > Metazoa > Nematoda > Chromadorea > Rhabditida > Onchocercidae > Mansonella > Mansonella perstans. The sequence goes on from JBAMDO010000021.1 coordinate 180,361, forward strand.
TTTCGACAAATTCAACGTGAGTACTGAAATTATTTTAGTGACTTGTCAATGAATGTCAATCATAGTTATCGACAATGTTATCTTAATTATAAAGTAAATGAACAGGAAAAGACGTTTGGTAAGGCTATTTGTTGAGCAGGCAATTAAAATAACGATATAGCTGAATTCAAATTCATTTGTTATTTAATAAGCTATCACCAAATTTTATGACAGTCAAAAATGCATCCCTAAAAAATTTCTGCATCTTGGTGATGACACCGAAGATGATGGATAACAAATGCAAGCACAAAATGATTACAAAATCGCGAAATTGCTTAACTACCTCCTCTTAAACCTTAAATTCAATTGTTTTAATATTTAAAGTTACTTCAAGTAGCAATGAAATTCTTTTGCTTTTTTATATTTTTTCATTTTTTTTTACTTCTTTTTTTATCTTTTTTTATTTCATTTGTTGTTCTTTAAAATTTTTCTTTTACTTTTTTGTTTCTTTTTTTTCAAATGTTCCAAAACTTTAGTGAAAAAAATAATGTTATAAAAAAAAGAAATTAAGGATGAAGACGTGTAAAAATCAGAAAAGGATAAAAAGCAATTTAAAACGTCAAATAGCTTTTGCTTGAAGTCACGATTTCCTCAAATTTATCATCTGATTTGTAACTTCGAAAATTCGAAATTTCATTTACGAAAAGCAAAATTGAAATTGAAAATTCAAAACTTACGCTGTGATCTTCTTCAAAACAAACGATTTGGAAAATTAGTAATTCAAAACACCAATTAGTAACCATATGCCTGAGTAAAACAACTTTGACAAAAACAACAAAAAAAGAAATGAAAAATACTTTTCAGAGAACTCACCATGCAGTTTGGCTGCGAGAATTCTCTATTTCTTTAGGATCCCAATTTCTTCAAGATACATGTCACAGTCTACAAGGATAACATATACAGGAGATTTCCGAATGCATACAATTATCAGTGCGAAATTTTAATCTGCGAAACTTTTAAACTTACCAAATATTATCGACTCGTCAGCATTTCGAATCATCTTGTACGGGTTGATTTCGGGCACAATCAGTAGCTCGTTATATTTGGAATGATAAACCTAACACTCCGGTAAGTGAAAGCTTACGAGCTTGCTGGTATTCCTTTGCATTCTTCTTCTTCTGCAATCGGAACTCATACTGTCCGAGAACGCCTGAAACATATATTCATGTCTCTTCTTGCACCAATTCTGATAGCGATTCATATTAGTATGGAAGGTCGGAAGTTATACACTAAATTAGGTCATATTTAATGCAAAGCCACTATACTTTGTCCCACCATACTTCATCTTATATAAGATTCAGAAAAAACAAGCATACTAAATTTGCCAAGTTCAGTAAATGTTTTTCCGATACTTGGAAGTAAAGCAGCTGCTCATCACGCATGCAATTTTTCGGAATAGTGTAGTTTAAAAAGAATAAACTACCCGACACAATAAACAATTATCCGATATATTACAAAGTTAAGTAATAAAATTTTTGTAATCCATCGATAACCTTCTCATCATCATAATAATATGCAAAAGTCTCACTAACACATAACGTGCAGAGCTTTTATTTCGTTTTGCTTACTGATGGACCATTTCATCCCATCAGAAACTATTATTAAGAAAAAAAAAGGTGATCAATGCAACACATCTTTCCATTTTTCTCTGGATTAATTGTTATTGGTTTATTGCATCAAATAAAAATTTCAAACAATCATTTTAGTAATATATACATTTCAGTAATTCATATTTCGATTGAATCATTAAATTAAATTTTCTAACTGATTTCACGTCATTTCAAATTTTTCATAAGCATATCTACAGAATAGCTTTTTTTTTTCACATCTGTGGAATATAATTCGCACCAACCGTCAAATGCATGTTTCTATGATCAATTTCTGATGATCAAATTAACAGCGAGTTTATTCGGTAATACGCAGTCAGAAATCAATCTATTTCTACCATTTTTATTCTCTTATCTAAACGCAATTATACTTACATATATTTCTATTGATTTCATGCTAATCCAAAATAAATAAACATGGTAAAAGACCAATATAATTGAACATGACTACGATAAATTAATCTCTTACAAGTCAGATAATATAAAATAATATATGTTCATTAATTTTAATGTGAAACATTTAACAGATCAAATGACATTTTTTTTTTATATTTTTTTTTTGAAATTCTCGAAAATATTGGGTATTGTTACTGCAACATCTCTGAAATTGCTACTGTAACATCTCTGAAATTACCGAAACACTCCAAGTATTTTCTTCAACAACGAAAAAGGAAGACGGAACTATTAATGGTTCATATCAAAATTAATTGCGCTTTTTATACTTCGATTACGGAAGCAACGAATGTAATTTTTACGGTATTGTATGCGTGTTGAACAGTTTCATTTTTCGGCAATCTGTTTTTTCCACTTTTATTTACTGAATGGCAAAGACTGAATTAAGGTGGATAAATAGAAAAGTAATGATGTTAATGAGTGCGATAAAGAAAATAAAAATTAAATGGAAGCGAATAAATTCAAAGTGTGTGAAAAGGAAGAGAAGCATTTTTGAAAATTTTGTGCACATTTTTGTGTTCTTGTTTATGTTGTTGTTGCAGAAGTTTACTAAAGCGCAGAAACCTGCGAGAGCATCATTAGAGATATACATGCAATATACACTCTGTTTGACTTACTGATAGGCATTTTATCCGATCAGAAATAATTATTAATAAAAAAAAGTACATCGATCAGTTCAACATACCTTTTCATTTTTTTTTGGATTAACTGTTGTTGGTTTATGTTGTATCTCAAACTTTTCAAACAATCATTCAATAATTAGAGCATATTTCGAATGACTCAGTAAATTGAACTTACTAATTTTATTGATTTTGACTGATTTTACGTCATTTTAATTTCTTTCAATAAGCATAATTGCAGAATAGTTGTTTTCATGTATTGCCTCTAAATGACAATGACACAATTCAAGCATTAATCCGTAAAGTTTTTTCCTTTTTTACAAAATTCCAATAATGTTATGTTTACATTGGAATTGCTATTTACACTTCTTTTTCCATCATTTATTGCATTCCTTAATAACGTACCAAACAAAATGATTATTAGCCTTATTTCATTTTTGCATATCTCATATTTTCTTGTACTAAAAATAATTAAACAAAAATATTTAAATACTCAAAATAACCCAACAAATTTAGAACGCTGATAAAAAAATAATCTAAAATAATACAGATTGATGAAAATATCAATTGGAACTAGAACTTTTTGACTGAAAATTACAGAAGTATGTTGATGAGACAGTTGTCCTGACGTACATGACATTGAGTGACAAGGACGACGAAGTGAACTACATGAATTTCTTCATCGGAGCGAACGTAATGGGTGATAACCACAAATCATCATGTCAATAGGACATCGATTAATGAAAACTTCAATGCTCATGATAGTCTTCCGATATGCCATTGCTGGATAGGGGTATGGAGAAATTATATAACTAATTTAATTAATGTACCCAATCGATTTATGATCAGAAAGTAATTGAACAGGATTTTTTTGTCAGAAATTAATTGATGGATTTCATAAAAGTATTAATAAGTCATCTAAAAACTTACAAAGTTTTTTCATCAATTTAAATCATATGTTCGAAATGTATAACATTTTAAAGTAATGACTTTTAATTATTGGTTTATTATGATTAATAGCTTATTGTTTGATTCATCCATTTCTTTAGGAAATTTCTTCGTAGAATTCTTTTTTATTTTTATGTTTCTCTCTTTTCTAAAAAAAATATTAATATTATATTAAGAAATCAAAGTAAAAAAAATTATTCTAGGAGAACAGAAAGTAATTTTAGAAAATCGAGAATACACTTGAATTTGGTCCAGATCCATTAATTTCTGAACATGAACAATGTAATGAACGAGTATCGAAAATTAATCCTGAAACTTTATGACCATTTAAAAAAGTTCTCTTTCTTCCAAAATAATTTGAAATCACTAAACTAAGTGCTGTAGATAGTATCAATTTTTCAAAAAATTAGTTTCAATGTTGAATATACTACTGCTGTCATTAAATGAATTAGTGTTACTATTAAACTAAATAGTATAAATATATATCTAAGTGAAATAATACAAATATGACACTAAATTGTGTCAGTACCAAGTTAATTAGTGTATCGAAAGTTTATAAATCCATTTTTAAATTTGCTTCGTTTAAAATTCCTCTCTGATAATAGAATCATGGAAGGATAAGGTTGTTTCAGGATAAAGTTGTTTCAATAAATTTATTCTAACATCTACTGCTACTCCTAGTACCTATTGCTCCTGTAATATTTCTGAAATCATCGATACATTCCAAGTATTTTCTTCAAAAACGAAAAAAGGAATAACAGAACTAATAATGGTTCATTTCAAAAAAAAATTGTGCTTTATAAGGGTCAATAACAAAAGTAATGAGTATAATTTGTCTGCGATTATGTATGCATTGAACAATTCCATTTTTCGGCAATCTGCTTTTTTCCGTTTTGTTCATCGAACTTATTTCTTTTTACATCATTTCAATTACTTTCATAAGCATATCTGCAGAATAGCTTTTTTTTGCAAAGCCTATAAATGGATAATCCATTAATCACCAATCTGTAAAGTTTTTCCTTTTTTTACAGAATCCGAATAAAGCTATGCTTTTTCAGTTGAATGGCTATTTACACGCATTTTTTGCTCATTTATTGCAAATTTTCTTAATAAATGTATGAACTGAGTAAAAAAAGTATTAGACTTTCACTCGAGCGTATTAGACTTCCACACATATTTCATTGTAACATAGTTCCAGGTTGATTTGTTTATTCTGCATCTCAGAGCTTTTGCTCTGAGGATTTCGTTCATTTAGTTGATTTATTCGATTTTTATTCGATTCGATTTTTTCTTAGCATCTTTATCAATTGCACTAAAAAAAATAAAAAATAAAAAAATAATAAAAAAATAAGAAAAAAATAAAAAAAAAGTTAAATAAAACTTCTTTCTCTCTATTTCGCTATAAAGGATTGCTGATAATTTGTTATCATTGAAAGATAAAATGGTAGTAAATCTAATTTTATGGCACTCATTGATTGTTGCTTTTCTATCAATCCATCTTAATTCATTACTTTACTATTCGATAAACAAAAATGGAAAAAACAACGCTTACGCAATATCAGAGAAATTATATTCACTACTTTCCTTATATATAAAGCACAATTTTTTTGATATAAACCATTAATAGTTCAGTTTTTCCTTTCTTCGTTATTGAAGAAAATACTTGGAGTGTCTCGGTGATTTCAGGGATGTTAAAGTAACAGAGGAGTGGCAATAGATAAGGAGCAATCGCCCGAACCAACTTTATCCTTTCAGTTCTGATGATTCTATCATCAAAAAGAATTCTTAATGACACAATTTTAAAAAAAGCTAACATTCGATAGAAACCACAGCATAATTCATAATTCACGTCAAAGTCGCTATTAGTTCAGATGTAGCGAGATTTATTATTTTTCCTTATTTTCATTATTTACTGTGGTGCAAGCAATGCAGGAGTTGGTAAAATTCACAAAATTCAAAATTTCTAAATTAATCCGAGTTCAAGATTCGGGTTGAAAATTTATTGTTACTTTGGTATTATTTCTTTATTGATGAGATCTGAGCAAACTTCAGAAATGACTTCAATGCATTACTTCAGCTTCATCATGTGATATAGTTGCAACTGTTGGAACTGCTGTTTTTGACGGTGATGAAACTTGAGACAGAAAAAGCGGTTCTGACAACGGTAAATGGCGGTAAATGAAGCAGTTGTGAGAGCGGTGGCGGAAGAGATACGAGATGATAATGTCTTTTGAAAATTAACTTCTCTTTCTTCAATGATATTCTTTCTTCAGGTCTTTACCTATAAATAACATTACTGGAAGAAAATTTTATTTCGATTTATGTTGCAGTTAATTGAAAATATAAACGGAGAATTGTAATACAGAAAAATAATCCAGTTAACAGTAAAGCAAAGTCTTAATAATAGTTGACTTAAGAGAGAATAACGGAAATTTATTGGTTAATACATTAAAACAAATGATACCGAAATATATGAAAAGGAAAAAGGATTCAGGATCGTTACAATCATTACATTTATTTTATCATACTGATTGAAGCATAACGAACAAAATAAAAGAAGCTACTTTTTTTAAAAATTCTAAATTTTAATTTAAATGAAGTATCAATGAGTAATCAATATCAATGAAAAAGTGAAGGAAAAATTCATGAATTCCGTTGCAGAATACCTTTTTCCCCTGTAAACACTCATCCTTTTCTTCTTGATTTCACTTTTTCTAAGTGTTGCCGAAGAAAATGTAATTAAAACACAAATTTTACAAAAAACAAGATCCATACCACTCAGTTCATTCAAATTCGACCGCTCCCTACCAGTCCATAGTAATTCAAAAAATTTAAACCCTAGATTTCACTTCTAATTCACTATAACCCACTGGTCTATTTTATTTTTTTAGTCGGTGACGAATTTGATTGGATTGAGTTGTCATCTAAGAAGTTAGTCTTAAAGCTTTAGAAAAACTTTACATTACAATTTCACTCATGAATTGATTGGATTGAATTGAAGATACAAATTTTCACATTCGTGCCGGGAAATTTATCATCATTGAAAGTATACAAAAACATCTATTCATTTTTATTTGAAAAATACAGTCATGAATACTACCACAGCCATTCGATAATTATATTTCTCATGGCAAGAATTAAATAGTTTTGGTTAATAAAGAAGTAATATTTCGGATAAGTAATAGTATATCATCGAATTATCAGATCAAACAGAGAGAAAATCTCGCGAATAAAATGAAACCAAACATACAAAACACAATGGTTCTTCAAGTGAACCTCCGAATTAAATGCTAACATTTCGTTTAAACGAGCGGTTTGTTAGATATTCAATAATTTGTGAAAAATAATGAAAAATCGAGACCAACCAACACTAGTAATGTTAACGACTAAAGGAAAGTAACATGAGATATGTCAACACTTCCTACACAATTAATTTTTAGAGATTTAGCATTATTCATGATAACCAAATTGCTGTAGCAACAAAAATTTAAAGTAAGAAGTTAAAAAAGTACATTAAGGACCAAAATTCAAAATTATAAAAAAATCACTTCGAAAAACAGCAGCAGCAAATGATGATGCACCTTTGTTTTTTATTGTATTAAAAAAAGTCAAATTATCAATCATTATAGTTACTTTTCCAACCATGAATTATCATTTACAAAATCCATATCAAGAAAAAATGGAATTGCACAAGACCAGGCGGAAAAAATAATCCTCAAAATTACTTCCCACTCGTTTCAAGTTTTATTTTTGGCGGTTTGAATGCTGTGCCTTTGAGTGATTTTCCTTCGCATTCTTTTTTCGCCTTTTTTGCCATGAATTGCCTCCAAGTACCCCGGCGTTCATCACGTGATTCCTTAAAATTAATGTTGGAAGCTCGGAATAATATCTGTTCACAAAGATATTTAGGTTTCCATGTTTTAATAACTAAAAAACCATTTTTTTTTTTAAAAAAGATGGTTATAAAATACGACAGAAACACAACAAGTATTCCTATATCTTTGTACGGATGAAACAACTACAAATTTCCTCTATTTTTTAATCTTACGAATGATTAAAATCGCTACAATTTAATAACGTTAAATCTGAATCAAATAGCCACTTCATAATTTTTAGCGAATTCCTCTTCTCTTTTCCTTTTTTCTGCAGCTGCAAGCATTTCCTCTGCTATTCTTCGTCTGAAATTTTCCACGGTTGATTTTGATCGCAAAAGCAAAAAAGTAGATAAGATAAGTTGTCCATCCCTAATGAAATGCTTTAAAGATTCATAATTATTATGAATACAGAATATTGGCATCAGTCATTTTTTTTCCAGGGATGGAATACATCAAATTGTACAATAAAGAAAACTATTATGCAAAAATGAACTGACTTTTCTTCATTTGCCCTGTCTTCCAACATTTTCCTTTTTTTTTCACGATCAGCAAATACCTGAACATCAAGAAGTTATCACTGTAGAAAACACAAATACAGGAGAAGTACAAAGTTATAAACATAAAAAATTTCACTATCGTCATCTCAGAGGAAAAAGACGATGGTGTTACTAGTTGATAAAAAATGATTTTATTACATCATAAAGTTTAATTTCACATATTACATTAATGTATTATCTAGAAAAGTGAAAACGATGGATTTGGAACTTTTTGTATTACCGAAAACTGTATAAACGGGATACCTTAGTGACTACCACCCAGAGTGCCTTATTGTATGCAGTTGGTTCATCTTCCGGTATTTTATCTCCTTGGCCATTCTTCTTTTGTTTACGTCTTTTCTCGCTCATCTATAACTGCTACTATTTATATGATGTAATCAACACGATTAAACTAATTTTCAAGGACATATAACTTGTGATTATGCAATTAACTTTCAATAACATATAATCAGCAAATAGGAATGATGGAAAAAAAGTTCATCAATTGTACAGAGTCAGTTCAATTTTCGAAAAAAAACCTTATATGAAAAAGTGCAAAAGTGCAAAAAAGTGCAAAAAGTGCAAAAAGTGCTTATATGAAAAAGTGTAATCGTCAAAAAATTTAGTGAAAATTCGCAATTTCGGCTTTTAATCGTTGAAAAAGTAAAAGTTGGTCTTCACGTGAAGTTCGCTATTTCGTGGAAATCTATATATTTATTGGAAATATTAGTTTTTATTGCATTAATTTGGGATGCAATCAAGAAGCGTCTAAAAAACATCAGGATCTGAAGAACTTAAACCTACAATGATTGCCAGACGAGCTCTTGCTTCTGTATAGGTCTCTCGACATTTCGCCAATTCATCAGGATCTTCGATAATTTTCATAGCCTTTTTCACTACTGCAATCATGCTGCAGCTATTGCATTTCAATAATCAGAATTGCTAGGTAAAAAAATTCTGTACTTATTGATAAGTAAATAACTTATCGGGTTTAATTTATTAAATGGAAAAAAATCAGCCGAAAAAAAACAGCTAACTTCCCAGGAAGTTGCCATTAGATGGAATCCTGCAAATAAATAAAAAAAGGTGAATGAATAAAAAGGAAATTTATAGAATGTAATTGCACGAGCTATTAAATTTCAGTTAAATTATCTTACCATCAAATGCACGTTCAGCTCTTTCACGATCATCCGTATTTTTATCCGGGTGAATAAGCAAAGAAAGCTAAAAAATTCAACACAAAAAAAATGAAATGAAAACATTTAGTATTCGAAAACCTCTCAACTTAAAAATTTTAGGAACCAAAGATTAATGCCAAAAAATTAGATATGCCTTATATTTTTAGAAAATCTTATTGTCTGATGAGAAAATCATCACTTTTTTATATTTTTTCCTGGCCGCTTCAACATCTGTATCTGGATCAATTTGCAAAACCTGAAGGAAATTACATGGATTTAGTTCTATTTGTTTCAAGAATTTATTCGCACTTAATTGAACGGGATTATTGAATCACCACGACTTTGCAGAAATTTCGTCATTCTATATAAGGATTCATACACATTGCTGTCTTTAATCAACGGCTGATAAACTATCTAGTCTTCTTTACCAGTAGACAAAACTGGCGATGATCTGATCAACTGAACTTTAATCGATCAAGCGGCGATAACCCTCTGATTTTTTAAATAGTATGCGTACGATAATCACAATTGCTTCATTGTCACGAAACATTTATATCAAACGACTAAAAAACAATTTCATGATAATCTAATCAAGTAATATAATATAATCACAAACTATTACCTCAAAAGGATTTAAATTCAGGTAGGTGGAGCCAGGACGCAGTAAGCGATCAATCTGTTGCTTTGATGTCAATACCGAATCCCTCTTTTCAGTTTCTTTCAACTAAAACGATAATTCAATGAGCATTTTTTAAAAATGACAAATCGGACGAATCAAATTCTACAGAAAAAAATCATTTAAAAACCGATCAGACTTTAGAAAGAACAGAAAAATCAGACTAACATCACTGTAAAATCGTTCAAAGTCGGATGGATCTCCCATGCTGTAATGTGAACCATAGAAATATGAATGAAATAAAAAGGCAAATAGCGGAATATTTCTAGCCATTGCAAAACATTTTCCTAATCGTTCAACACTACATTGATCAATCTAACTCTCAAATATCGCCATACTACATAAAGTAGGTTACGGTACCTACGGGATATTTCAATTAGAAGACCGAATCACTGGTACCGAAATTCTAATTTAGTGTAACCAGTAAAAGCATTATCAATTTAATGAAAATATCACTTACAAAAACATGCTGAACTCACAAAACTCGCGGGAAATTAGAATGGTTTAATTTGATAAATCTTGCAATTATCCAATCATTTCAGTTAACCACGTGATTAGTATGTTAAACCGGATAATACATTCGATATTGATAACACAACGAAAAAAGTCAGGAAATCTCTCGGAAATTCTTTATTTAATAAAAATGAAATCTACAAATGTTGCCAAAACTCCACATGTTCTCGACATAAAACAGAACATGACTAAAAGTTCAAATCGAAATCGAAATTATGATCCTGAATCTCACAACAACCAATTCAAAAATCATGAACGCAAATTACGTGAAACGACACTAAACTGTGTGTTTGAAAAAAAGGATTATGTGAAAAATTCGAAAAAAATCTCAAAAATTAAGATTATTTCATGACTTCTCATATTGAAGAAACAAGCATTAACTACGAGCAATAATATTATATGCAGCATCACCACTGAGATCAATTGATATCTTCCGATTTGAACGGAACTGCCGGTAGCGCACCTCAAAATATTAACTTATCACAGACTATTCCAATTTAAATAAAATATTTTCATTGCATTACTTTGACTAACTTATTTCTGCTTTTTAGCAGTGGCTTTTCTGCTGAGCACTCCAACCATCGCTTTGAGCAGAAAAAGTCTCATTTCTTTCAAAAATTTGGGATAATAGCACCTAAAAAGTGCTATTTCTCATCCATCCAACAACAAACGAAATCTTTCATAGCAGGTAAAGAGGTATGTATACAGTAATGTAAGTAAATGAGTTAAATAAACGGACTAAAGATAAAGTAAAACCATTAACCGCATGAAATGCAATTTATTGACTGAGCCATGCGATATGAAGGTATATATGAATGAAAATGTAATTGAATAACTAACCCCGGCCATATCAAACATCCTTTTTGATGCAATCGTGTTCACTTTCTTCGGCTTCTCTCTTTGAAACACTACTTCACTTATACCAGCCTACAATTCCCCACATTTTGATTCAAAATATTCGTAATCGAATTAATAGATCATATGATAATCAAACAAAAAAAAAAATCAAACGAATCAAATTTAAGTCATTGACTAACAGCATTTATCCAGTTAGCGTTATGAAGTTTCTATCAGATGATTTACGTGTTCCGTCCAAACAAAGCTTTACCTGTATAATAAGTTTGGCACATTCATTGCATGGAAATAGGACAGTATAAATTGTTGAATCCTTAATTGAACCCACAATCTTATTCAATATTGCATTCATTTCTGCATGGCACACATAGGCGGATTTATTCTTCAGGAAATCCTCGGAATCTTTGCCCCATGGCAGTATATCATCGGAACAACCAGTTGGCATTCCATTATATCCGGAGCCAACGATCCGTTTGTCCTGATTTACAATAACGGCTCCAACCTGAAATCGTTAAGACACTGAATTTCAGCATTTATGTCTATTATGAAAACAAATAACTTTCTTCAAAAGTTCAGAAACAATATTTCTATTTCTATACGGGAAAAATGTTACGAAGAATCTGTGAAAAAATACAACAGACGTGAAAAAAGAAGGAAAAAATTTTTATGAGTTATGTATTTGATTATTCTAAAGCGCCTATATCAATTACCCAAAACTTGGAACATCGTGCTAATAAAAAAATACACGAAAAAAGTATATTTTTATGAAATATTTTTATGATAAATATACCTGCGTTACCGGGTCTTTACTCCGCAGTGCAGCCATATGTGCTACACCCATAAAGTATTCTTCCCAGGAAAGGTAATCATTACGTTTGGCAGTACGGTTGCAACTGAAATCACCAGAGTGATAATCACTAAGAAAACTCCAAAAGAATGTACCTAATAATGAACCAAAGAAGATGCTGAACATTTTCCAATGAATAAAGCTGGAAATTCTTTGATGGAAAGCAAATGTCACGGAAGCAATGACGAAGACCACATCTCATTCATAAGAATAACCAGTAATCCAATAAAGCTACTATCTGTATTTACATCATATACTAAATATTTATACACTAATCAGTAACATTTTATGCAAATTCGGTGCTACCCGTAGAATTTCTAAGCCTTGGATCTTTATTTAAATGTTTGAAAATAGTAACACCTGATTTTCAATCAAATATATTAACATTTTTTCAAACTCAAAATTGAAGCTTTTGAAGATATGCATTCTTACTATTTTGAACTATTACTTACAACCACCAAACATTGAGCGTTGCGTTATCCAAGTAAAATATACACTTCAATAGCTTAATATTATACAATAGATAATTTCATTAAGTAGTAAATATTAGTGATGATAATCACAACGTCGAAAGTAATCATATCAACTATAACGACTCTTTATTCGGGCACTGAAAGAAAACATTATGGCAAGACGTACTTGATGGCTGGTGTTACCCTACCGGTAAATTTTCCATGATCGTTATCGGTGAATTCAACAACTGGTTCCATTGAAATAATTTCGGAAAAAATTTGAAATAAGAAAAATTTAAACTACAACTGAAGAAATCCACATATACTTGAGACACATAATTGTTGAATCGACAATATTTCCAATTTCACACAGCCTCATCATGAAATTATCTGGTTCAGTCTATGAGATGGGGAGATTTCAGGATGATAGGTTGCAGTTATATTAATGCTACAAAGGTTAACGTATTTTTAGCACCAAATAACATTGGGATCATCGTTTTAACTTTGCCAAATACTTATCAGTTTTTTTTCAAATGAGATAGTAATCATTCAGTTTAATACGTTCCCAGCCAGATACTGTATTGTTCGTTATCTCTCGTCGGAAATAACGCCTCAATAAAAAACTGAAAAGTTATAAATTGAAAAGACTGAAAAGTTACAACAATTTGTGTGTAATTTGTGAAAACACAACGTCAGATTGTCAACATTTTAGATCACTATGTAATGTACGTCAAATATTCTGTGTCGTGATATTCAGGTATACTGATATTGATCCCATAACATGTCTATATGCTGTCTTCTCTATAAAACAAATTTTGTTCAATCTCAATATACATTTTTTTTATCCTTATCTATCTTTACAAGCAATTGAAAGAATAGAAAGTAGGGATTATGGTGTCATAATGCTTATAAATTGAATTTAATTCGTATTTTGAAGGATATATATGTACACATATATGTATATGTTGTGTATCTATGTGTATGTTGGTCGGAAAAAAGCAAATTTCTTTATTGCAATTAAAAGTATAAAGATTTGTTATGAATGAACGAAATAATTTATTTACTCATTTCATCCATCATTTGTTAAACTTAATTACCTACTTTATTTTATAGATTGCTGATCCATTCGAAATTGATCCCAAGTGAATATCAATTGAAGTATACTTTCAACAACAATTTCTATATTTGTTCAGGCAAATCAAAAACGGAATTTTTAACTGCTTATTTATTTCAATAACTCTAACAGCTATCTATATCTATATGCGTGAAATATGGAATTAAATTTACTTTTGGAATTCAATTTTGGAATTCATTTTTAATTTGAATTCAGTTTATATCTCAATTAAAAATGAGCAAATTTTTATTAGAAAGAAATTATTGAAACGACAAAACAAAATAATAATCCACCTGCAAATTCTTTAATTTAATTGATGAAATTTGTTTCAAGAATTGCTGTTCAATCACAGAAAATATCTGCGATTTCCGAAGTGTAAAATGTGGAAGCAACCATTTGAATAACAATCCAAGTGAAGTGATCAAGCATGACAGATGACGTTGCTTGAGGATAATTGTAGGATTTTCGCTTTTTTTGTATTCTTTTCACATCAATCTTAGGATTTTGAATTATTTCATATTACTTAATTCAAGTTTTTCAATAATTCCAGTATTCACATTGAATTTCTCCGAAATGATATTAGCGTTTTCTTCCTTTTGAATTTGATTTTAAGTAAGTTACGGTTGAATTTTATGATATTAAAAAAATGAAATTCCCTCTTGCAAGTTTCTGCACTTTAGCAAAGTTTTGCAAATGATAGACAGCATATGCAAGAACACAAAAATGTCCATAAAATCCATAAATTTGCTTTACTTCGTTTTCAAAAATTTGAATTCAATTGTTAATTTTTTTCTGTTAGTATCAATCTATTAGGCAGTACAACGACTACTCACGAGTGAACTGAGGAGTAATTTACCGAATTATTAATTTGAATCACAATAAGTCAATTGGACATAAGTAAGGTCAGTAAACCCACCGATTAATTCTGGCATAAACTCAGTTAAAAGTTCCATTACTCTGCCGAAAGAAGATCGAGTAGCTTCGTTTGGCATTGCTTCGTGTATTTGTTTCTTTATGTTAGCCAAATCGCTCTCAATATTATCTGGTAAACGCTTATCAAGTCTTCTTTGCAACTCTTTACTGATCGAGGACACGTAGTTTTGTTTTGCTCTCTCAACTGTTTCCATCCAGGCATTTTCTACTGGCACATGAAATGGTTCGTGGTTCCAATTTAACTTCTCTCTCATCTTTTTTATATCTTCCTCCGTAAAAGCACCACTATGAGCAGAAGATGTACCGGCACGGCTTGAAAATTTTCCGATGATGGTTTTGCAGCAAATAATCGACATTTATTTTTTTGGAAAGCAACCAAAAGGATGCGGCTGCAAAAACTTCAATTATTGTATTTCGTGTCCTTATCCATTTTTTGCTGATCTTCATGATTTAGAGATGAATTATTTTTTTCTTTCCTTACCTATAAGTTTCGGTTTTTTTTTTCAAGTAAAATTGAATGTAAAATTTTTTCAATTACTCTAATTCCACTTCCTCTAATCTTGTTAGGATTTTTCTTATAAATTTCCGTCGTCGTAATTTCGTTTCTTTTTTGCATTTTCATCGCCATTTGAAATCAAATTTAATTTTACGTTGCTCTAAGATTGTTTCATAAAGCAAAAGAGATTTCATTTGATCCTTAATAATTTCTTATTGCATTGTGCAGTGTTTCATTTAAATTCAAGTGCCTCAGCATTTTTCATAAAAATCTAAATTTTAAAGGCATATTTTATTTAAATTAAAATATGATTGACATTTGCAAATGTTTTAGCACCTTTATTTTTATATTAAAATACTGAGTGCTTTACAATCAATGATACCTTTTAACCATTAAATAAAAATTCGAAGTAGAATGGTCAAAGCGTGATGTTGTTACCTGAAGATAAGTGAAAACGAGTTGTTTTGTTCTTTCCACTTCAATTTAAAGACTTTGAGCGTTTCACATCACCTAATTCTTTCACTAACAGGTTTTTCGATAATTCCAGCCTCACATTAATTTTACCGAAATGTAGGGTTACAGAATTTTCTTGCTTTTGAATTTGATTTTAAACAAGTTATGATTCAATTTTACGGCAATAAAAAAAATGAAGTTCCATCTCACAGCTTTTTGCGAGAATATTGCTCATAACTTACAACGCTTTGCAAAAGGTAGACAACATAAGCAAAAACACAAAAATGTTTCTAAAATTCCAAAATTCATTTGCTTCCATTTCACAAATTTTGAATTATGTTTCTATTTCTTGAATTATGTTTCTACTTTTTTTTTTTTTCATCAAAGTGTAATAAACAAATAGAAATTTTGCAATACAAAACACACTGACCAAATGCACCAATATTTCTGCTTGTCTACAGAATTTCCATAATGAAGAAAAAAATTTGAAATTGAAGTTCAGATTAGGGAAAGGGAATTTGATAGAAAATTTCCTTTCAAAAATTACAATGCACAGATGCTTTAGAATGCAAATTATATTGAATAAAAATTTTTCTTTTGCCGTATTTTGATATTACAGAGTGCTGATGATTTGTTATCATTGAAAGATAAAATGACTGGTAGTTGTGACCTAATTTTATTGCATTCTTCACATCACTTCTTTTCTATTTATTCATCTTAATTCATTCTTTTGCCATTCGATAAACAAATGCGAAAAAAAAATGCTAAAAAACGGAATTGTTTAATCCGTACAGAATATCAGGAAAATTATATTCAGTACTGCCGAAGTACATAAAGCGTGTTTTTTTTTTTCAAAAGTTATCAAATATAATCAAAATTAGCTAATATTAACACGGTTCATAAAAGCAATTGATAATAATTCTAAGATACATCCAATGCTAACCTTTGAATTATAATAGTTGAATACATTTGCCTCCTCGTTTACCTATCCAATTCATAGAATTACTGATTAGTTTTCAAAACTACAAAACATCGCGATAGGTTTGTTCTCATCATAAAATAATTTTTTTGCTTGTATTTTAATGATCATTCTTACTACTATTATTAATATTATTTTTACTGTTATCATTATTATTAATATCTAGCATGCATCTTTGTTTAGTATAATGTTTAGTGGCAGAAAAAAGTTGCTGGTATTCGCTCACTGCACAAGCTAATTAAAAAGCATTACTGAAATGACACAGATGGATTACCACCACTATGATCATTCTGACCATTAGAAATATAGATTTGGTGAATCATATATCATAAATTATATGCCTTTTTTTCTCTATTTCAGTTTTTATTTAGCAATTTTTGTATCAATTGTTTGTTCGTGCATTTCCAAGATGTACAAATGTTATATAATGCATTTTCGATAACTGCAAACTCACAAATTAATTAATCTATCAATTAATTGATTGATTAATTATTAATCCTGTATTGAAATAATATTTGCTCCAGTTTATTTCTGCTTGTTATCATTACTGAAACATTACTATGATTATTCATCAGACATAGCTGACTACTACTACTACTAATTTACCTAATATTTATCATCAATTATCGAACTTTTCTAACAAATCCAGTTCGTCGTCTGAAACATAATTGTTTCAAGTTAATTCCCTTAATAAAATCAACGATGATGAATTTTCAGCGATAAGACATACTCGAATAAAATCACACATCTTGATCTTACCTCAGCAAATAACATTTTTCTACATCATATAATCTGGTATGTAATATCTCGGACTAATTAGTTCACATCACGTAACAATATTCCATTATTAACATTTATTCCACATATATCTTAACATCATTACTGCATGCCATACACTCCGAGGTATCATTATTCACACCATATATCCCGAACTGTCATAATTAAATATCATATACCATGTATTTCCCTTCGTTTCTTTCATTCTACTATATCATCAGCTTTAAATACTACGATCAGCATCATTTTACATTTCTAACTGACATAAATCAATAAATCTCGATAGAAATGCTACAATATAAAACATATGCAAATGTAACAATGACAATAAGTCCTTAGCAACGCGATAGATTTAAATTTTTAACATTGCAGTAATTTTCTTCTTTTTCTTCCTGCTTTTCAAAATGGTCTTCGAGCATTGCACTAAAATAGTAATAACATTGATTGATATTCATAAATAATGAGAAAACAAATAACCTCATTAACTACCTTACTCTTCTTTTCATTTTTCCTCTTCAGACTATCGCATTCATTTTCCTGTTCAAATTCATTGTATATATGAATAATGTTCTAACCGATACATCTTGGTTCACGACATTACAAAACTATCACACTTCATATCACACCACATCACTCCTATTACACAGTACCATACTATACCACACCGTACCATCTTACGTTCACACCAAATAATCGTATATCACACTACGCGTGCAACATCCACTGCTACATACCACACACACTGCCATGTCTCGCACCACATTACACCGTGCAAAATTAATGTACCACAATATACCACAGTACACTGCATTGTACATTATATATTCCATCAGACCTCATTACATTTTACCACATAAATGAATAGATGCTAGATGTATTCTCATGGATGTATGTGTTTAATATAAAGTATGTAAGACTAACTGGACAGATCGTTAGTTTCACATATCGGTGACTGATTGTAAATTCATTATAGTGTGTGCAGTTCGTTCTTGTAGGGTCATTACTAAATAGTAAAAAAGTTTAATATCCTATTTTAGTGTCTCTTTTACCGCCTGTTATCCTTTTATATTCCGTTCCTTTCTCCTTCTTATTTCCTTTACTTATATTTCTCTCTTTTCACTTTTTTTTTTCATGTCATTTCTCTCATGAAATGCCATTTTTGAAGTTTACTCTCTTTTTTTGGTTAGTCAAAAATTCTAAATTTTTGAAATTTTCTTCCAAAGTCAATTTTCTTTTAATTTAAAAATTTGTTTTCCCTAAATCAGATTCATGTTATTCATATAAATAGAAAAAGTTTCTATTTTCATTGGTTTTATATTTGAACTTATGTCTTTTCCAAAAAAAAAACTACATTAATCATATATTAACTTATTGTCGCATTTGCTTGTTTTAATCGTTGAAGATCAAGGAGGAGAAAATAATAAGGAATGAAATTTTCTAATGAGCAAAGAAAGAAAAAGCAGTGGAACATGTGAATTCATTTTCTTTCAATTCCAATTTAATTTCAATCATTAATTGTCGTCTTTTACTACTATTTTAACTCTTATTATGTTTTCCGTAACAACTACTGCTATCATTGCAGCGATTATTTTTATTATTGCTGCTTTTACTATTAAGAGTACAATAATTGCCAGCATTACTGCAGTCGCTACTTCACCACTTTATGAATTTTGCATTATTTTTATATCTGCCATTACTATTAATAGTAATATCACTGCTACTATTGCTACTCTGTTGCTACTGCCACTCTACTACTAATACTGGTATTACTACCACTACTGATACTGTAATTGCCACTATTGCTATACTGCAGCTGTTACTACATCATTGTTTTTGCTACCACTAGCTACTATTGCAGCTGGATTAACCGCTGATTATTACTGTAACAGTCATAAAATTGTAAAATATTTGCAAATCCTTCGTTTCTTATCAATATATAATAAAACTTTTAATTTTGATTGTAATAGTGGCCGATTCCTTCATTTTGATTTTTTTTCGCGAAATCAGCATATTTATTTTAATGCAATTGTTTCTGAATATTAAAGTTTTTTTGTGCTTTATTATATTTTATATTATTTTAATCTTTCTTATTATTTCTGTTTTTTTTTTAGTTAATAGAAAAATTAAATCATGAGTTCTTTAAAGTCCTTTTTTTTTCCGATTCTTGTTATATAAATAGATATAGAAGAAAACCTAAGTGCAGAATTGATAGAATAATTTCGAAATATATTTTATATAATAAAATTTGAAACATTCTAATACATATATTTTTTTCGTCTTTATCGCATTTTGAAATGAGATAAAATTTTTATTTGGCTTAAAAAATGTGTCGTTGTAAATGGTTTTTGCTTATTTTGCTTACTGGGAGGGATGATGAACCATTGTTGTTCGTGTTTAAATATGTTAGATAAGCAGTCAATTACTGATCGACCCAGGATCAAACATGTGGTAGTGAAAAAGTTAAATGGGATTTGACAAATTTAACAATTACTTTTGACATTCTTTTTGTGTCTCTCTGTTTCTTTTTCCCCGCCTCTCCGTTCTTTCTCCTTGTCTCTCTGTCTCTCTCTATATCCTTTCAAATTTTCATGATACTAACCGTTGTTTCTTGTTGTTTGTTTTCCTGTTGTTGACACTTTAAATTCATGTGTTGTACACGTTTACATGAACATGCACTCGTTACAGAACTACGTGGAAAGAAATAGGCTTGCGTAGAGATTATTTGATACATTAACTTAAAGATTAAATTAACAAAAGAGTCATTATCGTCTTTGCTGTTAGCTACTTTGACATCACATTGTTTAATATTTATATGGACTCTGTTGACGTTTACGTTTGTAAATTTTGACTGATAAAATGATTTCTCATAGCCAAGCTGAACCACAAGGCTGTTCTCTGTTAACTTTGTGTCATACAAATAAACCTTGCCATCGATTCAGATGCATCGATTGTATATAGTCTAGAATTTATGTTGCATTGCCAAATATTTTTGAGAATATCAATAAAATAATCTTTTCGTCATTATTCTAGTGTCATTTAATCTGCTAAATGTTTCATATTAAATTTGATGAACAAATCGGGTTCCAATATGCAATATTTCTTAGAGTTTTAATTTCAAATTTTTTTCTTCATTATGAAATTTTGTGAACAAGCAAAAAAATTCGTGTATTTGGTCGGTGTGCTTTATACTGCAAATGTATTACAAAATTTGTATTTGCTTATTGTACTTTAAAAAATTAAATGTAAGCAATTGAATTTAACTTTGTGAAAAGGAAGTAAAGTTTTTTTAGGAATTTTGTGGACATTTTTGTGTTCTTGCAAATGTTGTCTTATCGTTTGCAAAACTTTGCCAGAGCGCAGAAACGTTGAAAAGGCATTGAATGAAACTTCAATAAAGTGGAAAAGTAGCATCCAGAAAAAAATGTCTTTTTCTAATAAAACCATAAAACGGCAAAGTATGTGTACAGCGAGGAACATAATAATTAAATAATCAAACAAACAAATATAAAGCAACAAATCGAATTGAAAATTTTAGCACTGGATGTAAACAGTTTAAAAAAATTTTCTTATACATAACAAAAATATACAAAATAAGAGCAGCATGTAAATGCAATGTACTTTTAATGAATAAATTTCGGAATTCAGCGATAAATGAAATCAATAATTAAATTAAAAACCACAGCAATTAATTGAATCAAAAATACGTGGAAGTAAAATATAGTTAATGACAGCAAATATCTGGTTACTTCGAAAATTTTATATTTGGAGTGATTGTAACATTTTGTAAGAAAGTTTCATTATTATTATCATAATCGATTGTAATTATTATTATAACCGTACCTTGATTGTTGAGCTATTTAATTACTCTAATATAAGGCTTTTGTCAGCTTTTTCCATTCGTCGAATGAGAGTAGTTTTATATTTCTCATTTTCTTCAGTGTGTAAATTCATTTCAATTAATCTGTTTCTTATTATTCTTTCTTGCATTTTACATTGAAATTACGCATTTATTTCATTGTTTTATTCCATAATACGAAAAGATAGCATTAGTGATTAGCTCTCAATGCCAAAGAATAGACTTTCTACTAGTTCGTAATGCTGACGAATAGCAATAGCAATTGATTCGGAGAGAATTTGATTGATATGTTTCAGCTTCAATGTTTTAAAAAAGAACGTTACTTAGTGAAAGTTTTGCTTAAACCATCTACACCAAAATTTTTAATTTCTAAAAAATTTGAATAATTCAGAAAAAAATTGAAGCCTTTTAGGAAAAATTTGCTTTTTAGAAGGACTTATGTATTTTATGCTTTTGTGAAGTTCTTTGCATCACCTTTTCCCAATTTTAATTTGAATCTGTATTTTAATAATTATTTCACATTTCATTGAGAGTGTTCTTAAGAAAACACACAAAGTCAAATTAATGAATTTCAGTAAAAACAAGCACACTTCGCAATACTAAAGGATAGCAACATTGATTAGCTTGTTAGAAAACTGAAAATACTTTCACAGCGAAAAAAATTCGTTAAATAAATTATTATTTAAGAGTGCTTCAATACTTTCTCATAAAGAGGGATAACAAAAAAATTAATGAAAAATAGCAAAGTACTGATGTACGAAAATTATAGGGAAAAAAAACCACCAGAAAACGAGCTTACTGATAATTAATTTCACTGGAAAGTTCATATTTTGCATCTTCCATCTCATCTCACTGGACACTGACATGATTTGCAGTGTGGTTCGATCAGTTCATTTTGTTCGATAAATCTGAAAAAGAATAACCTGCATTTTCAAAAACGTTACAGTTAATTCTATAATTAATGAATAACTGAATTTGCAAAAATGTAAGTAAGAATGATAAGTATTTCATTTTTGTAAGTAAATAAATAAGTAAGCAAAACTAATCAAATATAAAAAAAATACAACATAAACAAATCAGCTACCAAATCTTTAATAACTAAAAATTTTCAAATAAATAGACTCCGAAGTTTAAACTGTAATCTTTGAAAAAATATTTAACAGAAATTAGTAAAACTGATTGCAGCTAATTGTTTTTTTTTTTTTTTTTTTGAATCTTAAAAATGGATAACGATTAAACACTTGAAAAGCACCAAATTAGAACAGCGACATTCCAGATTGCCGAAAATGAGTTACGATAACAATTAAATGATTGAAAAAAAGTTTTTTTTCATGAAATTTACAATAATTTGAAGTTCATTTTTTTCACTACAGATTGACATAATGATTCCACTAAAGAAAGCAATTCTCGTCAATAAAAAAAACCAAAATTTGCTCAATCGTTGACGAAAATCCATGTTTATAATAAATAGTTTTAGCAATGAAGATGCATAAAGCAACTATCAATATTAAAACTATCGCAGCAACAAAATCCAAAGTCAGTAAAATTTCAGAATTCATTTTTTAAATGTATCAGTGAGATAAATGGTCGATATTATTGCGAAAGAAATCTCCATTCGTGAGGAACGGTATTACTGCAGAAAAAAAATTATCCGCTCACGAGGTATTTCTAAGATAAATATTTAATTCCATTGTAACGCAATGACTGAAGAAGAAAATCTCGCCTACTACAGACATTAATTGCAAATTTCAGTAGTTTATCCGGATTGACCCTATATCCATTTTCATTACAGACAAAGTTACGTTGTGGGAAACTCCAAAAGACATTCGTGTAAAAGGAACATTTAATTTTAAATAACAATAGTAATTAATTAGAAGTGTTCCAATTCGTTTCATAAAATTTTTTGATCATTTACTGCATTTTCTTAATAAAAATAATATACTGAATAAAGTGAATATTAGAATTATTCAATATAACGATTTCATATTTCTTTGTACTAAAAATAATTCAACTAAAACAACTGATCACCTAAAGTAACCCACTATAATCCAATATAACCAAGATGATCTAAAATAGTACTGATGAAAATATCAATGAAAACAATATTGATGAAAATATCCATTGGAACTAAGGGTTCTTGATTGAAAATTGCACAAGAATGTTAATGAGAGAGTTATACATGAGAGAGGATCATGAATACTGTTCAATATCCAAAATCAAATCAGCCTTGTTCCCTTCCTGCTGTTTATCCTTCCCAAGCCGCTGCTAGTCCTTGTCCTTTTAAAGCAGAGCATTTTACAAACACAATCCAGTATAATTAACCTCCTACAGGTTAAGTAATATAAAATAAAATATGTTGGCGCTTGACCTGACCGAGTAAATGACACTGAAATACTTATTGAAATTCTTAAAAATATTTGGAAAAGCAGCATAAAATTTAGGCTATAAACAATGATAAAAATCGACGCAACTGAATTAGATGCCAAGCTCATCTTCATAACATTATGTAACAGAGAGCAGCCTTGTGATTCGATCTGGCTATCACGACCCTTTAAATTTATCAAGAGCTAATTTATTAAAAAAAAAAAGTAATAGATTAGATATCGTTTTCATAAATTAAAAAAATAGGTTAGGTATTATTTTTCATAGTTTTTCCACATTTATTTTTATGATTTAAAAGATTTTTTCATAAGATTTTCGTGAATTTTTTAAGAGCTTACCAGGTGCTTGTAATGCTTTTGGTATGCAATAGTTGATAAAAACAAGGAATAATAACAAATTTCGCCACATTTGAACTAATAGCAATTTCGACATATTTTGAAATGAATTATGCTATGGTTTTCATTAAAAGTTAGCATTTATGAATCTATTTTTAAATTTTTGTCATTTAAGATTCCCTCATTGATGATAGAATCAGCAGAACTGGAATGATAAAGGTCACTTTTAATATCTATTGCTAACGTAATATTCCTGAAATCTTTCAAACACTCCAAGTATTTTCTTCAATAACGAAGAGTTATTAATGAATTAAATAAATAATAAAAAAGAATTAAAGAAATTATGCTTTATATGCTTCGAAACGGAAGCAGTGAATATAATTTGGATGCTACCGTACACGCGTTGAAGAGTCCCGTCAAAAGACTGAATTAACGTGAATGGATAGAAAAGAAGTGATGTAAATGAATGCGATAAAAAAAGTAAAAATTAAATATAAGCAAAGGAATTTAAAGTATTTAAAAAGAAGCGAAGAATTTTTGAAAATTTTGTAGACATTTTTGTGTTTTTGCTTATGTTGTTGTTTATCGTTTGCAAAAGTTTGCTAAAGCGCAGAAACCTGCGAGAGGAACTTCATTTTTTTTTCTTAACATGGACAACATGTATTATACATGGAATATTTATACTGTGTTTTATTTACTGATAGGTATTTTCTTTGATCAGAAACAATTATTAATAAAGAAAAAACGGCATCAGTGGAACATACCTTTCCATTTTTCTCTGGAATAACTTCTGTTAGTTTACGTTATATCCCAAAAATTTCAAACCATTGTTTCAGTAATATAGAGCATGTTTCGAATGATTCAGTAAATTGAACTTTCTGACTGATTTTACGTCATTTCAATTTCTTTCATAAGCATAACTGCAGAATAGTTGTTTTCTTGCATCGCCTTTAAATGGGTAACCTTCAAATTTTAATCCGTAAAACTCTTGTATTTTTTACAAAATCCCAATAAAGTTATGTTTAGAGTGGAATTGCAATGAACATGCCTTTTCGATCATTTAATGCATTTTCTTAATAAAGTACCAAACGAAATGATTATTAGTCTTATTTCATTTCTGCGTATCTCATACTTTCTTGTACTAAAAATAATTAAACCAAAATAATTAAACATTCAAAATAACCCAACAAATTTAGAACGCTGATAAAAAAGTAATCTAAAATAGTATGTTTTGATGAAAATATCTACCGGAACTAAGATTTTTTGACTGAAAATTACAGAAGGATGTTGATGATTTTTTCCCTTTTAAATTTCATTTGCAGCAAGCGGTAATTGATCGAGTTATTAAAATTCGGAACACGGCATCAATCATACCAATGGAAGTGCTGCAACGATTAGGCATTAACGATGTATTACCAGCACTGGTGTAAATTTAATAACAGTATTACATTTAGCTGCAACGCGTGAATAAATAAAATTTGTTTGTTTATTTATTAATTCAGTTGTAAAATTTGTTTATTGTTCCGTTATTATTTTCCGGACAATTAATTTCTTAAATATTTGAAATTTCATTTAATTTTTAGTTTTGAATTTATTCATCGTTGGAAATTTTTAGTGGATATAATGAGCAAATCATTTATTTAAAATATTATCCAATTAATTAATACATGATATTTTTCCAGCAAAATCGAAGAAAATTTAATTAAATTTCGATTGAAAAAACAATTAGCAATTTATCATTTATTTAAAATATTAATCGGAAATTTTTGATCTGTTAACAAATTCTGTTTAATAATTAAATTCCACCATTATTCAACATCTTAACAATCAGCGATTAATAATTGCTACAATACTGGGTGATGATAATAATAACGAGTTATCATCCTACAATAGGACATGGATTAGTGAAAATTTCACCGCTCATGGATCTTCTGGTATATGATTTCTGGACAAAGGTGTAAAGAAATCATATGACTAATTTAATTAGTATGTCCAATCAATTTATGATCAGAAAGTATTTGAATATGATTTTCATTTTGCACAGAATTTAATGAATTAATTTTATACGTTTATAAGCTTTCTAAAAAAAATTTGCAATGTTTTTCATCAATTTAAATTATGTGTTCTAAAGTGTAACATTTCAAAGTAATGAGTTTTAATTACTGATTTGTTATGAATAGTAGCATACTGTTTGACTCATTCATTTCTTTTAAAAATTTCCTCATAGTATTCTTTTTTATTTTCTTATGTTTTTCTCCTTTCTGAAAAAAACAAATATTAATATTACATTAATAAGAAATCAAAGTAAAAAAATAATTTTAGGTGAACAGAAAGTAATTTTAGGAAATCAAGAAAGTACTAGTATTTGGTTCAGACCCGTTAATTTCTGGATATGAACAATGTAATGCAGCCAATATCAATGATAGTAATTTCCAAGACGTCAAGCAAAATGTTGTTTGTGACTCAAATTTTCAAATTTTTCGTTTTAAAGTGTATTAAATAGTTTTCTAATTCTGATTGCAATTTCAATTTTAAATGGTCATGAATTTTCAGGATTAATTTTAGCCTTGGCTCTCTTTTTTCCAAAATAATGTGGAATCACTATCCTAAATGCTGTAGACAACATCAGTTTTTCAGAAAATTGTTTATACTAATATTGTCATTAAATGAATTAGTACTACTATTAAATGAAATAGTATAAATATTTATCTAAATAAAATAATACAAATATGATACTAAACAGTGCCAGTACCAAGCCAATTAGTATAAGTTCCAAGTAAACTAGCATATGTACCAAATCAACAAATGTACTACCAAATGAACTAGCATAAATACTAAATGAGCTAGTTTTAGTACTAAAGGAACTAGATAATAAATTAAACGACTATTAGCAAATTTATAAAACTCCCCAAGAAGATGAAACATTAAAACAGAAATAAAAATGAACTAATATTGTAATTAATGATATACTCTTACCATAATATAACATTCTAACTTCCAACAGCGTAAATCCTATAAGACAAATAGAAGAATAAGCAGTTAAAGACTTACATTCACTTTGAATTGTGCAGATAAATGAACATAAACATACTAACTAAAGAAAACAAAAACAATAATGCCAGTGTCCAAGTGAATAGTATTAGCGATAAATGAACTAATATTAGTACTAAGTATATCAAAATAGAATGAAGTAAAAAAATTTGTGGGGTAGAATTAAGATTACGGTATTTTGTACTAAAATTAAGGTTGAAGCGAAATTAGAACATTTCAATCAGTACCTAAAATTTTAAAAATATGGAATTCATTACACGCATTAATTGTCATATTTATTTAAAGAGAAAAAATTTCCTGAAGGACAAATGATTAAATTGTATCAAAAATTATTTGTTGTGTTATAAATATTTTATTTATATACCAGTGGTATACTCATTGTTAACTCATATCATTCTTTAAATATTATTATCCTTTCTTATTAAATTTCAAATTTTGAACTAAATTAAGAGATCAAATTATTTAATTCGATTCAGTTTCCTCTTGTCGGAATTATTATTTTGATTGATGAACCGCTGCGAAGAAATTTGGCGGGTAGTTTGCTTCACCTTCGAATACCCATGGCTTTTGTGGTGGCATCTGAAGAATTATATATAAGAAAATTTCCATCAAAAAAAACTCAATCAATTAATAAATCAACATTAATTATTTACCAAAATTTATCAGATTCATTTTATGTTTTCATCATTCATGATTGTCAAATAATAAATATTTTTATATTGATTGAATGATATAAATTGATGCAAGGGTTAGCATTGCCTATCTTGTACTATTTCAGTTAATATCAATTTTAAAATTATTTTTATTTAAAAAAATAATGCTCAAAAATTTTTCATATAATACCGGAAATGAATCATGCCGGAAAAGAATACAAAAAGTCGTGCAAAAAAATGTTAATGCTGACCGTTAAAATTTTTATAAAGGGACGGGAGATAATCAATTATATCTTATGATACGATAATATTTTTCCGGATCTCACAATAATATACATACATTAGTTCTCTTAGATATAAGATTTGAATATCATTAGAATGATTAAAGAAACATTTAATTGGTCAGAATTTAAAAAATGTGCCAAAGTATAAGTTGAGGAAATAAACTCTTACTTTTTTAAAATTGCACGGGAAAAAGAGAAAATGGACAATGTAAAAATCAAACCTGTTGTTTATCAACTGGACCCCACTCCATTCCAGTTTCACTTGGTTTCCCAAAATTTTTCTTAAATTGCTAAACAAGATCAAGTTTAAGTTTAATTTTCTGCTTAGCTATCATTGGGTGCCATCCTGGTAGCTCTTAATGAAAATGCTGATAAAAATGGATTTTATAAAAATGACTGCACTGCATTACATCAACTTGATTCAGTGACACGGTCGATTCTTTTGGAATAGCTGTTGTTGATGAAATTGATGAAAGCTGAGATACAGGAGGAGATTTTGACCTTGGAGATGACGATAACTAAAGTAAAAAGAGAAAAAATTAATATTGAAATAAGATTGGAAAAAAATGAAAATTTTTAATCCGAGTTCAAGATTCGGGCTGAAAATTTATTGTTACTTTGGTATTATTTCAATATTGATAAGATTTGAGCAAATTCAGAAATGACTTCAATGCATTACTTTAGCTTCATCAAGTGATATGGTTGCTACTGTTGGAACAGCTGTTTTTGATGGTGATGAAATTTGAGGCGGAATAAGCAGTTCTGACAGCGGCTGCGGCGAAGGAGGCAATTCTGTTCCTGGTGAAGAAAGCGATTCTGGCCGCGGTAAAGGAAGCGGTTCTGATAGCGGTGGTGGCGAATGAAGCGGTTCTGGCCGCGGTAAAGGAAGCAATTCTGGCCGCGGCAAAGAAAGCGGTTCCGACAGTGGCGGCAGTGAATGGTGCAGTTCTGAGGATGGTAGCGGAAGAGTAAGAAATGATGATGTCTTTTTAAAATTAATTTCTCTTTCTTCAATGATAATTCTTTCTTCAGGACCACCTTTCTTAAACCTTTTATATACCTATAAATTTAATTACTGTAAGGTAATTTTATTTCAATTCATGTTTCAGTTAATGGCCAATATAAATTGCGAATTATAGTTTGGAAAAATGATTCAATTAATAGTAAAGCAAAGTCTTAATAACATTTAAATTAAGGGAGAATAATGAAAATTTATTTGTTAGTACATTAAAACAAATGATACTGAAATGGATGGAAAAAAAAAAGTAAACCTTTTTCTGTCTTTTATCCTTTGTAAACCGTCGTCTTCTTTCTCTTGATTTTACTTTTTCTAGCTGTTGCCAAAGAAGCCATATAAGTAAAACAGAAATTGTACACAAAACAAGATCTAAGTCATTCATTTCATTCAAGTTCAACCGCTTCCTACCAATACATAGAAAAATCAATGATTTCAGTACATAAAACAAAAGAATTTAAATTATAGATTTCACTTCTATCTCACTACTCGTCCATGGTCTATTTTATTTTTTTAGCGGTAATGAATAGTTGTCAACCAGCAAGCTAATTTTTAAGCTTTACAAAAACTTTGCATCACAATTCAATTCATGAAGTGAATTGAAAGTATATTGAAAAGCATAAATTCATCTTTATTTGTAAAATTACAATCGTGATGCTGTTACAGCCGTTCAGTGTTTCTAGATGTCACTCTTCAAGAAATATTGCCGCTGCGAAAATATTGCCTGCTATATCCTTCATATAAAATCATCAATTGTAACTGTGAATTTATTTATCGAAGCGGAATGAACGATGTCGACTCTTTCAGTGCTTGATTATCCATGAATTACATCGATTTTCAAAACATATGTGTTTATGTTTGAAAGATCTGTCGTCCGCCATAAAACAAAAAATATTTCCAGAAAGATGAAGGAGGCAGTTAAATTGGAAGTAAGAAATTTAAAAGTAAAGATATAAAGAGCCGCGCATTATTTCTAACAATTTTGATTATACATAAGCTTTGTTAATTATTACGTATATGCTACTTTTACCCGATCTAACTCGTAAATTTTATTCAAGTAATGAGTTACATCAAGATTATTGAGAACTATCTACGGAGAGTGACAATGTGGAAGCTAAAAGAATAAATATATAGAAAATAATAAAAAATAAATATAGAAAATAATAAAAAATAACCAATCATCCAGCTGCTATCAAACTGCATGTAACATTGACTAGAACTATAAATAAGGCTATTGCAAATTTTTTGTGTGACAAAGAAGTATTCTGTTGGTCTCGAGATAAAACTGACAATTTGGTAGATGAAATAAAATAAGATGATATGAGATATCTAGCAGTTATCAAGAATGCGTACTGTCTCTAAAAAGCTTAGTTATTTATCTGAGAAGTGATCTGTACTTACAAATGATTTATTACCTACATGAATTACATAATTATGTTTGCAGAATGGTATGAGAAAAGATCGCGGTTTGATACGATGTGCAAATCGCGTAGAAAATGCTGAGTAGATGCATAAAAAATGATTCGTAGAACACGCTACATGGTCATGGTATTGAACTTTGTTCACTAATCCATGAAGAGTTTCATGGACAGCGTAACCAGCAAGTGATCGAACGAGATAACTGAAAAATCGCAAGATTTTCATTCCCAATCGTTATTGAGCTCTATCATCCAGTATGCAGTTGTATCATCACGAATAAGGGACAGCACTGGACTGCTTGTACATATAGTTGTATTTTGTACTTATGATCTTTTACAAAATTTTTATAAGATTAAAACAGACCTAGTTCCAGGTGCTCCTCGTCCTATGACTTTCGTGAAGAACAATCGTTTTGACAGTCCTTACAAAAATCCGTATGCTGCTCAAATGTTTCCACCTTACGCAACAATGATTTTTTTCCGGTCATAAATTGTCTTACCAACATCGAAAGCCACCGAACTTTTATTCGTCCATTCCGGATAATAGTCTCACCAGCGCTCAAAATTTTTCGAATTGGTATGCATCATCGAGAGCATCCTCACCATACATCTGTAAAAATCTGCAAAACATGGTTGATGTTTCACACTTGGTAAGATGGAAAGAATTATAGGCGATGGAAATGGTAGGTTAAGCATTTGATTTTTTGGAACAATGCCACCTTTCCATTGATGCGTTCACTGTTATCGCCAGGAGATACCTCCCCATTGAGTTTAGTTTCGAAAAAGGATGAAATAATTTATCATTCAGATACAAAAATGTAAAAGGATTTCTTTACAACTTCACCCAACAGCAGGCATCATAATCATGAAAATGCAGAAATCATGGTATGTCGTGCTGAACAGTTTGATGTCAATGATCGCGTGATAGGCTATGACATCTAATCATTGGGCGAAGTTAGAAGAATTTTTTGCTAGTTGTCGATTGGATAAACAATGATGTGATACAATCATATCCTCTCAATATAGATCGATCAGTGGATACTTTTGCTATCATGCTAAACAGAAAAGGCGTGGAAAAACGATATGCTTCAAGATAAGAAGGATGCAAAGATTATGATACGATTATGATAGTAATGATACGTTAAGAATAGATGAGAAATGTGGAAACTTAGATGTGTTTGTGTAGGACACATATTAGGGTAACAGAAGTCTAGTATTTAGTTTTTGCAAGTAAATAAATAAGTAAGCAATTTTAAATATTTCTATCTATTCAACTATTAAAAAAGACACAACTTGAACAAATTACCAAATCTTCGATAAGCTGAAAATTTGAAATAAATAGATTCGGAAACTTAACAGTCGTTGAACAAGTATTTAAACAAAAATTAACGAAATTAATTACGACAAACTGTTTTTTTCGATTTTTCGAATCATGAAAATGGATAATGATTGAACACTTGAAAACACCGAATTCGAACTAAGTTACATTCTGGAAAATGGATTATGATAACAATTGGATGCTTCAGAAAAATTTTATGACCAAGCATTCGAAGTTTATTTTTTTCATTACAGATTTACTTATTGATCCAGAGAAAACATTTTCGTCAGTAGCATAAAAATTTCCTCAATTATTGACGAAATTCCAAATTTATAAAGATAAATATTTGTTAGCAATGAAATGCTTAAGGCAACCATCAACTTTGAAACTATCGAAGTAACGAAATCCAGTAACAGTAAAATTTCAGGATTTATCGTTTAAATGCATTAATAAGCTAAACAACCGATATTAATGCAAAAAAAATCTCTGTTCATGAAGTATGGTATTATCGCCAAAAAATATATTAGCTTATGAATATTTTAATTACCAGTTTAACACTTGAATTCAAATAACAATGATCAAAGAAGAAAATCTCGCATACTGATGAACGAATGTCAATAGCTTGACTGGATTAGCCCATTTCATACATATCCATTCCAATAACAGACAAAATTACGCTGTAAAAAATTCCGAAAAATATTGGTGTAAAAGAAACATTTAAATTTAAAAAAACAATAGTGATTAAATCAAAAGTGTTCCAATTTTTTCACACGAAATTTTCCCCAGACATACTACCGTGTGACAATTGCCGCACCATAAAACGGTGTTGTTTACATTCCAAAAAAGTTAAAATGTGCGTGAGAGTTTGTGTTTGTATGAGAAAAGAGCACTCCCATATTTGTTGCCTAATCCACTGCGGGAATCTCTTCTTGTCATTCTGATAATTAAAATCGATCGTGTTAAATATTAATCAGAATCTGAAATTAAAGTTATTGAAAATTATATCAAAATAATAGTAGTGGTAATAATGGTGACCAGAATAATGACAATAGCGATAAAAATAATAGTAAAAATAAACTTTTTTTCCGAAATACATCGATGTTATTATCAATAAAATAGTTTTTACATCAGTTTTTTAAAGAAAATTAGTGAAATGCTTTGATGAAGCTATTATCCCTCTCTTCAAATTTTTTTAAAAATCTTATTTTAAAAATATTTTTATTGCTATCCATTTAGAATAAAATTTAGAAAAATTTTCCCGAAATTTCAGAAAAAAATCCAATTTTCAAACTTACAAGAAAAAATTATGTTTCACAAAATAAAACAAAAAAGTAGCAAAATTCGTTTTAATTTTGTCAACCTTATTTTACTCTTTCGGATTCTATTAACAGAACAAGTCATCATAATTAACTCCTGGGAATTTCTCAAGTCTATTTTACATCGATCTTCTATTCTCAGGTGTTTGAGGCGTGTCACTTGCTTCTAGTGTGAAAAAAACATATATATAGAAAGATTTTGCAAACCATTCATTCCCTCTTCAAAACATTTACATCTGTCCGTTTTTGATTTACCAATATCACTTACCGATTGATTGATCGGTAATATACGCTTATTAGTTCATCTAAAAGTTGAGTTTTTTTTCGAAAAAAAAGAAAAGTTTTACTGTTAATTACAGCATTGTACGATTTTTTCAATTTCAAATTTTAAATTTTTGAAAAAATAAATTTTTTTCTTCGCATTTCAAATTATTGCAAACTTCTTTCTTTCAAATTTTAAATTTTGAATTCCTTGCAGTTTGAAAACTTACCGATTGCTGCAAACATTGAGATATGTTATAACGACAATGTTGTCTATTCTACGAAATTTTGTTGGCATTAAAAAGAAAACGGCAAAGGATGGATATATTCAGGAACTCCAAACTGTTCAGGAACAGTTGCAGGAAGAATTACAATTCTGGAACGCCAAGTAATACTTTCATAATTTTCGATCAGTTTTGTCAAAAAATAAATACAGCTCTGCAACAATTAAGTTATAAATTTTATAAAGCAACTAATGGTGAGCTAATTTTGATCAAGTTCAAAAAATTTCGGAATTTCCCATCTGAAAAATTTTGTTCATTTATTTCCATTGTCCAACTTTTCGAAAGTTTTTTTTTAATGATTTGTTTAAATCTTAAGACATATTTTGGTGCTCTACAGTTGTTCATTACCTGTTACGATAAAGCCTAAAAAGTTTAGCTTGCACATTTCATTCTTTCCTGTTTAAAATTTGACATTTAGCTGATAAATTTTCTGCAAAATGACAAATTTATGAAGTTATCTGTGATTTCTTGAAAAAGTTCTTAATTTTTTTGCAAAAATTTCTACAATTTCAGAATGTACTTTGAAAAGTTTCTTCTTTGATCGATAGAATTGAATGTTTCGTTTTCAGATTTATCGAAGAAAATGAACTGATCGAATCGCTGCAAAATCATATTAATTCCTTATCAGATGAGGTGCAAGATACAAAAGAGGAACTTTTCAGTGAAGTTGATTATCAGTAAGTTAATTTCTGGTAATTTTTTTTATGAGAAAGTACTGAAATAGAAATTTATAAAATAATTTATTTAAAGATTTTTTTTGCTATGAACATATTTTCGATTTTCCAACCAACTAATCAATATTGCTGCCTTAAGTGTTGTGTAATCTGCTATTTTTGCTGCAATTCATTAATTTGATTTTGTGTGCGTTTTTTTAAGAACATTTTCAATGGGATGTGAAATAATTGTTAAAATACAGAATCAAATTAAAATTGGAAAAAGGAAATGCAAAAAACTTAACAAAAGTATAAAATACGTAAGTCTTTTTAATAAACAAATTTTTTCGTAGTGAACTTCAATTTCGTTTTTTTGAATTATTCAAATCTTCTTGGAGTATTTAAAATTTTGAAGTAGATGGTTGCGAGCAAAAGATTCACTAAGTAACATTCTCCACTAAAGCAAAACTGCAACATCATTTGAATTCTCCAAACATTTTGAATTAATCGATATTGCTATTCTTTAGATTTATGAACCAGTAGAAATTCTATCCTTTAGCGATGTGAGCTAATCAACATTGTATTATGAAATATAACTATGAAACATGTATGTAATTTCAGTGTAAAATGCAAGAAAGAACAATGAGAAACAAATTAAATGAAATGAATTTACGGATTGAAGAAAATCAGAAATATAAAACTACCCTTATTCGACGAATGGAAAAAGCTGACAGAAGCGCCTTATATTGGAGAAATCAAATAGCTCAACAATTAATTCATAATTATAATAAATCATCTTATATTTGAGGAATCAAATATCTCAAAATTTAAGGTATACAAAATTTATTGTAATTACATGATGATAATAATAATTTCCTAATAGAATGTTACAGTCACTCCGACATATACAATTTTACAAGTATTGAGATATATTTGCTACCATCAACTATATTTTACTTCCACGTATTTTTAATGTATTCCATTGCTGTGGTTTTAATTTAATTATTGATTTCATTTATCGCTACATTTCGAAATTTTATTCAACAAAAATATATTAGGACATGCTCCTTTTATTTTAAATATTTCTACTATATAATAAAATTTTTTTAGATTGTTTACATCCATTGCTAGAATTTCCAATTCGATTTCGTTGCCTCGTACTTGTTTATTTGATTAATTGATTACTACATACCTCGTTGTACACATACTATCTTTTCATAATTTTTATGGAAAAAATGTTCCTTTCGGATTCGATTTTCCGCTTCACTGAAGTTTCATTTGATACCTTTTTCTTGTTTAAACTCACTTCATTACTTAAATTTTTTCTTGAACTTTCTTAAAATATGTTCAAAGCTAATTTTTTTTCCAATTATTTTATTGATCGATTATTCCCTTTTTAATTTGATCATTTACAGATTATTCACCTGTTGTCACATTATACTTTTGTACTTTTCAATTATATCTGCATTGTTTCAACCGTTCTTTCAATATTTAATATTTTTTGGTAATTCAAATGAATAGCACTTTTGGAGCAAAAAAATTATTATTTGCCAAATTAATTATGATAAAAAATTCGAGTTATTAATCCTAACAAATTTATTCCTAGAATTGTCGTTGCATCAAATATTCATCAACAAAATTGCCAATGAAATTTGACATTTCACGAATGAAGGGCATAGAAAATGATTGAAATGCGTGAAATGAAATTGATTTCATCGCACTGTAATAGAATCTCAATCAGTCATTAGGTCATCATTTTAAATTTCATTTTTGAATACCTCGAATTTTTTCCTATCCAATATCTGGTTTAATACTTACTGTCATGTTTTTTTTTTTTTTTTTTAAAAAAAATTTTAAACCATCCATTTCTTGCTGGCATCTTTCTGTGAATTGCATATATAGATTATCTTTCGTCAATTGCTTAAAGTTGAAGATTTGCTGAAATTTCAGTTTTGGTTTGATCCTATGCGATCGCTCCGATATTATTTGATATGCAAGTTTATAAGTTAGATTGTACGGTGACTGTATAGGAGCGTGTTTTTCCCATGAAAATTTTTTATCAGCAATCTGCTGAAATGTTTTATTTTGCTTTTATCATAACTGACTTTTTTGTAATTCCAATTAATTAATTATAATTTGCCCTGACTTTATTGGTTAATAACAAATATTGTCGGAAAAAGTCGAAATAATTATAAAAAAAAATTATTTGATTCCAAAATATGTGTATTCACATTTGCAACTTATCAAGAATTGATATATTATTGCGTTTTCCTCATTATAAAAGGATGATCTCATTCACTATTCTTATTCTTTTTCTTCATTATTCATTCTTGACTACTCATTTGTTATTTATTCTTTATTCATTATTGCTGTTTGGTTTTTTTAATGATAACATCCACTTAATTTTGCTCTTACTACAAAAAATTTACCGCCTTCTATTATAAGCAACTGTTCTTCCTACAATACGAAGCTTTCAGCAACCGCTGTTGACCATTGTTTATCATATTAGGTCTTTGTTGAGCACAATAAATGATGAAATAAGGGACAGCAACAAATTTCGGCACATCTGAACTAATAACGACTCCGACAAACTTTGAAATGAATTATGTTGTAATTTCTGACGAACGCTAGCATTTATGAATTCATTTTTAAATTTGTTTCATTTTAAAATTCCTCTTTAATGATAGAATCATCAGAACTGGAAAGATAAAATTGCTTCAGAAGGTTACTCCTAATCCTATTATCTACTGGTACCGTAACATTTCTGAAATCATCGAAATACTCAAAGTATTATCCTGAATAACGAATGAAAGAATGACAAAACTATTAATGGCTCATATCAAAAAAATTGCGCTTTAAATACTTCGATAACGGAAGCAGTGAATATAATTTTTAGACGTGTTAAACAATTCCGTTCTTCGACAACTTGTTTTCGTGCACTTTTTATTATCGAATGGCAAATAAATGAATTTAAGTGGCTAAATAGAAAAGCAATGATGTAAATGAATGCGATAAAATAAGATTTACTACTAATTATTTTCTCTCAATGACAACAAATCATCGGCCATCTTTTATAACAAAATAAGGCGAAGGAAGAATTTTGATTTAATGTAATTTATATTCTAAATCATATATGCATTGTCTGAAAAAAAAATGATTTTTTGAGAGGAAATTTTCTATCAAATTCTCTCTCCTTAATTTGTTCATTTAGAATTTTAATTTCAATTTTATTTCTTCATCATAGAAATTTTTCAGACAAGCAGAAATATTATTGCATTGTGCAGTGTGCTTTGTTGCGAAACATTTGCTTGTTTATTATACTTTAAAAAATTATATACAAGCGACTGATTCTGAATTTCGAAAAGGAAGAGAAGCAATTTTAAGAATTTTGTGGACATTTTTGTTTTCTTGCATGCATATCATTTGCAAAATTTCTTTGTTGAAGCATAGAAATTTGCAAGAGAGAAATTAATTTTTCTTTGCTATCATAAAATTCAATCGTAATTTCTTAAAATCGAATTGAGAAGTAAGAATAATGCTAAAGGTTGGAATTCCGGAGAAATTCAATGTGAATGCTTTGTTTTAATTTCCAAGATCATACACTTATCCTCAGGTAACTTCATTCGTCATGCTTATTCAAAAGGTTACTTTCACATTTTACTTCGAATACTGAAACAAGCTTTACCAATTAAATGAAAGAAATTTTCCAGCCGGATTATTATTCTCTTTTGTTGTTTCATAACTTCTTTCTTGTTGAAATTTGCTCGTTGTTAACTAAGGTGTAAATTGAATTCAAATTAATGGTGAATTCCAAAAGTAAATTTAATTCCATATTTTACGTAGTACATTTTTTGTAGATAGCTGTTAAAATTATTGAAATGAGTTAAGGAGCCAAAAATTTCGTTTTTGATTTGCCTGAACAAATACAGAAATTGATGTTGAAAGTATATTTCAATTGATATTAACTTTAGGTAACTTTCGAATGATTAGGAACTATTATGTAAAATAGGTAAATCAGTTTAATAAGTGATGGATAAAATGAGTAAACAAGTTACTTTATTTATCCGTAGGTTTGCACTTGTAATTTCAATGAAGAAATTTGCTTTGTTTCTGTCCATTTAACACACACACATATATAGATATAAAAGTGCATAAATGTACAAACGCGTATTCTTCAAAATACAATTTGAATTCATAGTTATCCAGGAAATTCTCAAACTTTTGAAATGCTGGATTTTTGTTAATTTTTAAAAATGATTATTTAAAACGTTAATCTCAGAAATTCTAACCTTCATTTCAACAAAAACGAAACCCATCAAAAATTAATGCGATTGTCACAAAACTCGCAAAAAACAATTGTCACGATGCTTGCTAAAAAATTAGGAGTCAAATTCAACTCCATTCAACCTATCACGGTTGAAATTATCCACCTTTAACGGTGATCCTCAATAGTGGAGAGACTTTTGGAATAGTTTTAGTACCGCAGACCATTCTTAAATCATTCCAAAAAAAACAAAAAAAGCATCAATTAGATCAGTAATAAAATTTTTATAAATAAATCACAACGGTGGAAAAGTATGAAAAGTACGGAAATATTTTCAAATAACAAGAATAAAAAAACGCGAAGAATCAAAATTAATAAAAAACTATAAACAAATAAAACAAGTAAAAACATGCAAAATTCGAAAAATTTAGAAATTCTGGGAGTTCACAAAAGACTGACATTCGAAGTGAAGGTTAGGCACAGATTAATATTCTAAATAATCTTTTCAAAAATTAAAAAAAATTCAAACGATAGAAATTTGAGGAATTCCATTAATTTCTAGCTCAAACCACACAAATGCAGAAATGTATTTCAAAAATTAAGAAAAAGCTTAAAAATTTACTCTGTTGTTTGAAATCCATTGCAAATGTTCAGGAGTTTAAAAAATTTCAGAAATTCAAAGAAAATCGAACATTTGAAGGAATGAACTTCAAAACTCCACTGACTTTGAAATATATTTAAGAATTAAGGAATTGAAATCAAAGATTCAGGATTTTATCTTAGGATTTTATGGCGTAAAAAACATGGAATTCCCTTTCAAAGTATTCGCAAATGATGTAAAAAAAATGCAAGAACACAAAAATATCCACAAAATTCTTATAATTGCTTTACTTCTATTTCACGGACTTTGAATACAGTTGCTAATTTCCTGAAATAAAATAAGCAAATAGAAATTGAAAATTTTAAAAGAAAAATAAAAAAAAGTAATCTGCGTGAAGTGAATAAAATTGATGTTAGCGCAAAGGCAGAAAGACGAAATTTGATAGCAATGTTGCGCAGAACATATCTTTTCATCAGATGAATGGATAGAATTACTTCTACTGCGCACCTGAAATATAAAGTAAGTATCGACTGTGGGAGAGAAACAAATTCTTACATTTGGAAAAAAAAGTCACCGAGAATTCACAGTTCTTTCATTCATTACAGCCTTTGTGGCTTTGGAACACCACTCCAAAGAATGGAGCTCCGACAAAATGGCTGCGATTTTTTTAAGGAAGTCAACGTGCGGCATATTGATGAAATGGCTGCATTGCTGGCAAAAGCGAAACAGTTATATTGTATGTAAAGTGTTCAGGCAAAATTAATTTAAAAAATTCCTTCAAAAAACTGACATTTCTAATATTTTTTCAAGCTATCAACATTTGTTTCAGTGAAATGTAGCAAGATTCTGCTATAAATTTGCCATTCGATAACAAATTCTTTTTTCTTAGTGATGCTTCCAAAAGGATAATTTAATTACTCAAAAAATCCAGTTTTTTTTCTTTTTTGTGAGCAAATCCGTAAGAAAAAAGACCAACATATATGAAAAAAAGGATTATATTAGCCTCATACGTTTGCATCGGCCTGACAAAATGAGAAAAAAGTAAGATTTGTTGATTAATTCATTCAGCAAATTTCAAAAAAAAAACTTCCGAATCATTAATAAAATGCTTTGCTTTACGAAGAGTATGTGGACAGATTATTTACTAAAGAAGTGCATTGTTATGCACTCCTTGGTTAGTGACTTTATCATAAATGATCAATGCCAATGTTGATAATGAACAGAAATCCACCTGATCAGTTAAAGATTACCAATCAAAATTAAAGAATTTAGAAAAAAATTCTGGATCATCGCAAGCAACAAGGAATGATTGGAAGACCAGCTTCATCATTGCAAATTACCAACTGGCCTGACGGTTCACTTTTAGTAAATTGTGCCTTCTGACTGATTTCATGTAGCTTCTGTTTCTTTCATAAGCATAACTGCAGAATAATGTTGTTTTTTGCAATGCTTCTAAATGGGCAACCTATAAATCATTAATTCGAAAAGTGTATCATGTTTTTACAAAATTCGAGTAAAGCAATATTTGCAGTTGAACGGCTATGTAAGAGCCTTTTTTGTTTATTTATTGCATTTTCTTAATAAAGTAATACACTAAGTAAAACAAGTATTAGACTCATTTCATTCCGATGTATCATGTTTCGTTGTAACATAGTTCCATTGATTTATTTATTCTGTATTTCAGAGTTTTTCAGGAATCCGTATATTCTATTGTTCGATGACTACATTTACATCTTTATTGATTTCAATAAAAAAGCAGGAATGGTAATTTTAGGATTATAAATGCCAATAATAATTTCATTTGTAAGACTACTCTTCCCGAATTTTTCATAACTTAGTAAAAAGTAGAATAATGAAATATGAATTGATTTTGTCAGTAATTGTTAATATTTTTTTTTAACATTTCGTTATCTGAAAAAATGAGATCGGTAGTTCTTCAGAATTGTGAATCATAAATTGATAGCTCCAAATCAGTCCAGTTTAATACGGTTCAGTTTATTCACTAAAATTCAATCGTAAGTTTTACGTTTTGAATTTAATGATGCCTTATTAAATATATTTTTTTCATTTTTTGTTTAATTTTTTTCCAAATAAATTTCTACCTCGCAGGGGGACCGCGTTTTCGGGCCATGAAATGAGTACTTATATATATATTTTAAACAATGATTTTATGCTTTTTGCTTTTAAAGATAATGCCGAAACTGTGTTCAGTTAAAGTTTGTCACATCTATGGAGTATAATTCGCATCAATCATCAAATGCGCATTTCTACGGTAAACTTCTAATGGTTAAATTGAGAGAGAGTTTATTTGTTAAATTGCTTTAAAAAAAAAAATTGTTAAAAATCGACGTATTTTTACAGTCTTTATTCTCTTATCTAAATACAATTATACTTGCGCAAAAGTTTGCTGATATCATACTAATCGAGAATAACTAAACGTGATCCAAGAAGAATACAATTAAATATAATTCAGTGTAATCTAATAAACATGATCTAAAATAATATATGTTGACGAAAATATCCGAGGAAATTAAGGCTTATTGACTGAAAATGCACAACGATGCTGATGGAGACAATTGTCCTGACGCACATGACAATGAAACTGTTGAACGATGAAATGACATGAACTAACTGTCTAATAGCCAAATCAAATCATCCGGTCCTGGTTGTGGTGGTCGTTGTGGTCCTGCTAATAGCATAATATTTACAAATATACTCAATATAACTAACCTCTTACAGGTTGGATCATATAAAATAAAATATGTTCATGTTCGAATTCTTCATTAAATTTAGTATGAAACACTTAATAGATTAGATCACATAGAATACTAACGGAAAAATTATTGAAATTCTTATAAATATTAGGCAATGCGACACAAGTTTTAGGCTATAAACAAGCCAAGGCTTATCTGCATAACAAAATGCAACAGGACAGCCTTATGATTCGGCTTGGTTATCACGACTATTTAAATTTATCAAAAGCAATAATAGGTTAGATATCGTCTTTATAATTTAAAAAAGGTATATTTTCAAATTTTTCATGTGATTTAAAAAATTCTTTTATAACAGTTTTGTGATTACTACTATTCCTACAATTCTGCGAATTTTACCTGGATTTGCTACGTGTTGATAAAAAAAGAAACAATAAATTTCACCACATCTGAACGAATAGCGACTTTGATATATTCTGCAATGAATTATGCATGGTTTCTATCAAAAGTTAGCATTTATGAATCCATTTTTAAATTTTTGCCACTTAAGAACTCCTCTCTGATGATAGAATCATTAGTGTTGGAAGTAACTTATGAGGTGGAAGGACAAAGTTGCTTGAGAAGGTTACACTCGATACCCATTGATGCTGTAACATCTCTGAAATCGCCAAAACACTGCAAGTATTTTTCCGAACTATCATTTTTGAGAAATTTCAAGTCATCAACCAAAAGAGGAATGGAAAACTATTAATAGTTTATGACAAAATAAATAGCTTTTTATATTCTTCAATAACGGAAGCAGTGAATATAACTGCCTGGTATTGTGCTTACATTAAGCAATTCGTTTTTCGACAACTTCTTTTTTCCGCCTTTGTTTATTGAATAGCAAGAGAATGAATTAAGGCGGATAAATAGAATGGAAAAAAAGTGGTGTAAACGATGCGATAAAATTTGGTCTCAGCTACTAGTCATTTTGTCTTTCAATGATAACAAATTATCAGCAATCTTGTATAACAATGTACGGAAAACGAAGAATTTTAATTAAAGTAATTCACATTCTAAATCATCTATGCATTATTTTTTGA
This sequence comes from Mansonella perstans, assembly GCA_037074765.1. Lineage (NCBI taxonomy): Eukaryota > Metazoa > Nematoda > Chromadorea > Rhabditida > Onchocercidae > Mansonella > Mansonella perstans. The sequence continues at coordinate 223,199 of JBAMDO010000021.1, forward strand.
AAGGAAATTTTCTATGAAATCCTCTTTCCTTAACCCGTTCATTTAGAAATTCAATTTCAAATTTTTTTTGTTCATTATAGAAATTTCGTGGGCAAGCAGAAATATTGTGCATTTGGTCAGTGTGCTTTATATTGCAAAATTTGTATTTGATTATTGCATTTTAAGAAATCAAACGTAACAACTCAATTTGAAATTCATGAAAAATAGCAAAGCAATTTTGAGATTTTTGTGGACATTTTTATCTTCATGCGCATGTTGTGTATCGTTTTAAAACTTTGTAAGATATGAGCATTATTCTCACAGAAACTTGCACAAGAGAATATCGTTTGTTTTTTTTTTTTACTGTCATAAAATTCAATGCGGATCAAATTCCAAAGCAACGAAATGTTAAAAGTCAACATTTGGGGAAGAATCAGTGTGAATACTGGAATTACTCAAAAATTTTTTAGTAAAGAATTTAGTGATTTAAATTAATTTAAAGTCTTGAGATTGAAGTGAAAAGAACAAAAGATAAACCTGTTTTCATTTATTTTCAGGTAACACCGTCACAACCTGTTTTCATTTATCTTCAGGTAACACCGTCACGTTTGACCAATGCACTTCGAATTTTCATTTAAAAAGCTTAAAAGGTGTCATGAATTGTAAAGTACTCCATTTTTAAACATTAAAAATAAGGGCGATAAAACATTTGCAAATTTTAATCATATTTTAATTTATAAAATATGCTGTTTGAAACTTCAATCTTTTGAAATATTATGAAAGATTATTTGAAATATTTATGAAATTTTAATGAAACATTGTACAATGCGACAAATATTTATTGAGGATAAGAGGATATTTTTTTGCTTTATGAGACAACGTAAGAACAACGCAAAAGCAAATTTGATTTCGAACTACGATGAAAATTTAAAAATGAAATAAAATTTAAGTAAATCATCACAAAGATGGGAATTCATATACAACTTCCTAATTGATTAGAGGAAATGGAATTTAAATAATTTTAAAAAATTTTATAATCAATTTTAATTGGAAAATAACCGATGCTTACGGATACGAAAAAGTAATGCATTTATAAACTATGAAGATAGCAAACAACGAAAAAAGCAGGAAATAGAATAATTGAATATAATATATAAACATATCATATTTTAACTGACAATTTTCACAATTTATTAAACCGGAAGATTAAGCAAGTAGCCCATTCTTATGGAATGGTTTAGTTAAGTAATCATCGGCACCATACCCAAGTCCTAGAGCTTGGTTTATTGTTCCCATTTACCCCGCAGCTGATTATGTTAGTGAGTGTGGAACCGGCATAACACTTGCCAACTTTCCTCCTAAATATTTATATACTGGCATTTTGAAACTGTTTCCTGGTTTGTAATCGGTTAGGTTAATTCAAAGATTTTCAAAGTATTTACATTGTTTTATCTTAATGGAATGAATGATTTAAAAAATAGTGCATTTCGGATTTTGATGAACAAATAGGAAGCAAGCAAGATGCTGTTGTGATTTCTGCTTGTTTTTCCATTTTTCAAAAAATACGTGAAATTTGATCATATCATCATCTATATTTGTTTTTATGTAATGAATAACTTTCAGTGGCTTGAATTGAATTAATTTTAACATATAATTTCCATTTATGTTTCAAGCGTACTTTAAATGATTTTTCACTGTATTAATTAAGCGTTACTCGATTATAAATCACAATTGATGATGTACATGATAATTTTTCATATTTGCTATCCTTTCCATCATCCTTTCGTTGTTGACTGAGAATTGTTAGATACAAAGGTCTTAACCGCAAATTGATATAAATAAAAGCACATGATATCAATGCCAAATTGATAACTATCAGTTGAAATTTCGTTATCATTAACGAACCAAAATCTAAAAAACTAAGCAGAAATTGAATTTTGAAAAATATTCCATCGCATTAGTTTTTTTGACAAGATTATTGTTCAAGATAAATGTGATAGTCTGATAATGACACTTAAATTTTATTTAATAATACTATAACAATATGCTTCATATTTTTTTAGATATCAGCATAAGATACAAATATTCAAAGAATAAAAAATACCGAAAACTATACCAACATACTGGTACAACGCAAGCTTTAGTAACATATTCGTAATTTATACGATAAGCAAAAGCTACTCACGTGAACAGGATATATTATTTTCGTACTAATAGCAATACTTGAATTTCATATTTTGAGTTATTTAAATAAAAATTTTTATAATTTGTCGAAAAAAACCGAAATAATGGTAGTGTAAAATGTTTAACACAAGTCAGATCAAATCAAGCTATAATTATTTCTTAGAGACATGACTAATTGCAGGATGTCACATGGCGATTTATTACTTTGTTTCCAAAGTTTCAAAGTGTTTACTACCAAAATTATTAATCAAATGATTTTTTCGAAAATTCATTTGGCCTAGCTTCGTAAATAAGGTTTATTAATAGTCCTCTAATCTTTTAAACGCCGTTATTTATTTGTAACTCCCAATAATTTCTTGGAAACAATTCCGTATGTAAATCTCCTGTAATTGTGATTAGCTCCATCAAAAACCACTAATCCACTTCTACTGCTATCCTTATCCTAGTAAACAATTCACATTTGCATAAAGACCTTTAGTTCCGCTTAAGTTAGATTAGCAGCATCAGTTTCAATACTATTTTCTACTTCTGTTACTATTCTTCAACCAATATCTCTTTTTATTGCATCTTTATTACTTTCTTGCGTATTTCTCTTTAATCCTGTTTTCCGATTGATTATATTAATAGTTGCATATTTCGCCTGTCGTCCTATTATAATAATTGGTAATAATCTGAATGTCGCTCTATTGTAATTAATATCTGGACATCAATAAAACTACAATTAGTTGTATTCTAAATTCTATTGATAACAGTATCGGAGAGTTCGTAAGTCATTCATTCAAGACGTTCTTTTCCATAACAAATAAAAATACTTTTTTTCCGACATAATTTTGGTGCTCGAGATGAAATAAGGTCGAACTTAAATTCTTGACAATATGACTACCACAATAATAGAAAGGATTAAATTTGTAGAAAAGAGACTGGAAAGACTTTCTCGAAGTAAAGATTTTGGACATCAAACTTTCGGAGCCAACTTTGATAACAAAGAAACGACTTTAATTATAAAACTAGAAGATGACTCCTTGAAGAAAAAATCTTATGATTGCGAATGCGTATCAAATCAATCGAATCAACGACAAATTAATCGAATAAACACATAAATCTCTTATTATGACAACAAGAAAGGAGGAGGAAAAATACGAAGAAGTAACAAAGGAGAATCAGAATCTTTTAGCTGATATGCGAAGCAAACGAAGCGATCATCACATTGACTGTGCACAAAAAGGAGATGGACAATGAAATGAAAAAATTCACGTTAAAAAATGATCTCGAGTTCTTTTCAAGAGCAACCGAAGAAATCACCAAAGGTAATTCCATTTCCAATCTCCCTCAATTGTCTTAGCCCACTTTCAGTGGTAATCCACGACACTGGAGAGATTTCTGGAGTAGCTTTAACGCCGCTGTTCTTCCAAGCTATCCCAGAAATCCACAAATTAAACTACTTAATTTCTCAATTGAAAAGAATAGCATTGCAAACCGCGAGACGTTATCTCCTGACTAAGAGAAGATTTTGAATTTTGAGAGTCTAATTACAGATATCCATTTGATTTGGTTATTCAGTGAGTGTATTTTGTTCTTATTGGTTTTTTAGTAATACAATTAATTCAATTTCAGTCGAGTTTGTCGTTCGGTTTAAGCGTTTAATACAAGTAGATAAAATATAGAAGAGAATAAATCTAATTTTACTTTAATGACAGTTATTATCAAACATATTATAAAAACACAGACGTCAAAAGTGATGAATCGTCAATGCATCATGAAACTGTCTAGTTCTTGTTGTATTATTCGGTCACTTTGTCGACTCCATGTCCGATTTGATGTAATAGTTCGATGAAATTGATCAAATTCCCAAGAAATGTTTTAAATTTTGATAGTGACTTCTGGTTATCGGCTGTTTCTTGGTGGTATACTTTGACCAGTACCCATCGTGATAATCGGCTTTCGACTACAGTTTCAGTGCTAGCATGCTCTAGATTTTCTTCTAGCGCTTCAAGTTGTCGGAAAATTCTTTCAATTTTTTCTATTGCTTTAATCCATTCGTTTTCATTTCGTCGTATAGCAATTTAGTAATAGTCGATGAGTCCCATATTTCTCAGCATTTTTAATTTTTTTCAGGTCAGCATTTTTCGTATAACTTCATAATTTTCGGGAGCTATGTCATAATCAGAAAAAATCATTTTTATTTGTTATGGAAAAGGACGTCTTGAAATGAATGACTTACAGACTCTCCGATATTGTTATCAATAGAATTTGGAATGCAACTAGTTGTAGTTTTATTGATGTCCAGATATTAATTATAATAGAACGACATTCAGATTATTATCAATTATTATAATAGGACGACGAGCAAATCACAATTATAGGAGATTTATATACAGGATTGTTTATAAGAAATTATTGGGAGTTATAGATAAATAACAGCGTTGTAAAATTATAAGACTATTAATAAGCCTTATTTACTAAGATAGGACAAATGAATTTCCGAAAAAATCGTTTGATTGATAATTTCGGTAGTAACCACTTTGAAATTTTGGAAACAAGTAATAAATCGTTATGTGAAATTCTGCGATTAATCATGTCTCTTAGAAATAATCAGTTCATAATACTATCTGGCTTGTGCCAAACATTTTACACTACTATTAGTTCGGTTTTTTCCGATACAATATTTATGCTATCAATTTTAGTTCCAATACTACAGCAATAATTATCATTACAATAATAAGTTATTCGTAATACTAACTTCATAATACTACTAGAAGAACAATTTCAAAAACTGAGCAGAAAACTGGAAAGACTACAGGAAACATAAGCAGTCCAGAAAACAGCACGTTGAAATACGAAACAATCATTGCAAAGAAATGCACGTAACGGTTAGTTCGTTTTTCGGTGGCTAAAGTTAAATTTCTGATAATGTATTTAATTATAAATATTAGTCGAAAAAAGATACTTTTCTTCTTGACGAAAAGGATCAACTTATCTGTATTTAGGCATTTAAAAATGTGAAAAAATTATTTGAATTTAATGAATTATTTGTAGCTGAAAGCATGGAATTTAACATTTATTTAATTGAGCTGGCCTAATTCAATGTGCAATTTAATTCAATTCAATCCAATTAAATAATTCAATACAATTGTTAGATTACCATCACCTTCAGTTTAACATCTACAATGTTCTTTTACTTTCCATTTTTTATTTTTCGACAGTCAAACTGACAGTTACTGAGAAAAAAAACCTGCTGAATATTTAATTCCGGAAATTTTCTTTTGAGTAACTTTATAAATTTAAATTGTTTAAGTTGTTATTTTTCAAAATTTATTACGACTTCAAAATTCTAATTTCAATGTTCCAGTTTATTTCAACTTTGAAATATTTTGAAGAATTCTTTCTTAGTCTTATTTTAATTCCAAATTATTATGAATTCCTATTTTTAATGAATTTTTAATTTGCAATTATTATTAAGAATTAAAGACTCTCTTTTTTACTGTATGATTGATCTTTCAATGAAAAATTACATAAGTATACTTTTACGATGTCAAATTCAAAAAAATTAAATTTCATGTATTTTCATTTTCAAATTACGAGACGGTGATGTATCAGGATAAGTTGTTACGCTTGGCTTGGCGAAGATAATCTGGTGAATTTTATCCATTTTTAACGCAGTTTGGCTTGTGACTAATAAACAAGTACGTTTGGATATATGATGCAGCGGAAATCTGTTTAAGCAGTGTAGGTGATATACGGGATTTTCTATAATATCTTTTTTCCTCGGTATTGATTCTATGTGTAATCTCAAAAGAGAGAATCCTTGCAACATTATGAATGTTTGTCTCCATTTCTCCCAATTGGATCTTAGAACTGATCACTCAAAGTAATCAATATGGCTGAAATTAAAGTACCATTTTAGTTTTTATATTTATTTTTAAGAAGATAGCATTGTACGATTTGGTATATTTCAAGAGTTTGAAACAAGTCAAAAAGTCATTGCTTCAATTTGACTGACATTGAATTGCAATGTTTGTTTTATTTTATTCTCACACGACTATTTATTCCAAACGATCGAATAGTTTTACACAAAACTGAGCTGAATGTATTAGAAACAATATAATTCATTTAACAAAATTTTAAATCATACAAACAATTCACTAAATTTTGTTTTACCAATTAATTTCTCAGGTCTAATTACTTTAAGTCAGTTAATTACAGTTTTGTTTATGGATAATGTAAAACAAAATAATTATTGCCATTTGGTGGAAATTGAGAATTATCTAGAACAATACATTTAATTAAATGAAAGAAATTCTTTTTTCTCTTTTTATCGATGTTTCCCTTTCCTTGAGACGTTATCTTAACAGAAAATTCTTATTAATTATGCAATAACTGTTAATCGGTCAAAACTGCATTCATTTTCTATATATAAATCTTATTTATTCGTAAAAGGCAATTAAATATATTCGACTGAAATCTTCGCTTGCTTTTAATTTTCTATCAGATATTGTTTGTATTGAAACCGTTTATTTCTTCTTTAATGAAGCTACCAAAAATTATGAATTAATTGCATTGACGAAAGGGAAATTCGAAAAGGCATAAAATATGATGACTAAGAAAAAATTTGGATGACTAAGAAATTTATAATGATTAAGAAGAAATTTTTTATTTCTTTGAAATGATAGTGAAATGAATGAACAATTTGCTCAGAAACTTTTCCAAGTACAATTTTACATCTGCAAGTATTAATTAGTTATGATATTAAGTATAAAAATTTAAGTATTATTGTACAAACCAAAACTACTTGATTTTGTTGTAGTTCTTTTAAAATAAAACGGAAGAACTTAAAAATCTATTTATACAATTCCATATAATTCTGTTCCGTTCATCATTTTTTCCTTATCATTTTCTTCGTCATCTTATTGTAGCATTATCTCAGTTTAAATTTTGCAAGGTTCAAAATTTCATTCATTTTTCATTTTCCACCTCTCTCATTTCATATATATCTCTGACATAAAAAAAAATTCGAGCAAATATTTTTGTGAAATTTCTAAAATATTGCTGGTGACATTTATTTAGTTTTTGCTGATAAACTGTTCAATGCTTGGGAGCTCAGAAGCTTCTGCTATATTCACATTATTATTTTTTCCCCGCTGTTTCTTCATCGGTATTTACTACACCTACGAGTCTTTCCATCGATAGACTGCAATAGCGGTATACTGATGATATATTAAGAATCTTGACAATAGATTAAAACTTCCAAGTAATGTAATGAGAGGCAATTTGATGATTTACAATCTTTTCTAATCTCTCATTCATTTTACATCTCTTCTCCAATTTAAAATTAAAACTCAAAATCAAGCGTAATTTAAAAAGCAACCACCGTATTACAAATTACTATTTTACAGTATGAAATATTGCTTTCTCCAGAATTAATTATTTATTTCTCTACAAATTTTATCTTTACTTATTATATCATTTCGTATTAATTAAAGAGGGATAAAATGTGATTTTTTTTTGTGGTTTTTTTTCCACTTCGCTATTTCATTGCTGTAGGTGCACAAGCGTTGCAAAAGTTCAACAAATGTTTTATATACAAAAATCGTTTTGTCATTTTGCATTAACAATGACAAAAATTAATGAAAACTTTTTAATTTTATTTTTTGATGATTTTCGATCATTTTTGCTTTTGAAATAATAAAATGTGTTGTTTGAAATTTGAATTATTCTTTCAAATAAAACTTCCATCCAAAGATTAAACGGAAAAAAGATTTTCGTTTTTGTTTTTAATTCGCAATTTTTGTTATTCCGTTTTATTTTTGCATAAACAAAAATTTCGAAGTTTACTTTATAAAAATTCACTAGATATTTAAACATTCTTTAATAATTTTTCATCGAATTATTATTTGAATCTAATTTAGTCTTTTAGAATTTGCAAATCATAATTAGAAATTTTAAAAAGAAGGAGGCAAAAATTAAAATTGTTTGGTAAATTTAGGAACGGACAAATATGTTTGCATCAGAAGAAAATAGCAAAAACAACGACAAGAAAATATCAGAAACAAAATAACTTCATCAAACAAGTTCCGCGCTTTGAACTAATTTCACATTTAAAAACATTGTTTAAAATTATGACACACACACACCCACACACGTGCATACACACATTTACAGACGGACAGACGGATGAACAGACGACGGACAGACATATGCAGATGTGTTTATTTGCTTAAAAATAAATTTTTATTTCCTTATTCCGAAGGAAAAAATTTTTTCAGAAGGAAAATAAACAGTTTTAAATTTTAGTTTTTATTATTAAAAAAAATTTTAGTGACAAAAAAACGATATTACATGAATAGTTCAAATATTTTACTTCAATAATTCTGATTATTTTTCTTCCGGTTTATCCTCTTCAATCTGTTTGCATTTCCTATATTATGTGAAATATTTTCTTAACACGGCCTTGCAGAAGTGATCACAAATTTTTCTTCTTTTTGATGATGCAATAAAAAAATGTCGCATTCACGTTCTTCACGTGATTCGTTCGTATGTAAATATCGCTTATGTAATGTTATTCTAATGGATCGCACATCTTTTTTTTTAACCGCAAGTAATTTTAGTTGTTCTTGCACGCATAACACGAATATTTCATGGAATTTTTCATGCTAGAAATAAAAACATATTTGTTTGCAAACAACTTTTTATTTTATGTCAAAATTACATCATACAAATTTTATACTGAACTTATTTTACATGTCATTTAATGCGACGCATTTAATTACTTTATACTTTTACTTAATATATCCTTTTTATGAACTGCATATTTTGAACAAGCTCAATTACTATTGACAATTTTGATATGTTCGAATGATCTTAAATGCGTAAAACTAAATCCAGAAAATACGAAAGGATTTTCAACAATTTCTCATCTTATTATTAAAAATTTTTCATGATGCAGTTCGGAAAAAAAGGTTGTTATGAAATTCATTTCTCAAAAAATTAAATTAAATTCTAAACCAAAGTAACCAACCAGTTTTTCAAATACAAAAGTAATTATAGATACGGTATAAAGTAATAAGTTAAATTACTTTCCTACTCTTATTTCTCTCCATTAAATAAATGATTATTTCCTTTTTTTTTTCGAAAAGAAGTAAATGTGAAACTTTTTTGAAAAATGAACTCATCTCTTTTTTCTAATTTGTGAAAACTTCATATGTCGAAAAATTGAAAAGTATAAAGTGCAAGAAATTTAAAAAAATATTTTCAAAATTGTTTATGATGTAAGTATGAATTTTTATACATTCTGTTGTTATAATTTCCATTTTTAATAAAGAAAATACATATATATATATGTTCCGGAAATAATGCAATCGAAAACCTGCCTTATGGTGCGTTTACCACCTTTCTTTCTTATATCTGTATATATATGTATACATTCCGGAAATAATGCATCGAAACCTGCCTTCTGATGGGTTAAGTTCTCGCTTCTTTTACACTGCAAATGCTCCATTTTCAGTTTCTCTTCCGGTTTCTGTTTAAAATTCATTATCCCTATATTTTATTCTTTTCCTTTGTTTCAATCTGTTTGCGATAAATATGACCCAATTACATCTGATAAAAAAACACCTTAATTGAATATCTTATCACTGCAAAAATTTAATAAACAAATAAGGAAAAGTTTTTTAAAGAGTTGAAAAATGAATTGCATTAAATTTGAACATATTTCTTGCGGAATTTTAATCACAAAAAGGAGAATTACAGAAAAGTTCAATTTATTTCTAAATTTAAAGTTTTTTCGAAGATCCATTCATTAACAAGAAACAAAAATTTGCGAAGAAAAACGAGGCGAAAAAAATTGATTGCTTGCTGAAAAAACATATCGAAAAATGAAATGAAAAAGAAAACTGTGGTTGAACCTTGAGCAATCAGCAAATAAAAATTGTTAATTGAATTGAGCGAATTAATTGCAATAACGACTCATTGTTTTTTTTTCAGTAATTTATAATGAAAAATATTGTTAAGTTAAAAAAAATTCAAGTTCAATTAAAAAAAAATGTAAAAATTCAAAAAAGACTTAATACAGAGTAAAATGTAATTTTGTGAAGTTTATTCATTTTTAATTTTTGCAGAAAGAAAAATGCCACCTGACGTGTTCAATTTGTTTTTGTCATTTATTGTCGTTGCTAATGTCGCCTATGTGACATCACTTCCATTACTGTCTCATGCACCTCGCGATGAACAAAAACGTTCGTTTTTTTTGGGAAAAAATTCAATCAAAAATTTGATTTTTTTGAATTTTCAGTTGGCTTTTTTAGCAGATTGTTTTGGTTGTAAAATTTTATTTCGTTCAAGTTTTTCTTTTTTTGTGCTAAAAATAATTGTTCAAATGAAAGAATAAACGTGAAGCAGTAAAAAAACAAACAAACGTTTGTTGAGATAAAACAACATACAATTGCAGCAGCTGGAAGCAAAAATCAGGCATAGTGGAATTCGGTAAGTCGGTTAGAATGAAAGGGAATCGTTATTTGAAGGAATGGGAGGCTAATTGCTGGCTAATTATTCTTAGCTTGATATTAGCCGAATTTATTTTCGAATTCAATTTTTTTTTACACTCCCGAAAATCAATTTTTTATTATTTTAACTAAAAATTAAAATTTGAAATTGAATTCTTGTTGAGATGAAAACTCATGGCGTCGGCGTGCAATCGCTAAACTATGGGAGGAACGAAGACGTATGGGCAGAACACCAATTGTTAAGCTTGCGGTATGATAAATTGTTAAAATTGTCGATTAAAATATGATATGTTTAACATTAATCGCTAATAATGAAAGATTGGAGTAATTGATTTTTTCGACATTCTAAAATTTCATAGAGAGAAAAGTTCAAAATTCATTTTCAAATGCTTTGAATGAAAAAAGGACTGATCAAAATGATTGACTAAAAATTGTTATTGTAAAAATAGTTATTATAAAAAAATAACTGATTATATTTTTATAAGATGATTTAATTTCACTTTTAAAATAAATAAAAGTAATGTACCAAAATTGATAATCATGTATAAAATTTTCCCTTATTTTACCTTTATTACTTTTCAACGAAATTATTGGAATTTTTTTCAGTTTCCAGGCTATCAAAACGTTGATTTTATGTTTAAAAATGAATCAGCATCCAAGACAGGTAGTTTAAAGCACCGCTATGCTTGGGCACTAATAATGTGGGCCATTGTCGAAGGTAAAATTGGCGAAAATACGACAGTTTATGAGGCAAGTTCTGGAAATACAGCAGCAAGTGAAGCATACATGTGTCAATTAATTGGAGTAAAATCCATCGCTATTGTAGGCATTTCTTTCATGTTTTGTTTAATTTAAAAAAAGAAAAAATTTTATTTTTTAAAAAATCTTCACTTAGTTTTAATTATTTAATTTTATGTTTTTAGTGTTACGATATTACTGAAGATTATATAAAAGTGCAAATTTCTGTAAACTAATTTTTCAATTGATTTCATAGTCACTTTAAATTTTGTCATAGTACCAAGAATTTAGTTGCAACTTTAAATACAAATTAGGATAAATTCCCTGTTTCAAATTATTTGTGTAACTGAGCTTTAAGGCTAACTAAATGGCAGAATTGATAAACATTCACTTCAAGATAACTTTCAGGTACCAAACACAATCGAACAAGTGAAAGTTGAACATATTCGATTATATGGTGGTGATATAATCAAAACTGATTTAGGCAATCGATTAATTCGAGCTAGAGAGGAAGCCATAAAAAATGACGGCTTTTTCATGAATCAGTTTGCTAATTCGGATAGAGCTGAGGAATTTCATGAAAGTAAGTTTGACTTTCAGATTGAATAAACGATTCCCATCTTGATGATTATTGCAATCAGCTATCATTTAATCATATTTCAGAGAATTGCTATAAATTATATTTTTTAATGTTTGTAAAAAAAACCGTTACTGCTTATTATTTATTTAAATAATTTGAAACAAATTAAAATTAAACGAATAACATTAACTCACTAACTGGCATAAAATCCCAGCTACTAAATCAATCTTTTCTCTCGCCTTTGATCAGCCTTATTTTACAATATTTTTTATTTTTAAAAAACGTTATTTGAAAGGGAATCGTTATTTGAAGCATGAAAAATAGTTATTTATTTGAACAAATGAAGGCAGTTAATTAATTTTCCTTTTTTCAAATACCAAATATCCTACAAATTTCGTCTCCGTAAAAAATAAATCAATGATATCTTAAAAAAAATTTTTAAGTGATTTTACTTCTTAGCTGCATTAGTTTAATTAATTCAATTTTTAGCTGTTCAAATTAATTAGTTTCAGATTATGATAATGTTACGTTTCGTAGTTTTCAAATGAATTAATTTAGCTTGCTGAAAAACTGGTAAAAATCTTCAGGCGGCAATTACCCACTGGAAAGTGTTAATTTAATGCATGAAATTTTGGAGCAGATGCGCGAAGATTTAAATCAAACATTTGAAGAGCCTCATTATTTCGTTCATTCTGCTGGAACTGGTCCATTTTTTGCTCAGCCAATGCTTTGATTACTTTTTTTTATTTAAATTTAAATATTACTTAAATTTTTTTAATCAAAATAAATTAATTTTCCGTAAGGACAGAACAGTTATCGTCAGCTATAGATTTCCATTTCCGCAAAAATATAATTTTGGTGATGTGGCGGTGAAGAGACGTTACATACAATAATGTCAGTTTACAGGAAAATTTAGAAAGCATATTGAAGAAAATAGGCGAAGAGGGGAAACAATAGGATGAATCTTCTATACTAAAGAAATAACGGATTTGTCTTTCCGAACTTTAGTTTCCAATTACAGTTACTGGTTCTAAGCCTGTAAAAATAAAAAAAAATTCAATTACCTGAGAACATTAAATATAGGTTTCCATCAAAGAGAAAAAAGAGAACGATCCTATAATTAATTAGCAATCAATTGTATTAAATGAGTTTCCTTTTCTTTCAGCAATTTTTAAGTTATCAGAAACTTTAAAATTTAAATTTAAAAATAAATACGATAAAATGCTAATTTCGTTGGTTGACAATTGAATTATTAACATGAAATCTTAGAAAATTGCATTAGAAATTCCAAAATAAACGTTTTCCATTCTTCTTTTCCCATATTTAAATAGAAACTTTTAGTAGTAAAAAAATTTTTGAAGTCGTTGAATTTTAAAAATTTAAAATTAATAGAAAAATATTAATTATTAGCATTTTTATAGGTGGGACGATATCATCCATTGGACGATATGTGAAAAAATACGGGCTGAAAACAAAAATTGTGCTTGCTGATACACAATTTTCAGTGTATTATGATTATGTTATAAATGAACGATTTACAAATGAAAGCGGTGGAAAATTATGGGTAGTACCCGGAATGGCTGGTATCGGATTCGGTGTTATGGGACCGGTAAGACATGGTGTTACATCAAGGTGATACACACTGTAACTTATTATACTGTACTAGGAATGCCATTTATTACTTTGCAATTTGATGAGTGTTGCAAAGAAGATTATTATTATTATTATTTATTAGTATTTATTTTGTTTATTATTTTATGCTATGTGTTATTAATATTATAATTATTTGTCCCACAATTCCTCTAATCATCTGCCTTACCGAATATAACTGCTTTACTAGGTAATCCAACTATCCTGAGGGAAACTTCAGAGGGAACCAGTCACTGAATAGTTGGATTAGTCTTTCGCCCTTATATCAAAGTCGGACGATCGATTGATGTCAGAATTGCTTCGGACCCCACGAGAGTTCTTGGCTTCATTCTGCTCAGCTATAGTTCACCATCTTTCGGGTCCCAACATATCCGCTCTACTTCACCCTATTGTATGCAATATAAAAAGGGTTATTTTGTGCTATATATATAATTATATTTGTATTTATGATAATAATTATTATTGCTATTAAAGGATTAATTACAATGTTTCTTGATTTATTATTTAAATAATTATTCACTAATGATTTGCTAAAGAAGCGAGTTTTCATTTTCCCTTTTTTAAATTTCAGTTTATTACGAGCGGTAATTGATCGAGTTATCAAAATTCCGGACATGGCATCAACCGCAGCAATGAAAGTGCTGCAAAGACTAGGCATTAACGGTGGTACGAGTACTGGTGTAAATTTTATAGCAGCATTACATTTAGCTGCAATGCATGAGTAAATAAAATTTGTTATTTGTTTGTTTATTAATTTAGTTGTGGAATTTATTTACTGTTCCATTATTATATCTTTGAACAATTAATTTGTTATATATTTAAAGTTTCATTTAATTTTTAGTTTTGAATTCATTCATCATTTGAAATGTTTCAACAGATATAATGAGCAATCCTTCAATTATTATCCAATTAATTAATACATAATATTGATGCAAAATACTACAAAAAATTTTCTAGCAAGATCGCAGAAAATTCAATTAAATTCTGATTAGAAATAGCAATTGACAGTTTATCATTAATCTAAATATTAATTGAAAATTTTTGATTTGCTAACAAATTTTGTTTAATAATTAAATTTCAGCAATGTTCAAAATCTTAACAATCAGCGATTAATAATTGCCACAATACTGGGTGATGATGGTAATAACTACAAATCATCATACTACAATAGGACATGGATTAGTGAAAATTTCAACGCTCATGGTGGTCTTTCGGTATATGATTGCTGGAAAAAGGTGTGGGGAAATCTTATAATTAATTTAATGGATGTGTCCAGTTAGTTTATAATCAGAAAGTACTTAAACAGAATTTTTTCTTGCGTTGAATTTAATGAATAAATTTTATACATCAATAAGGCTTCTAAAAAAATTACCAATGCTTTTTCATTAACTTAAATTATATGTTCTAAACGTATAACATTTTAATGAATTTTAATTACTGATTTAATATGACTGATAGCTTATTGTATGGTTCATTCATTTCTTTTAGAAATTTCCTCATAGTAATCTTTTTTATTTTTTACGTTTCTCTCTTTTCTAAAAAAGAAAAATTAATATTATATTAAGAAACCAAAATAAAAAAATAATTTTAGGAGAACAGAAAGTAATTTTAGGAAATTGAGAAAGCACTTGAATTTGGTTCAGATCCGTTAATTTCTGGGCATGAACAATGTAATCCATCCAATCTTGATGATAGCAATTTTCAAGATCGTCGAGCAAAATGTTGTTTGTAACTCATCAGTTTTTTGAACTTTCGTTTTTTCTCACTTTTTTTTGAAAATTATTCAAATTTTTCTTTTGAAAGTGTATGTAATTGATTTTTTAATCTTGATTGCAATTTCAATTTTAAATGACTATGAATTTTTAGGGCTGCCAAGTCAATTAGTATAGACACCAAGTAAACTAGGTAAGTACCAAATCAACCAGTGTACTACTAAATGAATTAGCATAAGTACTAAAGAGTTAGTGCTAATATTAAAGAAACCAGATAATAAATTGAACGACTCTTAGTAAATTGATAAAATTCCCCAATAAGATAAAACATTAAAACAGAAGTATACCCATGAGCTAATATCATAATTTACGATATATTCTTACCATAATATATCATTATAACTTCCAACAGCACAAACTCCATATAACAAATAAAAAAATAAGCAGCTAAAGACTTACAGTCACTTTGAACTATGCAGATGAACTTAAACCAAGCTAATTGAAGAAAAGAAAAATAATAATGCCAACACCCAAATGAGCTTGCATTAGTACCAAATGAACTAGTGTTAGTATTAGATGAACTAGTTTTAGTACTTGGTTTTTCAAAATAGAATATAATGAGGAAATTTGTGGCATAGAGTTAAGATTATAGCATTTTGTACTGAAATTAAGATTGAGGTATTATTAGAACATCTCAATTGGCACTTAAAATTGATAAATATATGAAATTCATTGCACGCATTAATGTAATTGTCATATTTATCCAAAGAGAAAAATTTTTTCATGTGGAGCAAATGATTAAATTGCATCAAAAATTATTCGTTTTTTATAAAATTTTATTTATATACCATTGGTATAATCATTGTTAATTTATATCTTTAATATTATTTCTTCCTTACTTATTAAATTTTAAATTTTGAACTAAATTAGAAAATCAAATTATTTAATCCCATTCAATTTTCTTTCATCGAAATTGTTATTTTGATTGATGAGCCGTTGTGAAGAAATTCTGCGGATAGTTTGCTTCACCTTCAAATATCCATGTCTTTTTTGATGGCACCGGAAGAGTTATTTACATAAAGAGTTTCCACCAAAAAAGATTTAATTAGTTAAAAAGTCAATAAAAATTAACACCAAATTTTGTCAGATTCGTTTTTTTTGTCTTAATATAAATGTCAAATAATAAATATTATTGTTATGATTGAATGGTATAAATTGATGTAACGGTTAGTATTGTCTATCTTATATTATTTCAATTTATGTAAATTTTATAATCACTGTTTGATTAGAAAAAAATAAGCTCAAAAGTTTTTCATTGCAATCCGAAATGAATCATGCCGAAAAAGAATAGAAATCGTACGAAAAAATGTTAATGCTAGCCGTTAAAATGATGATAAAAAAACAGGATAAACCAACCACGTCTTATGATACGATAATTTTTTCCGGATCCTACAACAACATGCATACATTAATCCAAGATTTAACTGTCATTACAAAATGATCAAGGCAACGTTTGATTTGTATTAAAATATAACTTTAGGAAATATATACTTTAATTTCTTAATGTTGCACGGGAAAAGTGGAAGTGAACAATGTCAGATCAAACCTATTGTTTATCAGGTGGATCTCATTCCAATCCAATTCCACCTGTTTGCCAAAATTTTTCTTGAATTGTTTTCTGCTTAGCTTTCATAGGATGCCGTACTAGTAGCCTTTACAGGAAATGCTGATAAAAATAAAATTTTTGAATGTGAAAATGACTTCAGTGCACTGCATTATCTTGATTTGGGATACGGTCGATATTTTCGGAATAGCTATTGTTGATCAAATTGGTGAAAGCTGAGGTGCCAGGAGGAGATTTTGAGCTTGAAGATGACGATAAGTGGAAAAAAAAGGAAAAAAATTCACATTGAAATAAAACTGGAAAAAAATGAGAATTTTTAATCGGAGTTCAAGATTTGATTTAAAAATTTATTGGCACTTAGGTATTATTGCGGTATTGATGAGATTTGAGTAAATTTCAGAAATAATTTCAATGCAGTACTTTAGCTTCATCAAGTGAAATGGTTGCTACTGTTGTACAGCTGTTTTTGTCGGTGATGAAATTTGAGCCGGAAAAAGCGGTTCTGACAGTGGTGGGGTGAAGAAAACGGTTCTTATAGCGGTGGCGGAAAAATAAGAGATCATGTTGTCTTTTGAAAATTAATTTCTTTTTCTTCAATGATAATTCTTTCTTCAGGACTACCTTTCTTACTTTTCTCTTTAGAAGTTTACCGTAGAAATGCGCATTTGATGATTGATGCGAATTATACTCCATAGATGTGACAAACTTTAACTGAACACAGTTTCGGCATTATCTTTAAAAGCAAAAAGCATAAAATCATTGTTTAAAATATATATATAAGTACTCACTTCATGGTCCGAAGACGCGGTCCCCCTGCGAGGTAGAAATTTATTTGGAAAAAAATTAAACAAAAAATGAAAAAAATATATTTAATAAGGCATCATTAAATTCAAAACGTAAAACTTACGATTGAATTTTAGTGAATAAACTGAACCGTATTAAACTGGACTGATTTGGAGCTATCAATTTATGATTCACAATTCTGAAGAACTACCGATCTCATTTTTTCAGATAACGAAATGTTAAAAAAAAATATTAACAATTACTGACAAAATCAATTCATATTTCATTATTCTACTTTTTACTAAGTTATGAAAAATTCGGGAAGAGTAGTTTACAAATGAAATTATTATTGGCATTTATAATCCTAAAATTACCATTCCTGCTTTTTTATTGAAATCAATAAAGATGTAAATGTAGTCATCGAACAATAGAATATACGGATTCCTGTAAAAGATTCTGAGATTTAGAATGAACAAATCAGTGAAACTGCGTTACAGCGAAACATCATACATCGGAATGAAATGAGTCTAATATTTATTTTACATTTTTTTCTTTTTCTTTTCAATTAATTTTCAATTTAATCATTAGAAATTGACCATAGATATATGCATTTGATGATTAATGCGAATTATATTTCAAAGATGTGATACTTAAACTGCACACAGTTTCGGCATTATCTTTAAGAGCAAATCATTGTTCAACATATATAGAAGTACTCATTTCATTGCCCGAAAACGCGGTCTCCCGTAAGGTAGAAATTTATATGGCAAAAAATTAATGAGGCAGTGGAAAAAATACATTTAATAACACATAATTAAGCTTAAACCTTAAGGCTTAGGTTCGATTTTAGGGAAATAACGGAACCATATTAAATTCTGCCGTTTGGGATTATTAATTTATGATTCATAATGCCGAAAAACTACTGATCTCACTTTTCCATATAAAGAAGTAATAAAGAAGAAGTTTTGATATTTAATGACAAAATCAATTCATATTTTATAAATTACTTCATTTTTTACTAAATAAAAAAGGTCTGGGAAGAGTGATGGCACAGCTAATGTCATTCCTTTACTGCTAATTTTGACGCCACTATTTTTTTTTATTGCAATCAATAAAGATGTTACCAGAATGAAATCTACAACAATCGAAGAAATGATTGCTTAAAAAAATAAGGTAAAAAAATACATCTATCCCATTGTTTGATATGACTGATAGTAAAAAAATCGACTGATAGTAAAACTGATGATTTAAGTAAGTTATGATTGAATTTTACGATAACAGAATAAAATTTCTCTTGCAAACTACCTGCGTTTTAGCAGAGTTTTCCAAACGGTAGAAAACACACGCAAAAACAGAAAATATCAACAAAAATCCCAAAATTGCTTTCTTTGCAAAATTCCCAAAACAGTGTGGGAATTTCACAATGGATAAGAATTATAACTGAAATCATGATATGAATTCCGAATTAAAATTGGCTGCAATCGGATATTCCAATGTTTCACCATCGAAAGCGAAGTTCGTTAAATTGACGGGAAAATGAAGGACATCATTTATAGCAGAGGAAAAATGTTAAATTAAATCAAAAATTTCCAATTTCATATGTGCTTAATGGAAACGGTTATAACTTTAATTGCTGTTTTTCTTTTGAAATAAAAGTTTTGTGACAAATAAGCAGCAAATATTTAATGAAATATGCAATGTGATAAAACGTTTAAAAAAAAATACCAAACATTTCAAAATTTATATTCTAATCTTAAATTTTAAAAATATCAAGGCAAATTTAATTGGTTCTTCAAATTTAGTTGATAAAAGCTTTTATGTTTTGAGCAATTTTTTTAAAAAAAAATTTTCTAATTATGGTTTTTGTGTTCCTTTGCAATATTTTATGAAATTCATTTCTAAAATTCAATACCAAATTTCTAAAGATGAAAATTTCTAAACTTTGGCTAAATTTCTTTCGACATTTGAAGTTGAGCAACGATGTTAAAAAAT
The DNA here is from genome assembly GCA_037074765.1 of Mansonella perstans. Taxonomy (NCBI): domain Eukaryota; kingdom Metazoa; phylum Nematoda; class Chromadorea; order Rhabditida; family Onchocercidae; genus Mansonella; species Mansonella perstans. The sequence goes on from JBAMDO010000021.1 coordinate 242,939, forward strand.
GATGGCACAAATGTGCACATTTAATTTTCTCTTTTGCAAAATGCTTTAAACATTATAATTAAACTGACAAATAAGAAATGAATTTTTCGCTTCAAAAATGTTATTCATTTATATTAGCAAAAAATGATATTAAAAGAACGATTGAAACAATATAAACATAGTTGACAAGCACAAAAGTAAAGTGTAACAATAAGAAAATAATGTGTAAATAACAATATATGGAAAAATAATGACAAAATCTTTTTACATTAATTAAAGGAACTGGATTTTTTAATGCAAGTAGTAGAATCTGTTTTGTAAATAGATTTTTGTGCTAGATTTTGAAATTTTCAGAGCTCAAAAACGAAGAACATAAAGATTGTTGGAGCTGAAAAATCCAGAAAATGCACAAAATTTCCTAGAGGTTACACATTTTATACTGCAATTCAGAAAAACTTATGAACATGCTTTTGTTTATATGAATAATTTGCCAAAGATTTACAGTTAGTTTATTTGATGCTTGTCTTACCAAAAGTTTATCCAAGAAATTGTCTTCATCATTTATTGTCTAAAGCAAGTCCTTAGTGTCACAGCATTGTTACTTGGTAAACTGAAGATTTTATATATTACATTTAAGGATAAACGTCGAATTCTCAAAATTTTGCTAGATTTGAAAGCATACGAGGTAGCAGTTGATTATCATACAATACAGGACGAATATTTATTCAAAATTAATGCCTAAAAACCTAAAAATACTTAAAAAATAATAGTAATTAGAATGAAAGTAATTTGGTGTAGGACACATGAGTTTCTGGATTTGACATTATTGTCAAAGTTACTGCGATTTGATATAGGACAAAATGAGCTTATGGATTTGACATTATTGTCAAAATTACTGCGACTTAATATAAGGTACAATGAGTTTGTGGACTGCTAGACGTATTAATAAAAATGAAAAAGCGTTTCACTTTACGGCTATACGTTTCATTTTAAGACTACACATTTCACTCTATGACTACACGTTTCACTTTAAGACTACGTTTCGTTTTATGGCTAAACAAATTGGGCCAAGCTAATTAATACAATTTGTAGCTCATAGAATAGCATTGTTAATTACACATTACCAACGTGAACGTTAAATATTTGTCAATGATTAAGCATTACGTAACATTATTCCTCCTCTTCTCTCCTGCTGTTATATCTCAGGATTCTTCTAATATTGGTATTTCATGTTTCGCATATCACTTTCACTTTTTGTGAATATGAACGTGAATGTTCGATCTGACGTGTTACTACGTTAAACATGAATAGGCATTAATATATTACGTTAGGAAAAGTAAAGGATATGATCATTTTTTACTATCATGGATTTACGTAATTAAGTTTAATAAGGTAGCGTTAAGGTGCATGTAGCAGTTATTCTGTAACAGTTTGTATTGCTTTTTTCACTTTGCATTTGAATACCAATGGTTACTTTATCAGTTTACATTTTTCATTTAATAATAGCTACGTTATCAGATTTGCATAATATTCTAAATTATTTATTCTAAATTAATACCTAAAAAACTTCTTAAAAAATAATAATCAGGATGAAATTAGTGATTGAAATTAAACTAGTTTATGGAAATATAGTAAATCTAATGTTTAATAAAAGTAACATATTACTAACCTCAGCATTCAAACTAATATTATAACATTCCTCATATTCGTCCCGTATCGTATGATGATCATCTGCTACCTCGTATGCTTTCAAATCTAGCAAAATTTTGAGAATTCGACATTCACCCTTAAATGTAATATATAAGAGAGAATCCGACGTTTATCCTTAAATGTAATACGTAAGACTAAATTGCACATTTATCAATTATTTGCTGCTTATTTTTCACGAAACTTTTATTTCAAAAGAAAAGCAACGATTAAAATTACGACAGTTGTTGCCCAAATATTCCATTAATTACACACACAACATGATTAGACAAAGTTTGAATTTGGAGAGTTTTGATTTAATTCATTATTTTTTCTGTGCTGTAAACGATATGTTTCGTTTTTTCATCAGTTTAACAAGCGTTCTTGTTTGATGTTGCTTGCTCGATGATGAAGCAGCCAATGCAATTAAACGTAATCCAATATAGTCTAATATAATTAAACATGATTAAGATAATACATATTGATGAAAATATCCATGGGAATAAAAAAAAAAAAAGAAAGAAAAAAAATAAAGGCTTATTGACTGGAAATGGACGTCGATGTTGAAAGAGACAGTTGTCCTGATTCTTGACTGAAAATCTGGTGGTTCTAGTGGTCCTGCTATAGCATAACACTTACAAATATGACGCAATAAAATTAATCTCTTACAAGTGGACAATAAAAAAGAAAATATGTTGGGTCCGATTTCTTCATTAAATTTGACATGAAACATTTGACAGATTAGATGACACTATAATGCTAACGGAAAAATTATTAAAATTCTTAAAAATATTAGTCCATATACAATGGTTATAATTGACGTAGCTGAATTAGATACCAAGGCTTAACTGTATACCATTACAGAGAGCAGCCTTATGATTCGTCTTGGCTATCACAATTATTTAAATTTATCAAAAGCAATAATAGGTTAGTTATCGTCTTTATAATTTAAAAAAATAGGTTAGGTTTATTTCCATAATTTTTATGATTTGAAAAATTTTTTCCATAGTTTTTGTGACTTTTACTATTGTTTTTACCATTCTATGAATTTTACCTGGCAAAAGTGATTTTTGTGCTGCTTGTTGACAATAAATGATAAAAATAAGAAATAATAAAAATTTCGCTGCATCTGAACTAATAATGACTTGGACATACTCTGAAATGAGCTGTGGTTTCTACCGAATATTAGCATTTGTGAATCCATTTTTTAATCTGTGTCATTTTAGATTTCCTTTTTGATGACAGATTCATTAGAGTTGGAAAAATAAAAGCGCCTCAAAAGGTTACTCCTAATGCTACTGCCATTCTTGTCTATTGCTACTGTAACACTGCTGAAATCATCGAAACAATCAGAGCATTTTTGCAAAAAAAAAAGAAATGACTTGGTTCATATCAAAATAAATCACACTTTATATACGGAAGCAGTGAATATAACTTGTCTCGTATTATAGATCCATTAATCAATTCCGTTTCTCGGCAACCTGTTCTTTTGTTTTTGTTTATCCAATAATAAAAGAATGAATTAAGATGAATAACGGAAAAGGAGTGACGTAAATTATGCGATAAAGTTAAGTCTTACTGTCAGTCATTCTATCTGACAACAAATCATCGGCAACCTTTTACAACAAAGTATGAAGTTCTTTTTTTTTCGAAAGAAAATTTTTTATCAAGTTCTCTTCCCTTAATCTGTTCATTTAAAATTCGAATTTCAGATTTTTTCATTATGGGAATTTTGTAGACAAGCAGAAATATTAATGCATTTAGTCAATGTGCTTTCTGTTGTAAAATTTGTATTTGATTATACTTTAAATATTTAGCAAACTGAATTCAAATTTCATTTATGAATCATCAATCCATAAAATTTTTCATTTTTTCAATAAAATCAGAAATCAGAATAAAGCTGTAGTTGCAGTTGAATGGCTATGCACACGCCTTAATTGTTCATTTATTGGATTTTCCTAATGAAGTAATATACTAATTGCGAAAAATATTGGACTCATTTTATTTCAATGTATCATGTTTCATTTTGACACAGTTCCACTGATTTGTTTGTTCCATATTTACAGCTTTTACAAGATTCATTTATTCAATTTTCAGATGACTTCATTCCAGTAGCATCTTTTTCTAATGCCGTAGAAAAAGTCAGAATTAATAGTGTCAGGAGTGACGTCAGCTGTACGAGGACTTCCCGGATTTTTTCGTTATTTAATAGTAAGTAAAACAAATAATGAAATATGAATTGATTTCATCAGTAGATGTTACAGTATACAGCTTAGATTTCCCAAAAAAAACAAAATCAATTAACAAATGCATATTTCTAATGGTCACAATGGTCACAGTCCATCGGCGCCATTTCAGTTTTAAATTTCATCTATTTTAAATTGGTGCTTTTTAGCATAAGCTTGCGAAAGAATCAAATATCAGCATTTTTTTTCTACTGCTAAGTACTGTAAGATGCCTATAATTAATAATAGTAATAATAATAATAATAATTTATAACAGTAATAAAAATGAGGATATAATAATAGCAAAGAAATAATTTTATAGTAAGAATAAACCTACTGTGATGTTGTGCAGCTTCGAAAACTAATTAATAATTGTATAAGTTGAACAAGGAAGCAAGGAGAGAGATTTATTTTTTTTAGCTTAATTTTTTTATTCATTAATTCACTCAAAATTTGTTTTCCTAATCCACAAGAAATTTGTTACTAAGACAATCATCCGATTGAGTAATGCCAAAATTCAGCTACTTACCTGAGTTAGCAATTATCGTCTAATGATTGTTGGTCTTTCTAATCAAAGCTAACTGACATTTCGATCCCTACTCGATTTATGACCGCAATTCAAGTTTGCAAAATTCATAAGTTATTCTGTCACTAATTTCCGCCATTAATGATGTACATTACGCCAAATAACCGTACACTTTAAAACTTTCTACAACGCACATTTTCGATCGATTCACCTTTCTTGCAGTCAAAAATTAATTTTATTAACAATGTGAAAATATCAAATTTTCAAATTTTCGGGAATTAATTCCATTTTTTTTATGCAAAAGCATCAAAAAACAGCAGTCGATTAGCTAAACTTCCAAAATGTCCAAAACATATAACATGAAAACAGTTAACAGATTAGATGACACTAGATTACAGAAAAATTATTAAAATCCTTAATTCGGCTTGGCTATCACGGTTATTTAAATTTATCAAAAGCAATAATAGGTTAAGTGTCGTCTTCATAAAAAAAATAAGGCATATTTTCACATTTTCTATGATTTAAAAAATTTTTTCATAATAGTTTTTGTGGTTTTTACTACTATTCATACCATGAATTTTACCTGGATTAGGTACTGGATTTGCTGCTTGTTGACAATAATAAGGAATAATAACAAATTTCGCCATTCTGAACTAATAGCGATTTCGACATACTCTGAAATGAGCTGTGGTTTCTATCGAATGCTAGCATTTATCAATCCAATTTTTAATGTCATTTTAGATTTCCTCTTTGATGACACAATCGTTAAAGCTGGAAAGATAAAAGTGCTTCAGAAGATTACTTCTAGTAAAAAAAAAAAAAAAGCAGTTTATTAGAAGGTTACTCATAATAAACTACTTCTAATAAAATAAACTTTTAGTTTTTTTCAAAAAAAAAAATTTGTATTTGCTAATTATATTTTAAATAATAAGCAACTGAATTCAAATTTATCACACGATTCGGAATCTGAAAAAAATTTCATCCTTGAAAAGCAAAGGGGGAATCAAAAGTTTAAAAGTTCCGTTATAATTTTTTTCAAAAAGGAAATGATTTAGAAAATTAGTTATTCAAAACATTCAATTAGTAATCTTATATCCGAAGTAAAACAGTAAAAACAAAAAAAATAAATAAATAAAATTGTTCAGCAAGCAATCAATTTTTATTCGCCTCTTTACTTTTCGCAAACTTTTTTTTCTTGTTATTGGTACAGCTGAACTAATAGCGACTTCGACACTCTGAAATGAGCTATGGTTTCTATCGAATGTTAACATTTAAGTCCTTTTTTTAATTTGTGTCATTTTAGATTTCCTCTTTGATGACAGAATTATTAGAGTGAAAGAAAAATGCTTCAGAAGGTTACTTCTAATTGCTACTGCAACATCTCTGAAATCATCGAAACACTCATATTGTTTTCTTCAATAACGGCAAAAAGAATGAAGGGACTATTATTGGTTAATATCAGAACAAATCGCACTTTATAAACTTCGATGAAGGAAGCAGTGAATATAACTTGTCTTGTATTGTAGATGCGTTAATCAATTCTATTTTTCGGCAATCTGTTTTTTGTTTTTGTTTATCCAATGATATAGGATGAATTAAGACGAATAAATGGAAAAAAGTGAAAAATTTCCTCAGATTCTCTTCCCTTAATCTGTTCATTTAGAATTCGAATTTCAAGCTTTTTACTTCATTATGGAAATTTTGTAGACAAGCAGAAATATTAGTATATTTGGTCAATGTGCTTTGTATTGCGAAATTTGTATTTGATAATTATATTTTAAACAATTAGCAACCGAATTCAAATTAAACTATGATTCATTAATCCGTGAAAACATTTACCCCAAATTTATCACACGATTCGGAATCTGAAACAAATTTCATCTCTGAAAAGCAAAAGGGGAATCAAAAGTTTAAAAATTCCGTTATTTTTCAAAAAAAGAAAATGATTTAGAAAATGAGTAATTCAAAACATTCAATTAGTAACCTTATGTCCGAAGTAAAATAACAAAAACCAAAAAAAAAACAAAATTTAAAAAAAATTGATAACGAAACCTGCGTGAAGTGAATAAAATTGATGTTAGCGCAAAGGCAGAAAGACTAAGTTTGGATGGCAATGTTACGCAGAACATATCTTTTCATCAGCTACATGGATAGAATTACTTCTACTGCGCACCTGAAATATAAAGCAAATATCGACCGGGAACGAACTTAATGCTAAGCCAGTAACTATGTCAGTATGACCGCGCATCATATATGTTAATTCATTGCGTTGTGGATCCTATTGTTAAAATGCTAGCGGAAGTTGCCGGATAAATTCATGAAAAATATGGCAGCTACGATTCACAAGAAATTGAAAACACAAAATTTTACAAAACTACCTTAATGTCATTATCGATTTTTCCACCAATAACTTGTTCTGTTGTGTCCATTGGAAGTTACAGCAGTAATCTGGTATGCATTCCGCAACTTAGTAACGGGGTCTCGTTTACGAATATCATGAATCTGAAAAATACATGCATCTATTATTCCATAAAATGCTTAATGAACGATTATTAAAACTATTAAAACTCATAAGTACAGTACAATCGTCAGAGTCACTGGCAACAAGTTATGGTCCACGTCGTTCAGGATGGCAACTGTTTATAATATCTTTGTGAGATTTGAACTTCCTGATACATGTTCCTATATCCATATCTCAAACACCTACTATATCTAATTGATACAGTAAACAGATAATTGAAAAAGACGAAAACACATCAAATGAAAGATGGATATAGAGGAGGAAATTAAAACTTTAATGGCAAAAGCTTTCCTTAGCATTCCCTATCGATTTTTTGGATAAACGCGTGAAGGATGCATTTCAGGTAAATCTTATAGAAGCTTTCCCCAAACTCACACTTTTAACTTTTTTTAACACTTTTTTGCATAGCTCCATAAAGATGTTCCTCACCTGCCATCGTGCTGAAATGGGGATTCATTATTGCTCCTGCATGTTCTTTTAAAATTGAGAAATTTTCGCATCCACCATATATATCCCACAAAACTAAAACAAACATATTAAATGTGGAAAATTGCTCAAAGAACATGGAAAAAAATGTTTATAATTCAAAATATATTTTTTTTTCATGTTTTTTAAAAGCTAATTTTTGGTTAAGTCAGGCAGTACTAATCACTAATGATTTCATATGCAAAGAAAACCGAAGAAATAATATGCCAAAGATATCAACAGGAAGTCCGGATCAATTGCAGTTGGAAGTAACACCTTTTGTGCTTGTTATGAACAAGCACAAAATTTAAGAACAAAATAAACGGAGAAAACTTACAAACAGTCATATCAAAACCAGCGGATACCAAGCAACCATCTGGGCTAAATTTAGTCGTATAAATTTCACCATCATGACCGCTAAGCAGCATTATGGGAGCCATCAAATGTGACGTACGCGGGATGGATTGTAGTCGATTACTCGGGGTAACTTCTAAGCGTGGCTTTTCCGGTCCTTAAGTTCATTGAAACTAGTTCATTTAAATCATTCCTACATCCATACCATCTTTCTTACAGCTAGTTTTATAATTACAGCTTACTTCTGCGGTTTTCAATTGTAACGAAATAATATTAAATGGGACCAAATTGTTAACAATCAATAATATCAATGAAACCAGTTCGAAATTATTACACAAAAAACAAATTCAAATAAAAAAAAAACTTACCAACAACAGCCGAAGGCATCGTAGGCCTTTTGAATCCATCATTACTTTGCATGACGTCCGCCATCTGAAAAATCCCTACCAGCTACTAAGAAGTATTTAGCGTTTCGTTAAGACAGATACTATTTTCTTCAACATCCTACAAATTTCCCACATTTAAGATCTCCGAACCTACAATTGAAAATTGTTTTCATTCAAATTAATCACTTCGTAGCACTGAAAATGAAATTCTTGAAAACAAATACCACCATACAGTTGATTATCAAAGATTGAACCCGAATGAAGTATTAACTTGACTGAATGAATGTCCAATACATTTCATGTTTACAATATCATTAACTATACACGAAGTTCATCAATAAGTAAGTTACTCAATAAGAAATTTCAACTTGCGAAAAATAATGCATCTCGAAAATCGGAAATTTTTATCAACCCCAAGCACTGAAATAAGGGTAAAACTATGAACAAATTGAATAATATGAAAAAGGGAAGGAAAGAGAAAAATGCAACTAAACATTTTTAAATTAACTGATCAAATATTATTACTTTACTAAAATATAGAAGAAAAAATAACGCATGTGAAAAAGAAAACCGAGTTTAATAATAATATCAAACATTTTAAAGAGTTACTCTAGGGTTCGGATTAAAAAGGATCCCGAAAGATCCGAAAGTCACTGCCGTAGATAATAAAACAGACTCTTGCCAACTTCCAAAAATTTACACATCCTCCCATCAAAAGGGAGTTTTGAGTCTAAAATACAATAAGATGAACAAAATCAAAGTCTACCAATTAAAAATGGAAGTTACAATGGCAGGATGTTAAGTGTTCCAGCACATTGTCTCTAATAAAATCAAAAACTCAATATCACTGCAATTCCAGTTGAGGTCGTACCAGTTTGGCCTCCACCTCGTTCGTAAAGGCGAATCCTAAAAATTTGAAAATTTAAATCTACATAAAATCTACATACAGAAATCCAAAAGACTTCCTTCAGAATACATTAGACCAATATTATTCTCATCCAATTCCTTCTCTTCCAATATAACTGTACCACTCTCTACGCTACTTGCTATTGGACCATAGCTATATTAGATCCTTGTGCCATAAACAACTTTTTGGTTTTACAACTTCCTACATTTGATTATTCACATTAAACATGTTTCACGCAAATATCATATGGTTACTTTTCGGGTATCATTCAACAGCACCATCAATTCATCCGAACATTTAAAGTTGTCAATTTTAAATCCTTTAGGGCATTAACAAACAAATTCCTTACCTGTACCCCCTCTTTGCAGTTCGATGATATCATCATTCTTCACTTGCTTCCCATTCAATGGATCTATCATATCTTTTCGAATTATTTTCTCAACGCAGTCCATCGTAACAACGCTCTGACTGCAAGCAACAAAATATTTCCTTTAACATGTTTTAGCAAAGCATTAGAGATATTTCGACATCCATAAATAACAAAATATTTTTGTTAAAAATCATCGCAAACAAAATTTTAGTTGGTTGACTGATCACGTAGTTCAAATGCCTTCCTCGTATCAACATGGCAAATCATATCTAACAAAAAACTTTAGTTAATATAAGGGAAATCTAGCGTTTTAAAAGCAAATCAGTATTGTAATGAAACTTGAAATAAGCATGCACAACTAATTACGCATACTTTTTAAACAGCTATTGATAATCACCTTGTTTTCAAATATGCGCATCGAGTTGTATTAGTGAGTGCATCATGCGTTATAGGGCACATATAACGCACCTTTCGAGCCATTAAACTTTTGTCACCATTTTCGTCAGGCATTACGGTGAATTTTACCGGCAGCAATTCTTTGATTTTTAGAGGTTTACCGGAGAGCGGACAAAAAACGCGCTGATCCTGAAAAGTAAGTTTACAAGGTGAAGGTAACATTTTTTTATCCAACAACCAAGTTTACTGCAAATCGACCTCTCCTTCAACATTCATTGACAGTATCTGCGTATCACGCACGATATCGTTTTATCAAGTTGGATCTTATCCCAGCTAGGCAAGCAATTTTGTCTTCTCTCAAAATTTTCCACTTATTTGTGTTCGCAAGAAGTAAAAGTTAAATTATAAAATGAAGCTTGCCGGTTTTTCAATTTTGACTTCCATAGTCGGATTGAGCTGTGGAATCCAAAAACTTGGGTATTCCTTTGTCTTTTTGCCCGCTACATTTGAAATCTCATCCTCTTTCAATCGTTTACCATTCGATCGATCATTTTCAAGCATTTTGCGCTTGTTGATCTAAAATTTTTCGAAAACCTCGAGATTACCATTTGTAAGAAGATGCAAGCCGCGATCAAATGATTTGTTAACATACCCTAGATCCAGAAGGAGTAGCACCAGCAGAAGTGGTAGGCCAATCACTTTCTGAATCTCGCTTCACTCCCGGATGTGCTGGTGTACCTTCAACTTCCCTGAATTTCTTTAATTTCAACTCTTCATCCAGATGTTTTTCCTGCAAATCGTGATGCTGGTTATTTTTTTTTGTGCTCAAATTTATGAAGAAGAAATATGTACTCTTTCGGCTTCTTCTTCTTCCTTTTTACATTGTTTCTCCCATTCCTTTAATTTTCTTGCGTTTTCTTTCTTCTGTTCCAGATAGTATTCCAAGACAGCTTCTTTGTCGAATATGTATCCATAGGGTGATATTACCGGATCCCTATAAATTTAAAACGGTAGTCATGATAAATGTATTTATGCAAAATAGAGAAAATGTCCACGTCTATTTGAATAACCCACTGGATCATAAGAACTCTAACCAAAAAACTTGTCTCAATAATCCCACGTTGGACATGTCGTCACTCCGACTGTTTATACCAACCTGTTATTCGGAATTGATTTGCTAAACGTAGCTAATTTCTACCGCAAACTTTTATTCATTTCAGAAAGTCTGACTGAAATGTCTGGAAACGAGAAGTCTCTATTTCCCAAATTTCGATGAAAAGTCGAAGAAAGTACATACCGGAGAGATAAAAAGATTTAAATAGATACAAAAAAAACCCTATAAAATTTTATATGACTCACGTCAATGATATTCTGTAAAATCCAGTGAGTCAGGAAATTAAAAATTTTTAGCCTATGCATTTGGAAAAAAGCCTTACCGGCAAGGTTGCAAAGTGATCGAGCAACAATCGAATTCTTTCACTGAATCAGCACCTAATCGCTGATGCAAAGTACCATAGCCGGATTCTTTTGCATCTTTTCGCCTTTCTGAATATGAATATACCGCCGATGCTGTAGCATTTTTACCATGACGAGTCATTCCGTAAACGAACGTAAGCTCATACACCTGAAAACATCTCGTATAAAAACAATAAATGCATATCTATCACCCGATATCTCAGCCCTAACGTGTCTTCCTACTGTGCCGTGATAATCGACGATACACACGGTAGTTATACGACGATGAGAAATGGTTTGTATCATAAGTGCGATTTTGATGAGCGAATCGAAATTCGGAATTGTCAATGATAGTTCCGGTTCCTTTTTTGTTATTTTTGATATTTTCCGTCTAACGTACTCCTTATTAATTTCTATAAGATACAAACCATTTGTTCCATCTACGAAAAATAATTTTCAGTTCTTTTGCATATTTCATCGATTTACATTACTCTGTGTCAACTTTATTATTTCAATCATCTCAGTGACCTTAATATTTCCACTCTTTCCGATTATTATTATCAATTTTCTTCAAGCTATTTTAATTCTTTTCTTTAAAAAATTATTTTGTTCAGTATATTGATAATATATTTATTGATAGCACTGTTGTAGTGACAGCGATGGTTAAATGTAGTTATAGATATAGCCGAATTGATCTAATTCACTTTCGATTATCATTTTTCTCAATGAGAATAATATTTTAGACTATACATATTTTAGTTGTATAAGATAAGTAAAAATGAATACAAAGTGTGGGATTGCATTAAAAATTTATTATGTTATGCCATTTGTACTCTTGTATTTTTCCATAATTCACATTTTTTTTTTTTGTATCACCGATGTCGGATACTGAATCGGATAACAAACTCTGTCAACTTCAAAACAACTCAAGCATCTCTGCAAAACGATCTTTGGGTCCCTATGACGCAACTATCGAGCCTAGTTTTCAAATAAAATGATTTTTCCTTGACAATACAGTTCTGTCTAAAGTTTAATCATCGCTACGACACTTTATTATTCATGGTATTCATCCTTAACAATGAAAATGAGGAAAGGGAGAAAATACTACAGTTTCAATACTATTTTTAAATGAGTATAAGAAATTTGACATGAACAAGAGTGACTTCATCAAATGAAAGATTCTGAGAAATCTATACTGCTTCAATGGAGTATTCTGCGTGAAACCAAAATTGCTTTTCGGGACTTTTCCTAATGCAGGCACAAGCATACTATTTGTAAGAATTAGAAAATAAAAAGATGTAGTTAAAAATAAATTAGAAAATAAAAAAACATAGTTAAGAATCTGGATCAACATCCCCTAAGCATTATAGAAAATCAGAAAAAATCCCAATATATCTCAGCCTTGAAAGTGTTTCTGATTCTCCTTTTGTTACTTCTTCGTATTTTTCCTCCTCCTTTCTTGTTGTCATAATAAGAGATTTATGTGTTTATTCGATTAATTTGTCGTTGATTCGATTGATTTGATACGCATTCGCAATCATAAGATTTTTTCTTCAAGGAGTCATCTTCTAGTTTTATAATTAAAGTCGTTTCTTTGTTATCAAAGTTGGCTCCGAAAGTTTGATGTCCAAAATCTTTACTTCGAGAAAGTCTTTCCAGTCTCTTTTCTACAAATTTAATCCTTTCTATTATTGTGGTAGTCATATTGTCAAGAATTTAAGTTCGACCTTATTTCATCTCGAGCACCAAAATTATGTCGGAAAAAAAGTATTTTTATTTGTTATGGAAAAGAACGTCTTGAAATGAATGACTTACGAACTCTCCGATACTGTTATCAATAGAATTTAGAATACAACTAATTGTAGTTTTATTGATGTCCAGATATTAATTACAATAGAGCGACATTCAGATTATTACCAATTATTATAATAGGACGACAGGCGAAATATGCAACTATTAATATAATCAATCGGAAAACAGGATTAAAGAGAAATACGCAAGAAAGTAATAAAGATGCAATAAAAAGAGATATTGGTTGAAGAATAGTAACAGAAGTAGAAAATAGTATTGAAACTGATGCTGCTAATCTAACTTAAGCGGAACTAAAGGTCTTTATGCAAATGTGAATTGTTTACTAGGATAAGGATAGCAGTAGAAGTGGATTGGAGCTAATCACAATTACAGGAGATTTACATACGGAATTGTTTCCAAGAAATTATTGGGAGTTACAAATAAATAACGGCGTTTAAAAGATTAGAGGACTATTAATAAACCTTATTTACGAAGCTAGGCCAAATGAATTTTCGAAAAAATCATTTGATTAATAATTTTGGTATAAACACTTTGAAACTTTGGAAACAAAGTAATAAATCGCCATGTGACATCCTGCAATTAGTCATGTCTCTAAGAAATAATTATAGCTTGATTTGATCTGACTTGTGTTAAACATTTTACACTACCATTATTTCGGTTTTTTTCGACAAATTATAAAAATTTTTTATTTAAATAACTCAAAATATGAAATTCAAGTATTGCTATTAGTACGAAAATAATATATCCTGTTCACGTGAGTAGCTTTTGCTTATCGTATAAATTACGAATATGTTACTAAAGCTTGCGTTGTACCAGTATGTTGGTATAGTTTTCGGTATTTTTTATTCTTTGAATATTTGTATCTTATGCTGATATCTAAAAAAATATGAAGCATATTGTTATAGTATTATTAAATAAAATTTAAGTGTCATTATCAGACTATCACATTTATCTTGAACAATAATCTTGTCAAAAAAACTAATGCGATGGAATATTTTTCAAAATTCAATTTCTGCTTAGTTTTTTAGATTTTGGTTCGTTAATGATAACGAAATTTCAACTGATAGTTATCAATTTGGCATTGATATCATGTACTTTTATTTATATCAATTTGCGGTTAAGACCTTTGTATCTAACAATTCTCAGTCAACAACGAAAGGATGATGGAAAGGATAGCAAATATGAAAAATTATCATATACATCATCAATTGTGATTTATAATCGAGTAACGCTTAATTAATACAGTGAAAAATCATTTAAAGTACGCTTGAAACATAAATGGAAATTGTATGTTAAAATTAATTCAATTCAAGCCACTGAAAGTTATTCATTACATAAAAACAAATATAGATGATGATATAATCACGAAAATAAATAATTTTTTGATAAATTTTCTATACGGAATTTAGTTTTTGAATTGTCTAAATTAATAGTAGATATAATCATTCATTTGATACTACAGTTTTGGCTAGCTGGAATATATTTTGTAGATTCCAAAAACTGGTTCAACAACGCTTACCAATGCTATAATGTATGATTTATGTCGTCGTAATGGCTTCAGTGTAATTCATTTGAATTTAACCAGAAATCGTTATTTGATGAATATCATCGATCAGCGACGGTTTATTGATAATATCACTAATTGGAAGGAAAGAATGCCTGCTATTTATCATGGTCATGTTGCTTTTATTGATTTCAATCGGTACATTTTTATTCTTTCAGTGATTGTACAGAAAGTATTAATTAGCTGTATTTATTTTTGACTTTTATTGTTTCATTATTTTTTTTAAAATTCTTACCAACATTTGACCGTATAATACAATCAACATTTTTTCAAGCAGCTTGGATAAAAGTACCTAAATTCTCTAATTTTATGTTAATTTGAGTTAATCAGATTACGCTATTGGAATTTTCGATAAATCCAAGGAATACTTTAAGGTTCGGTCTTCTGAATCCTGTATACATAAATTTAATACGAGAACCCCTTGAACGATTGATATCTTATTATTATTTTCTTCGTTATGGTGATGATTATCGTGTTGGGTTAAAAAGAAGTCGAGCAGGAAACAATGAGGTGAATCTGATTAATATGTTCCGTTTCTGCTTTCATCACACGAATCTCAAGTAATTTTTACACACTACAGAAATGACTTGAAATTCGAACTGAACTTCGTTATCAGCCTAATCAGACGAAAAATAATGAAATACTTAGTATCATAAACATCTTTCGCATATTTTGGCTGATATTTATTTGTTTTAGTTGTAGCGTTTTTAAAATGATTGATGAAATTTAATCAATTCTAGACATTTGATCAGTGCATTGAGCGGAAAGGACGTGACTGTGATATGAAGCAAATGTGGCTGCAAATTCCATACTTTTGTGGTACGCATCATTTCTGTAGGTAAGATTGGATGTGTCGCATGCACATCATTTTTTTTTCTTTAATATTCACTTTTCATTTTTGGTAATTTCCATTTCAATTAAAATACTGAGCATTTTTTATTTAATCAGTTTAATCTATTACTTGCATCTTTTCTCGAATGATTCATTAAGGAATATCCACCTTTTTCTATTCTTTATCATTATTATATAGTATTGGCTTTGTCGAAGGATGTGAATTCTTTACTGCTGCTATTACTCAAAGGTATTGTTTTAGTGAAGTGGGAAATAACCGTGCATTAGAACAGGCGAAAGCCAATCTTATCAATCACTATTTGTTGGTTGGTTTAAGTGACCAAATGCGAGATTTCATCGAGTTGCTGGAGTTATTGTTGCCAGTATTCTTTCGGGGTGCATTAAAGAATTTCGATTTGCTTGATGGTTAGCTATACATTGTGTTCTTTATTAGGTCAATTATGAGAGCTTAGAAATTGAGGGATGAATTCCGGTGTTTATAGTTTATAGTATTTTATGGTCATACTACGGACAACGGAAGATCTAACCATTATATAAATTTCAAGATCTACGAAATATTCGAAATAATACTGGCAAACAACATTTATGATTGTGATCGGTTAAAATGTTGATATGTCGAATTGCAACTTCTTTCCTCCATTTTTCCCTTTATAATGTAACAGATGTGAGAATTGTAAAATTTTTTTCAGAAAAGCATGCAAATTTGCGCCACACCAATCGAAAAATACCACCCAGTAAAGCAACAGTTGAAGCGATTGTTAAGGATCCGGTATACATTATGGAGCGTGAATTTTATGATTTTGCTCAAAAACAGTTCACTGAAATCAGACGTAGAATACTAAATGATGCAGGAGATAAATTACTTCCATCACAGTTTCATTATGAGAAAATCAGACCGGCGTAAAGCAGTGATGATGATAGTTTACTCAAAAGATTGCGATGCCTCATAGCCGACCAACCTACAATATTTAGCTACCTAATAAATCTAATTAAAAGCTAAAGAGAGGAATAATATCGAAATGAATATTCAAGGATAAGTTCACTTGTTACTTTTGGAAACAGCATTATGATTGAAGATACTGATTTGAATTATACTGAAGATAACAATTACCAAGTATTCTTCAATTATATATGACGTTAAAAAACAATAGAAAATAAGAGCAGTTTATATGCACAAGTTTATTTCTGGATACTATCCAGAACATGGACATGTTACAAAGACCTCCCTTCTTGATTGATCTTCATTGTGATCTATGATTGAGATAATTGGCCATCTTCTGCTCATATACTTTTGCAGTATTGTAAGTATGGTAGTGCATAATCCGTTTTACTTTAGCAAAAATTTTACATTTACAATGATTAGAGCTTTTCTCAAACAAAAAAAAGCGTCTATAACACAAATCATAAAAAATTAGCTGTCATTCAGAACATGGAACCTCATCTTCCCTACGCTGCCCACTTCTTCGGTTCCAGAAATATCGCCTTTTCAGGTCAATATTTACACTTCATTCGCGTCAATTTCCTTGTATATGTAAATTAACGTTACTTGCGCTTCCCACTGAATCAGAATAAAATTCGACTTCAGTTGAAGACTGAGAATGTAATTACTGGAACCACTTAGGATGATGTAACACAGTGATGACTTGTCCGATAAAGTTGTCTTGTCGACCGTATTAGGTAAAAAGAGCGGTTTTCCGAATTCGTAAGGGAAATAAATTACTTTATGCAACAAAATTATCAA
This sequence comes from Mansonella perstans, assembly GCA_037074765.1. Classification (NCBI taxonomy): domain Eukaryota; kingdom Metazoa; phylum Nematoda; class Chromadorea; order Rhabditida; family Onchocercidae; genus Mansonella; species Mansonella perstans. Next base: position 260,178 of record JBAMDO010000021.1, read on the forward strand.
ATTCAACAATGAGGCAAATTTTTTGAGCACTTCTGAGTTAGATCTATAGTCACAAACGTTACCAACAAAAATTAATTTGACATCGATAAGCGGCGTACAGATAATCTCAACAATAAAAAGTTGATGCAATTGCCAAAATGATGAGTGCAATTTAAATGAAAATCAATCCTTAGTATTACTACGGAAATATATGCAAAAATGTATTTTTGAAAATTTGCAAATCAAATTTATTCATATCAGAATTTCCACTAAAAATAAAGAAGGGAAACGATAGCCTTTAAACAAAATATAATAATCAAATAATTAGCACTACGCTCAATAAAGTCATCTCAAGTAGTTCCAAGGTGAGTTAATTGTGTAACATCTATCTCTAATTTTCATGTTCATTTCTATGATTAAAATATGTTCAAATATGGACGTAGACATGCATGAAGGTACATTTTTGTCTGATGGAAATAAAAAAATGTGAGGAACACAGATTTGTCCGATGTTACGTTCCAGACAATGTCAATTATGCTAAAGTTAAAACGATTTAAAATTAAAGTAAAAATAGTTTAACTTTTTTGAATGAAGTGTTGAGTGGAAAGTGAAGTATATCCGTTCATGAATGAGCAAGGAAAACGAAACAAAACGAACTGAGCAATTCACTAGGTTAAATTTGCCGGATGCTTCACTGAAATCTGTAGACGAATATTCATTGCTGCAAGTTCAGCAACCAAATAACGAAATACTCGAGGAACTTCAACCACACAAACTTCATCATCCTTGCCACATAATAAACATATTTCACCTTCACTATGATTTACAATTGAATTCTGAAAATTTCCCAGTTATTTTCAAAAATCATCACAGCCAAACTGAGGAATTAGACCAAAGCGAGTGTTGGTTGGCTGATCGATAATCAAGCATATCAAAACGTACTGCATTAAATTTCTGGTAATAACTGTGCCTAATGAAATTCAATGAAATGAATGTTGGAAAATTTTTAATTCCAATTTGAAAAAAAAAAATCTCTAATAACATAATGAAGATCAAGTATACCAGTCGATGATGAGTAATGATAAATAATTGGTATTCTTCTAATTGAACAATATTTTTTTTATGAATGACGACAGTGCTTATTTTGATGAAGACAGAAAAATAGATCTTTTTAAACTTACTTCACTGTCTCGTTGATCTGACACCATTTTTGAACAACGAAGTGTTGATATCATTGAACCACAACGAGCACAAATATGCGCTACATCCCGGTCGGAGCAATTGAAAAGACGATCCTAAAATGCGATATTCAAAATTTGAAATTCATAATTAAAAAACTTAAACTTCTCCAAAAAAAAATTTTTTTAAGCTAAACGAAGGCCTCTAAAAATTTCGAATGCTAATTTAGCTACCTGCAAAGTAAATGCAGCTCCGTGAGCGATCATTGCATCACGTTCCATTTCACCAAACCGAATTCCACCTCCTTTCTTACGACCTTTCACTGGCTGTAAAGTCACCGGATCTGTTGCGCCAGTTGATCGTACTTGAAACTTATCAGCAATCATATGTCTCAGGCGCTGGTAATATACAATTCCAAAAAAAATTTGAACCTGAAAAATTTTTTACTTTTGAATTTCTAGATTGACTGAAAGTGTGAAACAAGGCAATATTTTGCTCAGTTTTAAAACCTTCGAAAGTACACTCGAACTACGGCAATTCTATCATATTCAAAATGATACATGTATCTAAGAATATATCACTAATTGATCATAAAGTCCAAGCGATATTATAAAAATACATAGATGAAAAATGTGAACAGTGCAGAAATAGTCTAATAGCATATCTAGGAAAAAAGGAAATTTAAAATGAAATTAAACATCGTGTTCTCGTTGATACAGAACACCGGATTTTTCAATAATGGATTTTAAAGAAAAGAAATATACTGCAAAACTTTGAAAAAGGTCAACAGGAACTGTTAAGAGGAATTTGAGATATAAAGATGCGGAGTGCTGTTCAAAAAAATGAAAGTGAGAACGAATCCCAAATAATTATCATGCGTCAGAAAAGAAATTGCTAACAACTTACTTCCATTTCTCGACCATCAACACCAGAATACATTGTTTCGTTTCCATAATAATTGTATCCGGCATGAACAAGAAGCTGTCCAAAATGATCAATGGCTGTTTTCTTCTCACTTAAACAAAGCTTTCATTAGTTTTGCAAAAACAACGCAGGATCAACAAAGTTCTATCATTATCCATCATTCGTTTTCTTTATTCTTTCGATTTATCATTTTTACCGAACATTGCACAGTTTGTATATTGTGTTTTCTTTAATTCCATGATCAATTATTAACATATGATAATAAACTTGCAATTTTTTATTTCTCGAAAAAAAAACATACTTGAAAACAAATGGCGACGAATCATATGTGAAACCATGCATAGCTCCTGCTTTACCAGCCATACTTTCAATCATCATTCCTGAAAAACAATTTTTAAAAATCAAAGGGTTGAAAACGTTCGTAACAGCGTTTCTAATCATACACTATTGAACTACTGAAGTAAAGAGGAATATCGCCCAAAATCTAACTTTCTTCTAATAAAACATAAAACTCAGTAATCACGATACTTCAAAAAGATTTCGACCAAATTCCAGATTGAAAAGTATTGCCAATATTTTTAAAAAATCAAGGTTAAAGAAAAATTCCGAAAACCGTATCATAAAGAAAAATTAGTAATCGAACGCTGTATGAAAAGAAAATATACCAATTGTCATTCGCGATGGAAAACCATGCGGATTGAAAATAATATCAGGAACCATTCCAGACTCGGAAAATGGCATCGATTCGGTAGGCCACAAAAAAGAATTTATACCTTTCTGACCATGCCTCGATGCAAATTTGTCACCAATTATTGGATTACGCTGTGTACGCCACTGAATCAGTGCATGCTGAAAATAATGAAAATATCCCGAGAATAAATAAAGAAATCAAATTACAAATTAAGTTTACTTTGTTATAAACATTTGCAATTGAGTTTCTCGGAGAAGTCTCCAAATCTTAGGCCATTTCGTTAAATGCATTTACTAATTTCATATCAATTTTTAAAGGCAAATGTGACTAAAACAAATCTTACACATTTGCCTTTATTAGCATCAATTTGCTCTCCTTCTTCGACAATTCTTATCGAACCACAGAATGCCGCCTCAGCGTATTTATATTTATGAACTTTATAGCTGTTTGCATCAATGTCGTACACGGAATAATACGGGTCACCTTCCATATACAGACGTCCAGGAATCGGTAGACCATCAAGACCTATTGTCTTTTGAGGATTTTCCGGATCACACAAAAATATTAGACTCCCTGTGGATCGTCCTTCCGCTAGATTCACCCTAAAATGTTAAATTTATAATTTAATGATAGATTTGAAGTGTCATATTCATACTACAAACCATTCAAGCAAATCCTTCAAGAGGTATAAGAGTTAATCTTACGTAAACATACAAGAGTTAATCTTACGTAAAGCCAAAATTCAGACCGGAAATGCTACACATTTTCAGCTGTCACACCAAATCAATCAAGTGATCTAACACTGTCATAGCTGTTACTGTGCTTGTTTAAAAGCATAACAATGATAGATCCAATAATCTATATCAATTAGTGTTAATGTCCCTCCTAAAACTAATATCAAAGTCATCAAGGTTGCATAATTATAAAAATACTACAGTACCTTTCAACTTTAATAACACTACCATGAGCAAAACCACGTTCATAGGAGCTCTTATTAATAACCATAGCATCCTCCATATCATATCCTGCGAAATAAGTACAAATAATAGCAAGATAATTGTATGGTTATTAATACTTTCCAAACAAATGCTTATTAATCTCAAACCTAAAATTACCTGTATAGGATATAACTGCAACGCATGCATTCGTTCCTAGTGGGTATTCATCAATACCATATTTCTCATATGGATCTGGCTTCACGATAGGATTTTGAGGAAACTAAATAAAATGAACATGTTTTTTAAAACAAAATTTCAGAATGTTCATCCTATAGAGAAACATAAAACAGCTATTTTCTATGTTTCTATTCAATTAATTATTTTTTTCATAGAAACTCAGTAATTTACTTGAATCACTATTTTAAAATGTAACGCCTTAAAAGCACAAAATTCGTCTAGAATCGCTGACTTTTCTTTCCATGTTTATTACTTTGACTATAACATTCAATTTAGTAAGCCCTCAAGTCTGTGCCACAGATGCGTATTTCAATTTTCTTTTTCTTTGCAGCAAGTCTTATTCAGATTGTTTTACTATTGATGAAAATATTGCCTGCAGGCGATACATTTTATTGTCGGCTCGATAGTTCCATGCATGAACAGGTATTCCCATTGTTTGCTTACCCATTTGACACTGATAAACATTCCTTGGAGATTGATTATGATCAGGAAATGGTATCAGATTAGCAGCAAAACTAAACAAACAACTGGGATGAATTTCTTGATGCATCGTTACATTGGATTCTGCTTCCTCCGGGTCGATACAAATCGATAAATACACTTGTTCGAATGTTCCTAAGAATTTAATTAATAATATTGAGGAATTTTCAAAAAAAAAAAAAAAATCCAGCAAACATACTCGAGATAGCAAATAAGTTACTCTGTTTTCTTGATCAAAAGGATATAATTGCCAATCAAACAAATTTATGGCAACCCAAATTCTTTTCAAAAAGATGCAAAATTGAATCATAGAAGTTTCCCCTGCATTACCTTACAATCAAAATGATTAATTTTTGGCTGTAAGAGTTGATACCAGGAACTGGTAAAATAAACTTGTTCATAGAAAACATCAAAAATTTTGGCTCAAAATCCTAAAATAAGAAAATACAACAAATGAAAAAAATTTAAAAGATTTTACCTATGAATTCAACTCGATTTGATGGAAGATATTTGACTGGTCGTATAAGACGTGCAGGTTCAGTAAAAATGTACATGCCGGGATATTGAACCAAAATGTTAACCGGGTCAATGGACTTTTCCACTAGAATTATTTCAGCGCAAAAAGGTACGCGAATATCATCTAACACTTTCAAAAAACGTAATTGCTGTTCGATATATGATGCCTGTGATTGTGGGATATGACCAACAAATTTTCCATCAACCAAAACGGGATACATCTGAAAATATCTCTCAAAAAAAACCACTAGAATGTGAAGCATAAAGAAATTCTAATGTGAATACAACAGCTAACTGCATCTCCCTCCTCTCCTCGCATAACTCTGTTTCAAAAGAACGTTAGATAAAGTCAGTGAAATTCGTTGGATATTCATTTCAAACTATTTCCCTTTTTTTGCTCTTTTAACGCTAATAGAATTTAAAATACTGATATAGATTTGGGGTACAGTTTGAAAAATACGTACAGGTTCTGAAGGGAGTAATGTGATTGCGGAATGACCGACCATCCCTAACTCTCCAAGCAATTTTGGCAATTCATTGTTATTCGAATAATGCGTAACGATGCGTACGCTTGCCGTGACGTGATTTAACAATCCACATGGAGCACCATCAGGAGTATGTATTGGACATATGAAGCCCCAAGCTTCGGGACGTAATTTACGTACATCTGTGGTGCGCATTTCCATAAAAAATGCGCCTCGATGGATTGCTCTATAACAAATAAGAGATGAATTAACTTTAAAAAAATTTTTTTATGGAATAATTCTTTCAAACAAATGCAAACATCCTAAAAAAGATTAGATACAACAATTTAATGATCATCACATCATCATAAGCTTCTTTACGAAATTTTCGGCCGCAACTACATTCCATTATCAGTTAAGAATAACGATTGTGACAATATTTATAAGCCAAACTTTGAATCAGAAAATGGAATACAAAGAAAAACATACCGAAAATGGGAAATAAATCGAAGCTGATTAATTCTTTCAGCAACTACCGAAAACCCATTATTTTGCTGCAATGTTAGGCCTCCCCTAGTGATCAAATTCCCAGTAGCAATGAAATACTCCAGACCACGCGTTATTTCTCCTGATCGCTGTGAACTTATCGCACGAATCAACTCATGACTAAAATAAAATAAGCAAGATAATTTACAAACAATATATCTTAAAAATCTTAAAATCAATTACTAAAACAAGGCTTCAAAAATCAATTTTTAAAATGAGTATAAACCTCGATAGAAGGAAATTTTCTCCTTTACGTTTTGCTTCAAATTCAATTTTCCTTCGTGCAATACTCAACGTATTTTCCAAACGTTCTCGTATAATCAAGAGAAGTATGTGACCCGACACAGCAACTTCTTGAAACTGTGGATTATCCGGTGATTCAGCAGCACATTCACCTTTTGTTAATGCTATCAATTTTTGAGCCATGTACGAAAGGAGGAAGAATTTATCTTCGTCGTTATTCAAATGTATTGCAACACAAACGCGAAGCAAGAAATGACCAACATCCTCAAAAAACATTTCAAAATTGGATTTTTCCACATTTCTCAAATTGCATTCAAAGCTACAAAGAAATATTATTTCAAATATTATTGAAGGGTGCATATATTTCACTTACTTCAGCTATTTCCCATGGACCAACACGATCTTGGATAGCTACTCGGAACTTTTCACCAATAGCAGTGAGTGCCATTTTTTGATTCACTATGCCATCATCATTGCATAGTGCTAACATTGCAATTACGCATCCTGAAAACCAACAATTCTATTTCTACATTTAGAAATACAGCAGTGAAGCTATGACAAAAGCAACAAAAATAAAAATTTTGTATATAACCAGTACAACAATAGCGAAAAAGAGGCAATAAATTTAATGAATATATTTTACCTTTCCAAAAGTGGTCACCTGGTCGACATTTGATCATATGTTCCATGATGCATTGGTCATTCATCGATGTTAATGATTTGATGACGTACATAAATGGCAAATAAAACAATTCACGTCGGTACTAAAATAACAATGTTTCGATATTTCAGTCGAAATTTGGTCTAAAAAAAAAAATTCAGTCGAAAAACAAATTCAAGCGGAACAATTACATGCTAAAAATGACTTTCAAAATTCGACAAACAATCCTTAGCAACTTTTCAAGAAATTAGTTCTAAAGAGCAAGCAAGCAACCTAGTAAATATATCCAAACGAACAGCATGTAACCTAATCGTATTACTTTTTTTTGTTACGTTTTTTAACACGTGTTATGTGTTACGTTTACTTGTTACTGCACAGTATCTATTAATAAGAATTCACTGTGAGTTATTAAAATGTGAAATGATATGTGAATGATACATTAAACTGTACTCCACGCAAAAAATTGGTAAAGGTATTAATTAAATCCAATAGCTAGAAGCTCATTGATTACCTGCAAAGCTATAACCATGGTACCACTTTCGAGATAATGAAGTGTCATCATAGCAGCCGAATAATTCCCTCGGACGCATCGCATCATTATCCCATACTGTGTAAATAAAGGTCCTTTTTCACAAAATGAACGCCTTACTATTCCTATCGGATAATTGCGACGATTTGCAACCAAAAGACGTATCACCTATTCATTTTAAGCAACTTGATTAAGAGACAGAAAATAATTCATAGATTCTATTTAAAGACATCTATATCATGCCTTGGTATAGAACCTTTTCACTGACCCCCCATAATGACCCGTACTACAACTTTTGTTTTGTTATAAACAACACTGAAAAGAAACTGATTAAAAGAATATTTTACCTTTTCATTCCCTTTACAAATGAAGTAACCGCCTTTTTCAGCCCCCTCTTCACCATGTGCTATTAACTCCTCTCTCGTTAACCAACGCAAATGGCATCTGCTTGATTTTAACATTATGGGAATCTGAAACATCATAATAAATCGATATCTGTATGAATTGAATTTAAAATAACCTGAATCGATTATCCATGGGAATTTGAATTTAAAATAACTTCATTATTGAGCAACAAAGTAAAATACCCACAAACAACATTCAGTCCAATTATTTCAAAACTAACTACTACTTATTGCAGCATAATGAAACTTGAACAAATGTTAAGCCCCTCATTTCAATATGTTCAATGATGTACAATTAAAGGCATGAAGAAGATTTAATTATTGCTCAATTTTAATTACTGACGGTGGAGAACACTAGAATTGTGTTTTTCGAATCTCAACTGGTAAGGTAGTACAACATCAAAAATGTGTACTGCATTTTAAAAAAAAAGCAGAATCAAACTGCAAAAAACTGATTCAAAAAACTAACCTCACCAACAATAACTTCACAACAATCCACTCTAGCGCCATTCAAGCGTATTTCTATACCTACTTTTAATGGCCCCCTATAAGTTAAGCCACGCTGTCGGCATTCTGAAGGAAACAGTTTTTGCGAATCAATCACAGAAGAACCCTGTAAGAAACAGACTGAGAAATATTTTTGTTGAATTCTATTACCAAAAATGTTTCTCTCATCCTAACTTTCTAATTAACTGTAGTCCGAACAAACCTGATCGATTCTGTGCTTGAAGCCATCCTATTTACTCCATATACTAATTAAAAAGTAACATTACTAAGGAACTCATGAATTTGTAATTTAATACGCAGTTGGATAGACTCCAATTTTTGGGTGGGTTCCTTGCAATAATCAGAAACTGAAAGCAAAATTATAGCGCACCTGTTTCACTTCAATCATTGGGTAACCAAGCTGGCAACCGGTATAACGTAATTCCACAGCTTCTCCAGTTGGAAGTCGAAATTTTTCTCCCGGTACATCCAGAGCAGCCAAATGTACACCGTGCTCAGCCAAATAATCGAATGATTCTACATGATATGAAGCAACGTCACAATCCATTATTACTTATAACGATGATACTTCCATTCGCATTCCGGATTCCGGATCGAGAAGCAAGAAGAACACGTCTTAAACAAGAATACTAATTATAGAATGCAATTTCGAGAATGCCCAAGACGTTGAAGTAGCCATTGAGTGTGTGTTAAAGTAGTAAGTGTGACCTTGAAACGTGAGTATTGAAGCTACCAGAAAAAACTGAAAAATTTGCAGCCAAAATATCGTATCCAAGCGTGATCTTGAAACGTGAGTATTAAAGCTACAAAGTGAATTGAAAAAAATGAAAATTCTCGTAGCTAAATATCGTTTCCTATAGTTCAACAAAAACAAACTTCGGGAACTTCCCGTAGCATTAAATTTAAATAAACTGTCCGAAAATCATTTTAATTTTTGAAAACCATTGATGAAAATTCTCGTCCACTATGTTATTGTACTTCAGAACAACAGATCTGACAATTAGTTCACTTGAATTAGCTCAACATTTCACAAACCACTGTTTTATCAAATGTGCATTCTACTCATGAAATCTTCCAACTTCCAAAATTTTATTTTCCAACATCAGTGCAAAACTTCTAGAACTTATTGAAAGGATTTGGAAGTGAAGTTAACAAGTCACTTCCTGCTTGTTTAATTTTAGTCCGATAAAGCTCAATCATTTACTGAGAATAAACTCTGATCATAATTTAAAAAAATAAAATTACTTCATGATTCTTGAAAAATAGTACAGTATTTTATATAAAATATATTCTTATCGATTTAATTATCAATTTGTGTATGTATATGTGTTTAGATGCAAGCTTGCAAGCTTACAGTATTTTAAATACTTTCAATAAAGTATAAATACGAGAAAATCCCAAATTTGACGGATTTTAGTTGTATATGAGAAAAGGACAACTTTTAATACCTAACCACTACTCATTTTTAAAATAAAATAAACATGCTAATCTGAAGATTTCTTGACGTCTTGTGGAGATCTCAAAAACAAAAGACAAAATGAAATATTTAAATTGGATCACATCACAAAATTAAACATGTACAACAAAATTCTTCAACAAAAATTAAGTGTAAAAATACACAGAACATCAGCAAAAAAATTAATCTAGCTTCTCCCAATGGTCGCTAGCTTCTTATTTTTGTGTTTCATTGTCAGGCATAATAAAATCGAAGTTTCATGGCGTGTACAGAAAATTGAATCTGAAATTACACAACAACCATTTTAATCAGAGAGGAATGGATGACCTATCATTAAATCAATAATAAAATATTACGCAATATTAACCAGGTAAATTAATGTTTCGAAAAAAATATTGGTATCCCTAATGATTTTAATTTTAATAAAATTTTATTGACATGAATTTTTACAATATAGATTTTGAAAATGCTAAGCAAAACTATCCCCTGAAAAAAGAACTAAATTATGTAAAAACACTGTAAAGACTCAAAATATCGAATTCCAACAGTACTCGAAGCCGTGATAAGAGAAGAAAAGGTTTGCCCACAACGTCAAAACTACGCAATGCAGTGCTGTAGCTCTTCTCACCTGCTAAGAACTTGTGGAAGACTTGCAATCAAATTTCCGTAACCAGTTGAATTGTCGTATAGTTCAAAGAGTGGTGCAGCGACAAGTTTGTAATTTTTTGGAACAGCAAAAAGTGCTCGTTCCGGAAGTTGAACCAAGAAGAGCTTCGTTTGCTCTTTTGGTTTTGTAACATGTGCAGGAATATATGGATACTAGAAACAAACCATTTTTTACTTTATGACAAATTTCTCATTCTTTTCATTGGAATGAACAAAATTTGTCTAAAAAATAAAAATATATTAAAACATCATACCCTAGGTGGGTCAAAATTAGGACGCCACCAATTACCAATGACATCTTCAATAGTCCATAAATCTTTTGCACCATCTTGCCGTCCAAGTGTCTGGAAAAAGAAAACCTTTTTTTTTTAAAAAAAAAAAAAAAAAAAAAAAAGAAAAACAGAATGGGAATATAACCAACAGCGTTATATCAAGATAAAAGCAAAATACTGATCCACGGTATTACTGCACATTTATTTGAGAGAAACCAAATAAAAAAGAAAACTGATGAACTCACTTCAGTAAGTAATCGCTTCAACCCTTCAACTTCATCCTCGCCAGGATTTAATTCACCGCCTGGCCTATAAAAATGACATTTCTGTTAGGTTAACCATTCATGAATTACTAGACAATCATCTCTCTGACAATGGAGATATGGTAATAAGGATATGATCTAGATATTGTAATAAGACTGGACTTTGTTATTGATTGTTGGAGCTTCACTATATTAATACTCTTTCTAAAATGAAGAGAAATCTTTTCGACTCTTAAGAAGAAAGAAAGAAAACATATGTTCACACACAAACTTACAGTTTGAAAAACGTAGTACCAATTTGTAACAGCAGCACATGAGGCAAGGAATGTTCATGAACAAGCAAAACACCTTCTACCGATCGACGCATCCCAATTTTTTCATATTCTTCACGCATACGCTGAAATCGTGCCTGTACTGAATGGTCACGTTCAGCTTGCGGATCTTTTGTCCCAAACGTGTAATTCGTTAACGGATACCTTAAATGGTCGTTATCTCGGCGACTTTACCAAGTTTTAAAAATTTTAAATCACTTTTTACAAACTGTTTACCACCAGGAAATAAAGACTGATATGTATTTGCAACACAATGATTATAAAAATTAACGAATTCTGATCTTGAAAACGCTTACAAATTAATAGCTCGATCAATGCTATTACGTGTATCGTTTAGCTTCTTCATTGTAACTGGAGTGGTAACAATTTTCTGCGATCGAGTAGCAACAGGCCATCCCGTTCGTGAAATCCCCGTCATTTGTTACTAGAATCACGCATTTTTATTTTAAGCCATTCACTTTCTAACCGCAAAAACTTCGATTTTGATGTTAAATTTTATAAGGCTCCATAAAATGAAGTCTCAAGAAGATAGGGAAATATGAATGAGAAGTATAAAAATTTTACTAATTTAAAAAATAACCTGCCAACAATAACTAGTCACTATAATAAATTTTAAAAGTGTTTAAAGTTAGAATAAATCAAGCGACTCACACAAACAGTTTCACCTTAAAATCCCCTCTCATCTAAACCCGCACCCATTGCCACTTCAAAATCCTCCCCCGTCTACACCCATACCCAGATGAACTTTGCTTTGACACCTGAACCTGTTGCATGCAACACTTTATGAAATGCGTTGTTCTTAAGTAATTCATAATATGTTTTCTGGTTAATTTGTTCATGGTAATAGTTATTGTCTACGCTAGAATTTTAACTGTAGTTGTTAGTAGTATGGGAATTTTGCTAGATATTTGATAAATTTTCAATGAAATTAAAAAATTGATAGAATTAAAACTATATGAAATATTTTCGAAATTCTATTTTTATTATTTATCTAAAGCTTGTTCAAATTTATCAAATGACATTATAAGTACTTATTTTGCATGACTAGATGACGAAATGTTTTGCTGAATATGTCTCGAATTTTTCCTTTAAAGTGAAAAATTTTGAATTTCAGATGAACCATAATAATAATCTACGAAATATTGACGATGAAAATAATAGCATTCATGAAGATGACACGGAATCAAATAGTACACAAAGTAGTGAAGACAGTAGTCAGAGAGAACGGAGACCTTTCGATGTTACTTTACCACCAACGCATCAGTATTTACGATTAAATGGTAGTATTCTTTGAAATTTATTTTATTGTGCTTTAAATTATGATAACTTTACCATATAGTCTGAGTAGTATGGTGAAATATTATATAGAAAGAAAATTAACTCAGCAAATTCTAAAAATCTGGGAAGTTTACAGAAGTTCTACAATCTAAATATTACTCAACTGACCCAGTATTCTCGAAAAAATTGAAGATAAAAACTCAGTCGTCAATCATGGTTAACAAAATGTTTGATTATCATCAACCAAACCACTAACAAAATGTTGATTATCATCAACCATTTTGTTAGTGGTTTTGGGAAATTGAGCAAGAAGTTTTGTATTAAGGTTCAGGATTAAGATTTCAGAATTAAAGTTCAGGATTTGTATTAAGGTTCATTAAAAGGGTTAACTAATTTTAATAATATATCACTGAAATTAGCTTTAGTAATAGCTAATTAAAATGTATTCAGATATGTTTATTATGATTCCGTTATTTAACTTATGTTGGTAGCAAGCAATAACATTGATTTATAGCATTCAAATATTTTACTTATTTATTGGCGCCATTATTGAATCACTTAAGGGTCATCTTCTTCTCTCTTTACTTATTTATTGGCGTCATTAATTGATTAATTAAGGGTTATCTTCTTCTGTTCCTTCATCACTATTTAGCGAGTTTTTTTAATTTTAATCAGACAGCTTACGATACTGGAAGGACAAGGAAATGTTTGAAAGCATCGTTTCATGTTCAACTTATTTCTCAAATTTCATTTAATCGATTTTACAAAAAATTCCTTCTTTTTATATGTATTTAATTAATTCCATAAAAACAAATAGCAGTTCAAATACCATTTCATTCATATTTCAAATTTTCGTTGAATCTGATTAGTAGCAATTAAATAGTGATTAAATAATAGCAAGTAATTAAATAGTACTGTTAATTATTATGCTGTTTTCATTATTTTTTTTAATTTGTTGAGATAAATATTTGGATTCTTTGATATATAGGTAATGATGATTTGCCGCATAGTTTCAAAATGGAAGATGCTGGAAAAGTGATAACAATATCGATCCTGGAAATGCCAGTTGTTTTGCTACCTACCCAGCTGCTTCCATTTCATACCGATTACCCATTACTTGTGTCGCAGCTTCGACATGCGGCTCAAGAAAATGAATATATAGCATTAAAACCAAGACTGGACAATACTAATAATACGAATATTGCGACATTAATTCAGGTCCTTACATTTCGCAATTAAAAATGAAGATAGTATAAAGCCCTCAGCAACTGATTGATCTCTGATAAGTTTCAGAGATCAATATTGGCTAAAAATTATTAAAACTCATTAATTCATTTGTAATTAATTCATTTATCCGGTTTATCTTGAAATCATTTCTGAGCAGGAAGTGGAGTTGATTCGTGATACGGAATTTAACTTTTTTTAAAATTTAATATTAAATTTTAAATGCATTTACACCAGTTCAGATTCGAAGCTTACAAGAAAATGACGGTGGAATTTCTGTGCAAGCAATAGGCCGTCAACGTTGCCGCATACTTAACCGACGGTCCGCCATTAATGGGTATTGCTACGATTATTTAATTGTCCTGGAATTAGGAATTAGGTTAAGGATTTAGAATTAGATTTAAGGGTTTAACATCAGGAAATTATTACAGATTAGCTATAATATTTCAGAATGCCATATGGTGGTATCGCTACGATTATAATTGTCCTGCAATTAGTTTTGAAGGTTTAATATCAGAAAATTATAACAGATTTGCAAATATATAATATTTCAGAATGCCGTATGGTGAGGTGATGGTTCTGGAAGAAAGAGAATTACCACCCTTCTCGCATACATTAATGCCCGCATCATTTATTCGTATGCGACCTATAAAAGTAGTTTGAATTTTTTATTCTTAAAAAACAGCAGCATAAATTGAATTTACAAGTGATCCAAATTAAAAATTAGAAATCGTGCTGACTGCACATTGTCATTCTTCAGTCCTTGATCTAAACCATTATTGAACATAATAAGTTAAGAAAGATCGAATGTAGAGACCAGGGTTTTAATGAAGGGTTGATTTTAATGAAGGATCAAAGAACACATAACTGTAAATTTTTATCGCTACCTTCAACATCCTTTGATTCTTTGAGGACGAAATAATATTAGAGTTCTTCAGTTCTTACATGGCTAATGTGAATAATCATCGTGGGCATGTGCCTTAAACGTGAATAATCATGGTGGGCATGTGCCTTAAACGTGAGCAATCATGGTAGGCATGTGCTCCTTAAATTTTCCACTTGCTTAAGTAAAATGTTTCTTTAGAGTTTACGATATTTTGCGGCAATGACATCACATTCATATCATACTTTGAAGATATCATTAACGGTAATATTTTTTATTGTATGCTTACTCATTCACATTTTCGACTTACAGAAACAATTCATGTAATTTTAATAATTTAATCATAAATTCATTTATTTCTTTGATACTTTTAGCAATTTGCTAGTTGTGGAAAATTGTCATCAAAAAATGTTTGGTTTGTAGAAGCATTATATTGATGAAATTGTCAAGTGGCTTTGCGGTTGGCATGTATATGAAAAAGTTCAACGTGTTCTTTCTCAGGTATTTTATTTTCTTTAATAGTTAAACGACTGTTTAAAACTTCTTTTGGAACTTTCATATTTCAGTTTATTATATGTAAGAGAATACTTGCAGACAAATGAAATGAAGAACTGCCAATATGAATGTATCTGTTTTTTTGAAAAAAAATTTTGATAAACTATTTCGAAACGAACACCTTAACAAAGAAAGAGCTTCCTTAGTGTGTGTTCTTAATTAAGGGATCAACAACATTGAGCTATTGGGTAGCTGCAAATTTACCAATTGATATGGAAATGCGCTTACATTTATTGGATGAACCATGTACAGATAGAAGATTGAAGAATGAATATGGAATCATTAATCGCGTAAATCTTGTTGTTTTTAATCATTTTAAGTGAACTGTTAATTGAGGAAAGTAACACTAAATATTTTGCAGGCTTTCCCAATTAATTGTTCATGTAGAAACGAATCAGTTTAATGAGGAGGTTACATTGAGAAGAAAGGATAAAAAAAGTCAAAAGCCGTGAGCAAGAAAATTAAAGAAAAATTTGTTTGTCAATTTGCCTGTGAAATGATTAAAATGAAATTATAAAATGAAGGAAATTTTTCCGTTTTTGATAATAAAGGAATGAATATTTATCCTAGTTTATGTAATAAATGTAATAAAGCCTAAGAAATTTTTTCCGGACCTCATTATTAAGGAGTAAACTTGTCAAGAGATGAAAAATTCAGTTAGTAAATTAAACAGAACAATGAGTTTAACAATGAGTGGTGTGACCTTTTTTCCTCTCTGTGAGACTTGTTTGGCATCAATGCTACAATCAAGATAAGATCTTGCTATAAATGAGCGACCTATCTGACAAATGCTTGCCTTAGATCGATGTCATTGTTTGCAAGAATTGCGGTACACTGCTATGTAATATGTCGCAAATGATTAGCGTATCAACAGACGGGAGCAGTGCACATTATGTTAATCCAGGTTGGTGTATTCAAATATAGTAATCACTTTTATTTACCGGGTAATATTGCAAACTATTTCGCAGAATTAGCAAAATTAGTTTTTGAATTTTCCTTTTAGCTTTTTACCTCATCTAAAAAACTGGAATTGTCATGCTGTATACTACGAAATGTACTATAAAGCTTATTTTGTGCTTTTTAATAATTTAAATGTTTTTTAGATTTTTTATCTTTTATTATATTTCTTAAATTCATTTTGTCATTTAATTGTTTCAAAAGCATAATTTCATAGGTGGTTATGTACATGATTTATTCACCGTGTCGGAAGTATTTTCAACGCTATCACGTGGTGTGCCGTCAGCTGAATGCTCCTGGTTTCCGGGGTTAGCTATTAAAAGAATTTATTGATAGATTCCTGGTTTCCAGGGTTAGGTATTAGGAGAATATCTTGATAGATTCCTGGTTCCCGGGGTTAGCTATTAATAGAAGGCTTCTTCATAGATTCCTGATTTCCGGGGTTAATTAAAAGAGTTGTTGATAGATTTCTGGTTTCCGAGGTTAGTTATCAAGATGTTTCTTGATAGATTCCTGGTTTTCAGGGTTAGTTATTAAGAGGTTTCTTGATCATCTTATTGTCTGTAAAATTTTCCCTGTAGTATTTTAGTATAATATTATAATTGTCAATTATGAGGGGTCATTGGTAGTTGGTCATTGACTAATCTCAATTTTTAGCATAGAAATTACAGATTCCTAGATTTTTATATATCAGCTCTTGTGTATTTGTGTAATCTGAAGTTTGAAATAGTTTGAGATGTTTCACATTTCAAGAGACAATGTATCGTTAATACCGGAAGAACCAATGAATACTTTGGACGAAGGTCAGAAAGTGACGTTTATAAATGGGTAAATTAAAATGGAACTTTTCAGTTACAAGTGGACAATTCACGAATGCTCACACTGTGGGCAGCATGTTGGTTGGCGTTTCATCAGCTCAAATTTGTCACCAAGATCGTTTTTTGGTTTGACACGACGTTCAATTCGGCCTGCGGATTCACGTCGTCCGCTGACTTCAGCTATTCAACGTATTGAACAATTAGCTATTATTTGAATTGTTCAAGTTTAGGAAAATTCTTTTGGATTTTGAACGCCACGTTTCGTAAATTTCGAAGTAATACTAATTAATGATTAAGTAACTTAAAGTAATTTAATGCGTGAGAGTTAGCGACCTAGTTACTAAGAAAAAACGAGAATTATTCGTTTATTCCATATATTTATCATTACTGAAAAAAAGGTTAAGGCTTTGTGAGGTCAGTGACTAGATCAACTTTTCCTAATCTAATACCTGCAAGGAATGCCCTAATTATCGCAGGAAAAACGTGTTACCAACAGATAAATTAAAATTTGAATTGGTGATTTTTGCGAATTTTAGCAGCTTTTCAAACTGCAATTCCTTTCACAGGCTTTCAAGTGGCTGAGCAACAATACAATATTTGAGACACATGATGATGATGCGTTGTGTTGTACATAAACAAAATGGAAAAACATGTAAGAAAATCGCAGGCGATTAAAATTTTCTAAAATTTCGAATATTTCTTTTTTTCACGTCTACTTGAATTCCTCACATTTACAAGTTTGCAAAAAACTTGACTGAATTTATGGTGAAACTGGTGGTATTACTAACCTTCAGTTCCGGCTTAATAGAACATGCTTGTTTATAAGGTTTTTATTTTTCTCATTATATTTTTTAAGTATTACATCTGTTTTATTACTACTGAATGTCATCGTTTTATTGTATGTATTATTACTGCAAGCTATTATTACTGTTATTAATTTTATTACTGTAAGCCGACGATAATGTCTTCTTACGTGTACATTTATACACTTTTATTACTTGCCGATAATTACGTGTACACAATGTCTTGTCACGTGTGTGCACTTATACACTCTTCATCTAGATCTTTATGAGGAAAGTATAGGAAGAGGGAGATGTTATGAAGGGAAAAAATTCCCATTTTTCTGCAAAATTGATCTAATTTAAGATTATCTTAAAACCTTAGGATTCCTCTAATTTATGTTTTTATCATTTGGTTAACTTTTGAAATAGTATTCTTCCGTTTCCGTTTCTTTTCGCCCACAGAATGATTTAGCTTCCTGTTTCGTCTTCTAACTTTCATGTCTTGCATAATGTCGTGTATAAATGTGTTGTCAACTCGAAGAGGAGCGAAGAAGACTAAAATAGAATATTTAAGGAAATTTTTACTTATTTTGGAGAGGAGTAAAAGTAAGAGAGGCCGAAAGGTCAAAAGAGAAAACAAATAAGTTGAGCGAAAGGTGGAATATGCTATGTTCATAGGTGTAATAGGATTAGGAGATTAGTATATGTGAAATAAATTTAAGTAATTGAAGTCAATTCATATGTTAAGGATAATTTTTAGGCAACAGTATACTGTATAATTTCCATTGTACTTCAGGCTTCAGGCCACAATATTGATATAGTCATCATCACTGTGGTTGCTGCCAATGTATAATTGTATAATCATCAGTATGGTTTCGAAGACATTGTATAATTTATTTACAGAATTTTTATATTACTAAAATAAAAGATGTAATAATTAAAAAAGATCCATTATCTTTCACTAAGCTTACATCAAAACCAATATAAAATATACTTAGTGTACAGCAAAGAAAATATGTTTAATGAATATTTTTCATTCATCATTTAGGCAATAGTACTGTATACTATATTTACGCAGCAGTACTTTATATTAAGGCAACAGTACTGTATATTTAGGCAACAGTGTTGTATGCTATATTTAGGCAACCGTGCTGTATACTACATTTAGGCAGTAGTACTGTATACTAAGGCAACAGTACTGTATATTTAGGCAAAAGCACTGTATGTTATACTTAGGCAACCAACAGTACTGTACCATTCCTTTATTTATCTAATTAAGCAAACCAATGTTTTCGCCTAGTGTTGATCCAAGAAAGAAATCTTTCAAACATTAAAATTCAAACTTAAAACTGCAACTACGATAACTTCTTTCCACGATACTAATCCATCTTTCCACTTAAATGAGTAATAACTAGAACAATTAGAAATACTCCTTTAGTATTAAAACATATATGAAGTGAAATACCATATACTGTTTCCACATTTGTTTCACGGAATTCACGGTGTAATTATAGCTAATCGAATATTCCTACGTTTGCTTCACGGGATTCATGTAATTATAGTTAATCGAATATAATAGAATGATTAGGGAGCCGAAATAAATAGATTATCTATGTGGAAAAAGTCCTATAGTTCACGAAGTATCTTCTAATTACGAGTGACCACTGCTTCTCAAACAGGTAAGTCTTTTGAGTATTCTATTACTTATATGTTCTTTAAGAGTTGCCAGTCACAAAAAAAGTTTACTGGTCAGTAATAGATTTTCAGAAAACGTCTCCAACTTGACAATATATATATATATAGTAATTAGAAATGAACAAATCAAATTTCTGCATATGAAATTTTAGATAACTGTACAAACCACTGCTAACCACTGGTACATATTGTCTGTGTGGACATCATACTACCCGTTTTTTTCGTCACTGTGTGACATTTCTGTCCTGCAAAATATCTTTGTCATCTAAACGAAAGCAAAAAACGATTATTTGAATATCATATGTTCCAGGATGTGATACATAGTTACACAAATGAGAGGTGTATTTTGCTTGTCTATACAAATTTAACAATTTTTCAAATGAATATCCTCTTAAAAAAAAAAAAATTTTAGATAAATATTTTTTAAATAAATATCCTCTCGAAATAACATTATTTTTGTTTTTTTTTAGTGTCCCGGTGTTCTCCCACATATAATTCCTCAGCTACAGGCTTTTTTTTCTTATCTCGACTTGAACTAAACAAAATGAGATTTCAACTACAAATTATTAAAGAAATACCTCTTTGATTTGTTTTTTTCATGTACACTGAAGCTGGATGGAAATCTCCTAAATGTATTTCATTAAATTCATCAAGATTTCCCATGCCAAAACTACCGAACGACGGAAACTTATCGAAATCTTCCCAAAGATTATCGAATAAACTATGACCGCGAAATGCTTGCCAATGCGCATTTTGATGACTTTTTTGGTGAATATTCATACCTAAAACCAAGTTAGGATCCTTACGATGATCTACAAATCAAAGATTCAAAATATAATGTATTTTAAAATATCAACTGTATAGTCATGAAAAAAAGTCATGAGAAGAATAATTAAATTTGGTAAAAAGCCATATTTTGAACTTACTATATATTAATATTATTTACTATACTATTAATATTACGTATTAACTTTTGAAAAATCCTGCTTACAGCAACAAGCTTTTCACTTGCACCAAAATTTTATGCAACTTAAATAACTGATTGAAGTATAAACTTTTGCATTTATCTAAAATGCTGCAGATTTTGCCAAACTCATTTTAAAAAACTTTCATATGCCTAGCGTAACAATTTAAGAAAAGGAAACAAGAGATTTTTATTTTCCCCATTTTCGTAGACTACCAATTGAATGCCCAAAAATATCTTATATTAAATTATATTCCCTATTTTCCGACGATCAAATGCAGTAAACTTAAATCCTACGATCCACTGAGTAGCAAGGTGATAGTTTGTGGTGATCCAACATTTAATGCTCATTTTGATTAACTTAAATATAATGTCTAAAGAAATTGCAAATTTCCGGGACAAATAATCCCTTACTTTCTTGAAATTCACGCATAAAGGCATTGAAATCGAAATTCTGCGCATGCTGTTGCTGCTGATCATACGACCAACCACCTGCGTCATAGTTTCGTCGTTTCTGCTCATCAGCAAGTATTTCGTACGCTAAAATATTTATTTACAAATAATTTTGAAAGGAAAAAAGTCAAAAAAGTGGAAGATTAACAAAATTAATGAACAAAGATGATAACTGTAATTGCTAATAATTAACTCATAATTATTTGTTATTACTCATAATTGTAATTGCCATAGTAACTCATGCAAATCATTTTACAGTTACAGCTCTAATTGGGGAATGAAGCCATAAAATCCAACAATCGATCCACAACGGTTGGGAGACAATTCTTGTTATCAGCTTATCTCTTCCTTCTCTATCACGATTATCACGATTGATTAAGAAATGCATCTGTTGGGTTCCCTTTAATGATGATGTTCTATACTAATTTTTTTTTCGAATTACTGGACAATGACCTGGATAAACTATACACATAAGATCGTTAGAATAATAAGTAATGAGGCCAGAAGTAATAAAAAACGGGAATTTAAGAATGAACCAACGAATTCTGAATAATTCCGAACAGAAGTTACATAAGAAACCCATAAGTAAATATTAGACCCCCCAGCACTATTACAACTACGAAAAAAAAAATCCGGTTTAAGAAGGAAAAGAAAGCTTTCCAGATTTTCAAACGCTCATGTTCTATACTCACTGATCTGAATTACTGGACAATGACCTAGTGGATAAACTATACACATAAGACTTTTAGTTCATTTGGGTTCGTTTATAAACTTTGACTGATCTGAATTACTGGACAAAATGATCTGGATAAACTATACACATAAGATTTTTAGTTCATTTTTGTTTGCTTACTTTAAACTTTCTTAAGAATCGATTGAAATATTCATGTTCCAACTATCTATTTGTGTATTTTTTTTTTGCCAAGAATCGGCCAATGTTGTTTTCAAGTGATCGAAAAATGTTTATGCAATCAATATTTGGTCAGAAATTTGTTAAACATATCGAAAATTGGAATTCTTATTGATTCCGATTCTTGATTTTTCACTGTTAACAAATCAGAAATTAGAATCCTTGATTCAGACTCCTCACTGTTAATGCATATTTATAACAGTCGAACAATAAGACATGTAATGAGTGAGATGATAATATTTAATATTTCACTAGCAGTGTTTTCAAATTATGCAAATTTTTAAAAAAAGAAAAATCAGCACCAAAAATTTAATTGTAATTATCACACATACACATACACATACACATACACATACACATACACACACATACACACACACACACACACACATACATAGAAAACACTCAGACATAAAACGTACACAAACATAAATTATTATTAACTTCTACGATAAATCGAGAGATTCAAGACAGAATTAGTAAATTTAAAACTTATTAGAAATTTATTGAACCAAAAAATATTTTGCAAAAAAAAAGTGGCAGCATGATAAAAGTCGCTCATTCATTAATGAATTAATCAAATTCTGTTAATTTCGTATTATTACAATATTATTAAGTAAAATGACGAAGAAAAAATTTAATCATTTCACAATCTGAGAACTAAAAAATTTCTTTCGTTGCTGAAATCCAAAATTAAATCGGACTTGAAATTGATAAACAAAGGATAAAAGTTGTACCTGCAGCAATTTCTCGAAATTTCTCATGTGCATTTGGATCTTTATTTCGATCCGGATGATATTTTAGTGCCAAATTCCGGAATGCTTTCTTGATTTGTGCCGTTGTTGCGTCACGTTTAACACCCAATACTTCGTAGTAATCTCTTGCAGCGTTTGCAAATAACGTAAATAGCGTGAGTAGTTGCGCAATGAACGCAATATATGTCAACCGCATTCTATCACATCCCACATTAACATTAACATCAACAATTCCACGTGTCCTCTTTTTATCCCTTTTACGCAACGTCAGCTAAAAGAATCATTAAATGATATTGAACGAGCCATAAATTACCGCAAGTTAGAATCTAAAACTCGGCCATGCTTGCAGGCTTTTTTTCATTTGTATTTTTTACTGTTTTACAGTCTTGCTACTGTAGGTTTTACTGTCTCTTCACCGTAATCACTTGTGAACTAGCGAAACCTCCGTTAGTCTTATTTGTAACTGAAAATTGAAATTTAAATTTATAATAAACGTAAAGTGAAGTTGAGTAGTAATTAGTGCAATTAGTGTATTAAAATGAAGTTGAGTAGTAATTAGGCGCTACTAATTTGCTGGGATTTTCCAGCAAATTTGATTTGAATATTGCATTATTGCAAGAGAAATTTGATAGGAACTGAATAATTAGTTGTGGTCTTAATTGCTGTTTGTTTTTTTATTATTTTTAATATTATTTTTCTTAATTAGGCAATAATGAAAATTAGAAGCCTTACTGGCTACATACTATAATGGTACGAATCAATATATTATGATCCATCAACGACTCAGAAATTTCAGTCAATTTTTCAATAAGAATCACAAAAATGAAAAGAACATTTTTCTGGTGGATAACAGAGAAAAATAAAATTCAAAATTCAAAAAAAAGCCAGTGTTAATAACAATTTTGCTTTCTTTCTCTCTTTCTCTCCCTCTCTCTCTCTCTCCCTCTATATATATATTATGTCTTTTGGATTTTTTGAAGTTAGATTTTTAACAAATTTTGAGATATTTAAATTGAAGTTCAAAACATTTATATGTCAGTTTTTCTGTTCTTTTAAATTCAGTATTGATTACCGATCCATATAATAGAGGTTTACTTTTGCTATTAATTGTGTGTTTTTTAATTAATTAAGTAATAGATTTGATGTTTAAATTGAAATTCAAAACATTTGTATGTCTCAGTTTTCTGTCCTTTTAAATTCAGTAATGATCACCGATCCGTGTAACAGAGGTTTAATTTTATTAATTAATTGTTTATTGATAATTAGAGGTTTATTTTTATTAATCAATTAATTATGTGTTTATTGATTTGTTACGTAATAGATTCTAGCAGTTATTAGCAGCTGTTTTGTGTTTTAAACACACATAGCAGAAATGAGGAGCAGTTGGAATCGACTAGAATCGATAAGAATGCATCATCCATTTTTCTTAATTAATGAAGTGTAAGTGATTATTGATTATTGATTATATTGGTTATTGATTGTTTTTATATTCAGTATTGCCATTAATTAAGGGAAATGAATCTAGTGTTTAAATATCACTTTTACACGTTGGCATTTTTATTTAGATGATAAAGATGTGTTTAAGTTCAAAATTCTATTATTCCACTATCAGGCCTCATCATATGATCAAAATAAGCTGATACTTGGCTTGAAATTACTTTGAAAGAACAGTAGAGCTTAAAATATCATTTGATACTTGGCTTGATGAAATTACTTTGAATAGAGCTTAAAATATCAATTGATACTTGGCTTGAATTTACTTTGAAATAACAATAGAGCTTAAAATATCAATTAATACTTAGTTTGATGAAATTACTTTGAAATACAGTAGAGCTTAAAATATCAATTGATACTTGGCTTGAATTTTACTGTCAACTATATTTATATTGTTGTTAATGGAACGATTCTATTGCTGTTACTTCTTATGGCACTCATGGTCACCATATCTGTTTTTTTTTGTAACCTAATCCATTTTTTTAAATGTTTATTAATGCAATAATATTAGCGGTAATGATGTGAGAACTACGTGAAATATGTGTAAGCTGGAGAAAAATGAATGAAATCAATATATCTTATGTGATTCGAATCGAAAATTTTCCAATCTTTAATGAAATATGAACAAAAAAAAGTATTATTTTGCAGGATTACGATTACTGATTTATATGAAGCTATATCATCATTCGTCTTCAAACGACCGCAACGATGATTTCTGTTGCTGAAATTTTATTTGGGCGAAAGGTTTTTGAGATGGAAATGTAGGTTTAAGAAATTCAATGTCACAATGTCACAGTCCGAAGAGGTGAGCTTCTTTGTCTAGCTCTGCAAGTAGCATTCTTTCAGTTTATACGATATTGTTCTTGTTTTTCTTTTTTTGGCAAAATAGTTTTTTAATTAAAATTTTGATAAAAATTGTTTTGATAATATTTATCCACCGAAATTGTGTTCATATATTAAGAAGGTTTTCAGAATCATAAGCAGTTTTTTTTTCTTATGCTGTCAGTAAATTTACATAAATACAATGAAAGATACAAAAATTTTTAGTATTTAAGATATTTAGGATAAGTGCATCTCACTTTATGGAGTATAAAATTACATTTCACTGTATATGCATTAAAATTCGATTCGTAATATTCTTCAAAAACTATAGATCAGTTAAGTGCGATTTGCGTCACCTGATTTTCATTCTCATTCCTAAAGATTAGATTTTTTGAGTGATTTTTGAGTGTTTCAGAAGGATCGATCAGGCCGATCAGTATTTGCATCTTTAGCAGCTGGAGCATGCGCTGGTGCTGTGGCCAAAACTGTCATTGCACCGCTTGATCGTACAAAAATTAATTTCCAAAGTATTCTTTATTTTGATTTCGTGATATTCATTTATCGAGAGTTTGTTTAGAAAACGCCGAAATTGTTAGGAGAATATTTGTTTCTTTTCATCTGTCTCAGTATACGGTTTTTGATTTAGTTTCTGGGGATGCTCACTATTCAATGAAGTCAGCTGTTAATTTCATTAAAAATACATACAAAGCAACTGGTTTAATTTCACTATGGCGTGGCAATTCGGCAATGATGGTACGCATTGTACCGTATGCTGTAATTCAGTTTGGAGCGCATGAGGAAATCAAATATTTACTACGTGTAGATAAGGATGGGTAAGTAACAAAAATTTCTGGATTGTTTATTAAGTTTTTGGATTAACAAATTTTGACAATGGATATTAGAGGTATCTTTTTTGTAATAGTGAATATTTGGTATAATTTATGATTCTCCATTCTCCATTTCGGCTTTTCGATTGCTTATTATTTGTTTTATGGTGCTACGTTAAGCGTTTCATTGGAAAATTTGACATCTCCATCTTCAGTTTTTAGCATTAAGATATTGAAATTTGATTTTGCAAAAATTCTATATATTATAATAAAATAAGATTTTGAAATTGAATTTTTAATCTAATTCAGCACAAGAATCTCAATCTATTAAGCACGAGAACTCCGGTGAAACGTTATATTGCGGGGTCTTTAGCAGGTGTAGTTGCTACAACATGTACCTATCCACTGGATACAGCAAAAGCACGTTTAGCTACATCAACTGTGGATGAATACAGTTCTCTGCTAAATGTTTTCGTTAAAGATTACCAAAGATATGGTGTTAGGTATGTGGTCCTTGCAAAATACTTATGCGATTTTAACATATGCTATATTGATTCATTTAATCTATTCCTCTTGATTAGCAATATCATTTATTTTACCATATATTCGAATAAGCTCTCATTTATAATACATTATCACATTTTAATACTGGAATATTGGATTTATTAGTAATGATAGCGAAAATGACACGTGTTGTCTAATTTTGTTGCCAGTATTGTAATAAGAAATAAGTAATTTTTAGTTATCATTTGTCATAATCGAAAATTATCATTAAAATAAAAAAATAAAAGATAAATAAGTAATAATTTTAGTTATCATTTGTCAACTAAAAATTATCATCTAAAAAATTGTCGTTTATCATCTAAAAGATTTCATTTGTCAACTAAAAACTATCTAAAAAAATATTATTTATTATCTAAAAGATTATCATTTGTCAATTAAAAATTATCATAAAAAAATAAAAGATATATAAATAATAATTTTCAGTTATCATTTGTCATTTTAAAAATTATCATGAAAATACTTTCCACAGTGTTAATAATTTGCAATAACTTTAATTTAATTGCAGAACATTCTACAACGGTTTGATTCCAGCTTTGATGGGAACCATACCTTATGCAGGTGCCAGTTTCTTTATTTTTGAAACTCTTAAACTGATTTATTTCGGTGAGTTTTTCCAATTAAATTTCGTTTTTTATTCAGTTCTTTCGTAAGTTATTTCCTGTGCAACTTGCGAAACAGACCAATAAATTGATAAGGGTTAAATCTGATTTTGAATTTCAAGACATCTATGCAGTATATTGTTTACTTTTTACTTGTCACCATTATGTGAGAGTGGACAACACTTAAAGGTAATTCGAGCATTCAGCATTCTTCATCATAGTGTGGATTATGTTAATTACTCAAGGGAGCAGCAAGCTACATATATAATACCGGAGTAATGAAGTATAAAATTAATAATGAAGGAGTGATATAAGTTATATAATTAATGATTAAAAGTTATATAATTAATAATAGTTAATAAAATTAACTGAGTATGTTTTTTTTTTTTTTTTTTTTTTTTTTATGTGTACTTCTCGTTCTTATTTAGATTTCTACAAAATGGTTTAGCAGAATAATATTCTCATTCTAGTTCATAGTTCTTATTGAGATTTCTACAAAATGGTTTAGCAGAATAATATTCTCATTATAGTTCATACAAATGATTTTCGCAGAATATTCTCATTCTGGAATTTTCTGGAATCAGCTTAGAAATTGAAAAGTTCAATTTTTTTTATTACAGAAAGAACAAATAAGGAAGTACCATCCGTGTATCGTTTTCTTTTTGGTGGATTTGCTGGTTTAGTAGGTCAATCTACGTCCTATCCGTTCGATATTGTACGGCGTCGTATGCAAACACTCCGTATTCCTACTGGACATAACGTCTTTTATAGTCTCTATATGATCGGGAAAACCGAAGGTATTATAAGTGGTCTCTATAAAGGCCTCAGTTTGAATTGGATCAAAGTAAGTCTGAGAATTAAGCAGTTAAATGATTAATTTTTGGTTCACTGATAATCCAAGGGGTTTGATTTATTTTGCAACTTACTTTGAGTTTGAGTTTCTCTTGTGCAAATATTCTCCATTTTCAATCAGCTTAGGGGATGAAAATAATTATAATAAGAACCAAAGTAGTAAAAAATAAGATAAAAGCCTAAGAATTTACAAAATTCTTTATTCTAAAAAATAAACTGACACTTT
Organism: Mansonella perstans; assembly: GCA_037074765.1. Taxonomy (NCBI): domain Eukaryota; kingdom Metazoa; phylum Nematoda; class Chromadorea; order Rhabditida; family Onchocercidae; genus Mansonella; species Mansonella perstans. The sequence continues at coordinate 288,123 of JBAMDO010000021.1, forward strand.
AAAAATACAGAAGCAAGATTCCTTTGCCTCTGCGATTCTATAACTATTGGCCATTGACAAGCTCTTTTAGGCCATTAATGGATAGTTCGTACCACTCACTCTATTTATTAAATTCATTAAGACATTGAAAACTAATTACTTTTTTTCCAATTATTTGGATCACACTGAGAACACTCATGGAATCCTGCTTTGGAAGCTTTGATTATTTGGAACACTCAAATATCTGGAAATCGAAATTACAAATCCTAAATTAGGAAATGTTTCATATTTCAGGGTCCAGTTGCGGTTGGTATTAGTTTTACTGTATATGACGCTGTTTATATGCATATCAATCAGCTATTGAAATTTCATGCTTTGAAATGATTTCAGTTAAGAATTGAAAGAGATGAACCGCGCATATCTTATAAATAATTCAACAAAAATGATGGAGGAATGCTTATGTATCCTACACGTTTATTTTGTTGCACATTTATTTCCTAAATTAATCGCAAAATTAATTAATGTTTTATTTTTACAATGATTGAAATAAGTAATCGATGATTATAACTTCGCTTGTTCAATGTAATTTCGATGACACATTGAAAAAATAGCTCGTTTTTAAATCTTTTTACTAAAACTCATGAATGTATTGCTCATATATGTTTAAATACGTCTGTATTTCATATACGATATCTTGCACATTTTCGTCGTATAGATTGAAATGACCTTGTTTCATAACCATGTTATCAAATTTAGATATTTTAATGCATTAAGTAGTTTTTCAGGAATTTTGGTATTTTGAAATTTTGGTGATTTTATTCTTTGGTACTGCTCATTTCTTCTATTTTGCCTAATTAGAAATTTTCTTCGATTTCGTTTCCATTCTGGTGTGAACTGATCGGTTCAGTTTTTTCTATGGTATATATATTGTATACTTCCTACCTAATTTTTTATTTGAAAATCACCACTTATTCTAAGAGAATATTGACCTGGAAGATAAGTTATATTATTATTTTTTCAAGTAAATTCATCCGGTCCAATTGGTCTTTCAGATTTTTTGAATAGTTTTTTATCAGTTTATTTAAATTTCAAACTTCTTCTGCCTTGATGATAGCATATTGGTTGAGAAAAAATGAATCTATTATAATAAATGTCTTTTTTGTTGTTGCTTGAAGAAGAATTCTGTAAACCCAAAACAAAAACGAACGACACTTCTGACAATATCAAAAATGGATATAATGAATGAACTGGCACCTGTGTTATTTCAATGAAACAATATTGATGAATAAATATTCGGGAAAGGAATATCCCGAAAGGCTCTTGACACCAAGCAGCTCTTCCGGAACGATTCTAAAGGGAGTTGCAAGTGCCGCAGACAGAGCCATATACGGTGGGTCCATGTAGAAGAAAATGATGAATGAACCATCGGCAAGTTATTAATTAATTTTCATCTCAATTAGTGTCTGCTTTCCCTGCGTTGACAAAAAAATATTGCTTCGTTTATATCTATATGATTGTATATTTTGTTTATCATTTGTTAATCACTTTCATCATCGTGGCTTGACTTTATGAACAAAGAAGATTTGAAGAATTTCATTCACGTTGAATCCGTTCAGCCTGCACGGTGAATTTTTTTAACTGAAGTGAGGAATGCGATGGTTTTTGCCCAAAGGTTAACACCCAAAGACAATTTTTTGTGACTTTTCATTGCGCAAATGGAAGCTGAAATTAATCTGAAATTAATGAAATTAAGCTGAAATTAATTTGAAATTAAATTAATCGATCAAATTTCAGCTTCAGTTTACAACTTTTCAGACAGCGAAAAATGAACGAGTAGACATTTGAACATTTGAACATTTAAACGTTTCAAATATTAATTCTTTTAAAACGTTTGCTTCTTCTGATTTTATTTGGATTATTTGAGAGAAAGAGATAGGGACCAACTGTTAGAAAAATATTTCAATTCACAAAATGGTAGTTGATCATTTGGTCATTTTGACAATCATTAAAATTAGTTTGCTTACTTACAAACAAACTTCATAGACCAAAGACCAAACAACTGTCGTTGAATGGAATAGTGAGTTTGTGAAATTGAAGCTTTGCATGATTTACTTTTCAAATTTATACTGGTCCCCGCTTTCATTTTCAAATATTATCTTTCGTTCATTTCACACATACGAAATGTCAAAGGTCAGTCGGCATTCAATTTTTGCCACTAAAATGTTGTATGTTGTAACCATCACTGCTTTTTTTGTTTTGAACTACAAAAATGATAATATGGCAATCTTTTTTTACTACTAATGGCAATTTTTACAACATAAACAGGAACTTAAAATAGTATATGACAGGGAAATAAAGGATGAGAAATGAAGTGACATAAAGGGAATCATTGTCTATTTGAAATTATTTCAAATATCAAGCAAATTTGTTGAAATAGTATTAGTTAGACAGAACATGAAAATTATTAATTAAGCTATTCTGACAACTTCATAATATTTCAAAACTAATTAAGGATTACTTTAAACTTTCAAAAGAAAAAATATAAATAGGAATTCCATTAGCAAAAGTGATTCCTAAATTTATTGCATAAAATAGTTGTTTGCAAGTAATATGGCAAATTTTCTGCAATTAAAACCAGTTTGAAAGACGTTAAAAAAGCCATTAACCTTTAGTTTGTTGTTTGTCCGAGTGACCTTATGACCTCGTTCTGCTAAAATTGCTTTTAGTGACCTATAATAGAACGACTTCCCACACAGTTTACAAGACTGTTAAGTGGTGGAGTGAGTGGTGGTGGCTCGCTTTTTAAATTTTATGCCTGGGATAGTGATTTCATCGCGATACCGGAATCAACAACATTTGCTGCAAATTTGTTCCACTGGTTGGTGGTTTCTAAGGTTCTAAGGTCGGTTGACTATGGAGGGCTGTACATCGGTATTTTTTCTGAGGTTGGTTGATGAGGAGGATTGTTGCCCGGTATTTCTCGTTCTTTGTAATGTATTTGTTGTGGTGCATTATATATGGGAGCGCTTTGCTTTTTCGGATATTGGCTTTTTTGTTAGAAATGACTTTACTTTATTAAAGTTATCTTTGTAAGAAATCACTGCACTTTTTTTAAATTACACAAATATTTCCGAATTTTTCAAAGTTAGACAGTAAATCATCAACATGGGCTATTAGTAATGTATTTTCTAAAGCTTCTAAAGTTTAGGCAAAGGAATGGAAGATCGGAAAGCTCGCAGAATCGGTGAATTCTAGTAGAATATTCAATTATTAAATGAACTTAACAGCTGATTCAGTTGACTAGGTTTTAATCGATTTGCTTGCAATCAGATTGATTGAATGTGAGTGGTGATGTCAATTATGAAATTATTTTAGAACAAACAACTTTTTCTGTCCATTCAGCAAAGGTACAAAAGTGTAAAATTTCAATCACTACGATAACTGTGGCAGCAAAATGGGACGAAAACCTATGAGAAATTCAGCACCAACATGTAAGTTTTTCTTAATTTTGCCTACGTTGACTATTATACTGTTTCGTGTGTGAAATCCATTAAATTATTGATTCATTTTGGATTTCAACTGCTTTGTAATTGTTGCATATTGCAAAAAATCAGAGCAGTTTCAGTAGGAATGATAACTGATTATTATTTGAAACTTTAACTAATTTGAAAGAATGAGACACTGAGTCGTTTTTATTCTTTCTTTTTCCGCAGTTTCCTTTATTTCTTCCGCTGATTCTCCTTCTTTCTTTCCTTCATTCCACTGCATCTTCCGCTGATTCTGCTGTTTTTTCCGCGGGTTCTGCTGCTTCTTCAGATTAAACTATCGTTGTCCACCTTCATTTTTTGACATCTAATTTCTTATAATGCAAGCATCTTTACCTTTTTTTTTCATTGTGCTCGCTGAGAAAATAATTCATTTACTCGATTTTGCGGTCATACAAAAGTTCCATGTAAAGTTGAGGTATTCTTAACTGAAACATTTTACGTTTTGGCCGTTTTTTCATCTAATTTGGACTTTTTTTCGTTTAATCGTATCAAATAGATGCTTTCGATATTTATGTATCAATTTCCTATGTGTAGATGGTAAAAGATATTCCGATATAGGTAATTAATTCTTCAACTTTTGTGCATTTCCGCTACCGCCGTTGTTTGGTTAAGTGTCATATATCATAGTAAGACTTAGTAGGCAGCTTTATGCATTGAGTGTTGAAAATGGATATTGAATATAATCTATCTTTGATGATGAAAAAGTGTTTGTTTAGAATACTAGAAATTCTATTTAAATTTATTTAGCTTTTTTTTTTTCAGCTGAATTTAAAGCTGGCGATGTGGTTTGGGCCCCGTATCGCCGTTTTCCAGAATGGCCAGCTCTGGTTTGTTTTTGCTGTAATTCTGATACTGTTTGACAAAATGGTTTTGTTAAATAAATTTATTCTATATTGCTGTTATTGTTCTAAGATGCATGAAATAGATAGCAGAATTTCAGGTCCGTTGCGTCTATCCAAAAAAGGTCACATATACGTTTTTGCCAACTGATGAAAGTTCAAATTTGAAATCTTCAATTTTCAGTTGTCCGCCACAAAAGTTACGACTTTTAACCGGCAATGAACCAGTTAGTTTTCGTTTTAAATTGTTGTTTTATAACATTTTTCAAACCGGCACGATTGGTTTGAATATAATTTGTTTTGTTTTATAGTTGCCTGCTGGAGCCAAAAGTGATATGAAGGAAGCCTATAAAGCAGCACTTGAAATATTGAAAAAAAGTGGACTTTTAAGTGCGGATCATCAGATGCCAGGTGCAGTATCTGTGTCGAATTCAGTTTGAAATTTTTTTACTTTTTGCGAATTCTGTTAGTCTTTTTGTAAGAGTTATATTACTTATACTTTGGTTTAAAAAAGCGTCAGGTTGTAAGATGAGATTAAGTCGTGTCTCAAAGTATCCCAAAGCTTTACGGGTAGTAATTGAATTCGCACTAACGAAGAAATGGTTTGGAAGTATATCAGTCCTCTAATAAATGTGAGGCAAAATTTATCTGAAAAGTGGAGACATTCAGATAAATGAACTTTTTGCCCGAAAACATTGTTTTAATCTAAATATACTTTGCCATTATTTATAACAAAATCCTTTTTCAAGAGGAATTAGCAGGATTTAAAACAAGTGAAATCAATAAGCAGAGTGTTCTGGGTGATCTTGTAAAGAAGGCGAAAAAAGACAGTGATGCAGCAAGTAGCGGCGATACGGCAAGTAATGCAAGCGCACCTCATATTTGGGGTATTGGTGAAGTTGTTTGGCTCAGTATGCCGAATCATTCCGAATGGCCTGTTGTGGTAGGCTCATTAGATGAAATTGTGGATTAAAAGTTTATTCGTTTTACTTTGCATTTTATTTGGGCTTACATTAATAGACATTTTATTTGGGCTTACATTAACTTTTCTAGAAATAATTTAGATTAAAGAGACTGTATAGGTGTTGGATTTCATTTGACTATTTAAAAATTGCATGAAATTAAAGCTAACATTTCTAAAAGATAAAAGATGGACAATTTTTCCCTTCACTCCTTGAATAGTTTAGAATGAATATGATGGCTTCATAATTGCTTAACTTTTCTTTTCAGATCATCAGATCATTTTATAGATTATTAACGCAGTGATTTGATTTCCTTATGCTTCTCATTGGATAAGTCAAAAAAAAAAAAAGATATTTTATATAAAATCAGTCATCACTGCATATGTTTACTCATTTTCGTATCAAGATAGTTACGGATTGTCTATTTTTGAAACGAATGTGTTTTCAGATCCGTGAACTGAAGAAAAAATTTGCAATGGTGGATGCTTTTCCGCTCAAATTTAATTGTAAACCCGAACGTTATCCACTGAGTGCTTGCCAGAAATTTGAATTAACAGGCAAAAATCTGGAAGCTGCTATCAGAAAGGTGTTTTTTTCTCAATAGCGAACTAGCAATAGTTTATCTTGAGCTTGTTTTTCAAAAATAATTCCAAGTCTGGGTCATATTTTCCTGGCACTTAGCATTATTATGGAAATCGTGCTTTTTAAACTCGAAAATAGAAATTTAGAAATTGAGAAGCTAGAAAAATACAAGCTTTCCAGTTTTTTAAATCATCTATAAGATGTATGCTATAATTGCTTATTATTACCTTTGCAGTTTTTTTTTTTTCTGGTATACTTTTATTTACAGGTCAGAATGTTTTTATTTAAATATTATTTGACTCTGCTGCTTTTAAAATGTTTTCAAAATCTTTTTTACTATTAGATAAGTGCAGTCAGTACCAATTGACCATTCCATTATATTTTTTTATCAAATTAGTTGTCATTTTTAGGAGCGAAATTGCGAACTACGTATGGCACTTCAAAGTGTATTGAAATATTTCAAACGTCGAGAACAAATAAACAATGTAGAGAAATCGGACACAGAGGATAATGATGATACAGTAAAGGTTGAAAATGTTGAAAATGATGTGGCACAACAGGGACGTGGTAGAAAAACTAGAAATACCACTAGTGGTGGTGGAATAATGGCAGAGGAGTTTCGTACTGCTGATAGTGAAATAGAATCGAAATTAGCTGGCATGCTAAAGGAAGGAGGAAATAAACGTGATGGTGAATTTCATTCAATACAGTATTGATAACTTTTTGATCATAGGAAATTCAGTACAGTTGGTCTTTTTATGATCATAGGGATTTCAATACAGTATTGACCACTTTTTGACCATAGGAATTTCAGTAGAGTTGGTCACTTTATGATCATAGGGATTTCAATATAGTATTGATCACTTTTTGACAATAGGGTATATATATAATAAAACGTGAAAAAAAATGCGAAATCTTTACATGTTTTTTTTTACCAGTAATACTATAGAAGAAACTGATTCGTTGTCGGGGATGAATAAAATGTCAAATATAGTAGTTTTAAGGAAATTTTAAAGAAAATTAAACGAAGATCTGGAAATACTAGTTTTCCAAATGAAGGAATATAGATATAGGTGTAGGCTTTGTGAGATTAATAAACTTTTTCAAACACTGACAAAGAAAGTTTCAAGGTAAGAGACGCATGGATAAATCACCATCTCCAGGAGCAAAACGGCTGAAATTTTCGGATGTTATGAAAGATTTAGAAAGTGAATTAAGCGAAAAGGTGGAAAATTTAGATAAAGGTGATCTAGCTTGGATTAATCGAGCACGAAGTGGTCGTATCGTCAAATGGCCTATTCTCGTATGTTATTGATTACCATCAAAAATACTTTTTCATGTTTCGTTTTTGATCTGAATGACCATCCGGGTATGTAGTTAGTTCATGATTGTATTCTTCTTTTCTTTTATAAAAGAAAGATTGAAGCAACTTGCAAAGAACACGCTTTATCTAATAGGTTTTAATAGAATCAATGATTTGAGTTTTTAATCGTATTCATAAGCTTCATTGCAATCTGTTAGTGATAAGCTTGGATTACAATCTTTTACTTGCATTACCGAATTCTTATCATGCTTCTTTTTGGTCAACTTAGTTGCTTTAGTTAGGATTCTCAGAAATTATTCTAGCTTTGGGGTTAACATTTCATGCTGATTAAATCCGTCTGATGAAGTCCCAGTTACCTGTTGACTGTTGTAGTTCTATTTGTTTAGATTTTAAAAGTGGACAACATCAATAAATCTTGTGTTTGCACTGAGCTACCACTGGATGATATGTCGGCTAATTCGGAATGGTATGTTGAAAATTCTGTGCTTTATAACTACGCTACGTTGAAGTTTCTATGCTTTATAACTGCAGTATGTTGAAATTTCTATACTTTATAACTACGGTATGTTGCAACTTCTACGCTTTATATGATATGTTGGAATTTCTATGCTTTAGAAATACTTTTATATCAAATATTGTTACTTTTTAAAGAAATATAACTATTTTCTGTCTCTGAACGCAACAAATTCTTTTTGTTTAGGTGTTTGAATTCGGAAAAAACGCGTGTGGTGCAGTTGAAAAATATCTATCTGTATGATACAGTGGAGGCAAAAATTGATGTAAGTTAAAGCAATTTATGAATTTGATTTCGGTCTGGTTAACTACTTGTTAACTCTATCTTCAATCTTTTGATTATGGTACTGTCTTTACAGACCTACATAATTGAAATTTGGTTTCTTGGTTATCTGTGAGATGACCAGCAAACCGGTACAATTGCTTTAAGCTTGATAAAACATACCTATAGAGTGTTGTGTGTATGTGTGACTTTTGTCATTTCTTAATTGAGGGAAGGATGAAATTATCTGAAATTTATGAAATTATCAGTTTTTGGTTTCCTTTGAGATTGAGAGAAGGAACAGACTTGATAAGAATGATATATTAAAAACTCATTTTGTTACACGTGGTTCTGTATATAATACAGTATCTCAAACATTCAGTATTTCTTAGTATATGATATAGTATTTCAAACACTTCTTGCAATCACTGATCATATTTAAGGAGATCGAAGATGCGGAACTGAAGGCAGCTATCCAACAGGCTGATGAAATTGCCGAGGGTAGTTATCGACCTTTTGATGATGAAGGAAACAGTTTTGATAAGAATGGTATAATTGAAATGTTTTGATTTAATGCTGTATTACATTGATGTGAGTTGAAGGCCTTAAATGAGACACCATATGCTTAAGTGGGGTACCGTATGCTGTTATTCCTTTAGATTATCTTGGTGTACAGCTATTATATTAGACTTGTAATTTTATTGATATATGTTACTGAAATATATTACACTTTGGATAAAACTCTAATTTTTATTGATTTATATTGAAGTATACATTCAATCAGTATATTTCAGGAAATTCAAGCATCCGAGAAAATGGATGTAAAACTGCATCAAGCAGTATTTTGTCACCTAAGGAAATCTTACGATTATGCAAATCGGAAATGTGTGCAAGACATTTGATGGCCATTTGGACTGGTCAGTTCACATGCACACGTCATGCTGGTTATGAATCACCGGTTACGGCATCGCTGCATTTTGAATTAAATATCGGTTAGTTTAATGAATTTAAGTAACAACGGTGACTGCTTTAATATGGTAGTCTTTTGTTGTTTCATTTTTAACTTCTTAATTTAAATAAAAAAAAAATTTCCAAAAATTTGAGTCTGTTTTGTATAGCTATCGGACAATTTCAACATAATTTTTTGGATCATAAGAAATATTTTGTCATTCGCAATAGGATTTTAAATTCTGTATTGATTTTAATTACTTATTCTATAGGAGATTTATTACCGGAAACGGATGCGATCTCATTGGTTGAGCATTTGGATGCAACTGTTGCAAAATTTAAGGATTCAATGAAATCGTCACTACGACGGTTACACTATGTTACCACAGTTGCAGTACCGGAAGCAATCATTTTTGCCATTACACAGGTAGATAATACCTGTAAAAGTTGAGGGATTTTCTCTTAAAAATGAAGCGAAAACAAGCTGGTCAAGCCTGTTAACCCTTTATAATATGGCGTTTTTTTTTGTCGGATTTGTGAAGTTCTATCAAATCTGTTTATTGTATTAGATTTGTATATTGTTTACAGATTCGTTATTGTTCTGGAAGTGAAGCAAATGAAATTTTTGACAATGCATTGTTGAAGACGATCGAGAAGACTCCTAGTGAGCCAAGTGATGAAATTGGTGCAACGTAAGCCTTTGTTGTTGAATTTTTAGAATTTTTTTTTGTTTAATTTTTTTTTTGTTGAATTTTTCCAGGATTTGAATTTTGTAACCGTTATGCTTGCTGTTTGAGCTAATACTTTTTTATGGGTTGCGACAACGTTTTCTCTGATTTTATTTTTGGAAGATGAAATGCTAAATCTTATATGTTGATTTTTTTTTTGGCCTGATGCTTTTAATTCGATGCTAATTTCCTTAGATTTGTTAATTTTTTTATACCATTGAAAAGGAACACAATGAAAGATCCATCATCACTGACAAAGTTTAAAGTCAGGTTCTTAAAGGGAACTTAGCAATGATATGGAAGTGTTGTCGGTATTCACTAGAAGCATATAGAGTAGTAGTTATGATAGTTTATTAATCATTTAGGTTTTTTTCCTGGATTTTCCCTGGATTTAAATTTATATTTAAGTTTTTCTTATTTTTTTTTTACTTCAATTTTTTTATTTTTTAATTTTATAACTTTTTTCTAGGTTTTCCTTGGATTTAAATTTATATTTGATCAAAGATCAATTTTTAATTGCATCATTTAGAAACAAAGAAAAAAACTGTATATATGAATTTTTATTAAAATTCTAAGTTTCTCGATATTTGGCCAAATCATATTCGTGTAGTGCAATGATTTATGTGTAAATCTGTTATTTTTTCTTAAGATTATTATAAAATCGCACTAATGGTATAATATAAAAATTGTTTTATATGATATGCAAATCAACAAAGCGAATGTTTTTTTTTCGTCCTAGAGATTTGTAGCTCTCTAAAATATAACGAAGTAAATCTTCCATTCACGCTTTATCATCATTGTAAGAATTGTAAGTAAATCATACGCTTTATCGTCAGTAAGAACTGAAATAGCGCAGCCATTTAGAAATGGTATTTATATTGTGAAAATCGGATAATTTGTTAATTAGTTTTGCTAAATAATTTCTTTTTAGAACTGGTTTCGAGCAACTTCTGAAAGCAGCATCGAAAGTACGGTGTAATGCGATAGGAATGGACTGATGAAGTTCAAGTTGATGGCGTAGCATTTGTATTTCTTATGCTTCATTATGTACTTCGTTTATTGTATATCAAAATATTTGAGTGAATGGATTAGTTCATGTTTTTTTTTCTAATTTTTTTTTTTTTTTATCATACATTATGCACCTCAATTTTTGTTGCATTTAATTCAAAATTCAAAAATTTGATTCAAAAAATTCAAAAACGTAAGGATCTAGGGAAATGCAGATGAGTGGGAGACTGAATTTTTCTTATTTTTACCGAAGAGGAAGAATGGATGCCTAAATTACCTAAATTAGATTAGTTAACGAACCTTTGTTTTGGCCTTTTTCATCTAATTTAAAATTTAGGGTGGTTTTGCATCTTTTGGATTGGTCTACCACCTGGAATCGCCTTTGGATTTTGATCGATTTCCTAAAATCATTTGTTTAATCATCGATCTTTTCACAATAGAGGGAAAATTATTAGATGGAAGATAACTATGAAATATATTTTTTCAAAAAATTGAAATACATTTTTTCACAGAATATTCTTGAACTATTTTCTTTTTTTCTTCCTTCTTCCTTCGCCGCTTATTCCCAGGAAAGGAAAAAAGCAGGTTACCTGGTTGATGATAAAAGGAGACACCTGGATTCTTCCTTCTTCCTTCGCTTATTCCCAGGAAAGGAAAAAAGCAAGTGGTCACCTGGATGATGATAAAGGGGACAGTGTGCTTAAATTTTACAGTTGACAACTGTCTAAAAAACTATTATTGATCGATTGTAAGTTTTTTTGTTATTATTTTCCATTATTTAATGATTTCAGCAATTGTTTGTATTTTATTATTCTGATATTATTAGGGCACGCTGCACACAGATTGCAGCATTATTAACTGCCAAATACACAATTTATCAAAATATGTACATTCTTTAATTAATTGGTTAGCTGGAATTTGATTGATGAATTGCTGCTGCAATCCAATTCATCCTTTCAGAAAGAAGAGAGAGGTTTCCAATTGTGCAATATTTAATCAATCATTTTAGACAATTATTTTCATGAAGGGGGCGAAATTCAGAAAAGAGAGAATTCCAACTGAAATACTTAATCCCTTTAGAAAATTGTTTTCAGAAAGGGAGAATCTTGGATCTTGAATCCTTTTAGAAAATTATTTTCAGAAGTTCAGAAAGGGCGAACTTGATCAGATCTTGATTTCTTTTTCTTTTTTTTTTTTTTGGAGTATTTGGGTAACAATTTCTTGTATGTCTTTTTTTAATTAATTCATTTAGGAGGAAAGGATGAAATGGAGAGATAAATGAAGGTTTTTTGATGATTTTTATTTCATACTTTGCTTGCTAATATCTTTTTTTTTTAATATTTGCAGTTATATTGTGTTTAGTTGGAATTGAATTGTTTATTTGGGGTTTTCTTTTTTTATGGTATGCGAATTTTTCTTAAACCATTCCTTGGAGAGCAAATATTTAATAATTTTAAAAGATATGTGTGCGTAACTGCGTAACAATGGTTGAGTCAAAAATTTGATTTAGTTTCAATTTTTTCAAGTTGTATTTTTAATAATTCAATTTTAATATGATAATGAAACTAGAATTTTCTACAAATTTCTACAATTTATATAATCAGTTGTGCTCATTTTATTGGGATTGTTAGGTAAGTAACTGAATTTCTTGAATTGAATTTAAATAATTGTTTCTGAACAATTAATGATTTGAATAATTGCTGGAGTGAGTATCTTCTAGCTTCAAGCAATCAATAAGATATGTGTTTTCCTAAATTCCTCAAACATTTCCACTTGGCTCTTCTTGACTATGAAATGATGAGGGCTCCATCATTGTTTTGTCATTTGATAAGAATAAATTTGACCAATGAATGACCAATGAATACTGTTGTCAAGGGTTCTTTTATTATGTACACTTTTACATCACATCGTATCATATGTCATCAATTATTTATTTCGTTATTACGATTATTTTTCATTTGTATGTTAAGCGGTTTTTATCTAATCGCTTACTACTAGTGCCTAAAATGCTCTACAGTACAACAATTCGAAGTAATAATTATTCAGACAAATAACAATCACGAACAAATGTTTGTTTGCTATATTTTCCATATGGTCATCGGTAAATGAATTTTTTATCAAGTGGATGCTAGCATTTTCAACCATATCCGTGGTAGATGTCTCATCTTGTCACATAAATTTCAAGATTTCATTTTACATTCGGATTTCTCATTGGTTGTCATTGAATTAATAATTTCAATGCTTTCCAAAATATATAGGAAGCTTTTAAAAACTACTTGGCTCTCAACTCACTAGGTTTTTTTTAGCATTGTTTCTTTAAAGCTTTCAAATTTCTTAAATTAGGAATAATTTGATTTTTCTTTCCTTGAAGTAGTTAGCTAAGCCAAGTAGTAAAAGTAAAGTTCACATAGTTCATTTTTTGGAACTCTTGCTAATTGCTTTAATTAAATGACATTTACTCACATTAATTGCATCTCACATATGCCGAATTTGTGCAACAATTTATTGGCCATTTTCAAGTAACTCCCAAGCGAGATGTATCAGTTGCAAAATGGCCCTATGTTTATAAACCAGCTCTCTGTGATGCATTGATTGGTTGCAAAGGAAGAGTATGTGGTCAAATTGGAGAATTAGACAGTTGTAGAGCGAACATTAGGATTGTATAGGACGGAGTTGGGTTGGTGGTTATAGGTAGTCTGGTTTTGATTGTGAGGGATTGGGATGCCAGAGTGAGGTTCACGTTCCGATTCCAGAATTTGATATCCGATAATTTCACTTGCTTCTGTACCATGTGTTCCGGATAATGTGTTGATAATGGTGAAGCAGATTAGCAGTAGGTAAAGCCTGGAATTCTCTTTCTGATTGCAGCAATATTTTTAGGTTATGCGATCTAAATTACGTGAAGATATGCTTCAAATATATTAATCTTATTAAATGCACGTGTTTTAGCTTTACTTCACAATTTGAAAATTTTGAAATGTAAAGAAAGGCAAGACAAAATAATGTTTGAAACGTGCATTCCTTGTTGATTTGAACATTCTTTAATTAAGGAAGTTGTTCGATTTAATGGTGGTGTTTGTTAGGTTTATTATTGCAGTGGAGTAAAAGAGTATCTAGTTTGGGAAGACGGGTGATGTTAAAGAACGGTCATTGAAGGTCATTGATGATAGTGGTGGACATCGGTGTCAGTGTGTATGTTTTTGTTTAAGGTTTTTGTTCCTCGTAACAATAATGGTTTTGGTGGATGGAAAAAGGGTGAAAATTGTAAAGAAGCATAGGCGTCGCTTCACAAGACACGAATCTGATCGTTACCATCGTTTACGTCCAAATTGGCGCAAACCTAAGGTTTGTTTTGCGAATTCTAATTCTAATTTCTATTATGCCAATTCCTTCCCGAAAGACAAAGAATTGCTAGTTTATCTTTTTGTTAGCAGATTAATCAGAGTGTTTGATGGTATATTTGATGATAGGTCTGGAACAGATTCACTTCTTAGGCAAGATTAAAATTCGCTACACTTTGTAAAATGAGGCAGAAATAAAAAGAAGGGAAGATAATCCTCGTTTCTTGTACTTTGAAGTATATTATTATGTAAGTTAAAGCAGAAAAAAATTATCGATTCAAGTAGTTATTTTTTTTTCACTTCTGATATAATATATAAAAATAAAAATGTTTTATCAGTCGAATGAACAGTATAGAACATCTTTTAGTTAGGCACTATTTATGGACTGAATTGAATTACAAAATTAAAATTCGCTCCACATTTTTAAAATGAGGCAGAAATGAAAGGAAAGGAAGATAATCCTTCTTTTTCGCAGAATTTTATGCTGATATGGCTGATCAGATTATTATATATTAAAAAAAGTAATTCCCTGAAAGCTAAAAATTTTTCCATTTACTATATTATGAAAACTGGTGATAATGGTTAGTATCATCTCATAACCTAAAACTTAGTTTTTTTCCTCTGTGCACGTGCTAAAAATTATTATTTTAATTGTTATGAATTTGTAGCGGTAAGGAAGAACACTTAAAGTAATAATAGGTGGCTGAGGTGTCAGGTGTTGAGAGCCAGAAATAACAGACACTATTTTTAAGGGTATTGATAATCGTGTCCGAAGAAAGTTCAAAGGACAGCGCCGTATGCCGAAAATTGGTTATGGTAATGCTAAGGCGACACGACATATGCTACCTAATGGATTTAGGAAAGTAGTCATACACAATGTTAAGGTTGGTTTTGTATAATATTCGGTAATTTACTGATTTTCTTGGAAGGCGTTTTGTTAGTTCCACGTATTATAAAAGCACTCAGAACACTGTCTGTTATTCCTCTATCACTTCATTTATACGGTTACGTGCTCTAACTAGCAGAATTTCATTAAATCGTAGAAATCCGCATAAATTAATTGACAACTTTCGGAACTTAGTTAAATTTCAATGAAGAACATCTGTTGTATTGTCACAGCTACTAATATTCCTACACTGCATCGTGTTTTATTGTCACTACTACTAATATTCTTAACTGCATATAGCTAGAACAATAACAGTAAGGATTGGTCGGGATTTTAGGATTTGGATATGTTGTTGATGCAAAATAAGAGATTCGCTGGTGAAGTGGCGCATGATGTATCATCGAACAAACGGAAGAGTATTGTGGAACGAGCGCAACAGCTTAACATTAAATTGACCAATGGTCATGCAAGAATTAGATCTGAGGAAAATGAATAAATAAATTGATTCCAAACAGAATTTAATGAATGGTGGGATAGTTGTTGTTAAAAGAAAAGAAATTCTAGTATTTTGATTGTTTTTCACTACTAAAATGAAAATTAGAACAGGGTAATTCTGACTTCTTAGTGTATGCTTTTTTCTGTTTTACATTTGTCGTTTTCCTTGGATTTGGATTTGGATTTGTTAAGTAAAATACTGTTTCTTTTTTTACGCATTATTATGGCCGCATGAATGATCTAGATTTCTCTAGAAACGTGGAAAGAAACTTCCTTTATCTACTACTTCCTTCTGTCCAAATTTATTATAGCAGATACGTAAATTAAAATTTCGATTTCTTGCAAAGTGAATCAACTGATTTCATTAGTTGTGGTAAGATTTTTTTGCAAATCATTTATTGGAATAATTATATGGATAACGAAATAAGCGGAATAACAGTTTGGGAAAAGAAATAAAACAATTCGTGTGTGTGCACTGCACCACCACCAAATCGAATGACATAAAATAGGAGAACTGTATTGTATCACATAGTGGTTGTCTGAAACTACGTGTTTAAAGTGTTTTGGGTGATGTCAGGTTTCCAGTTGTGTCCTGGTTATCCATCCATATTTTTTGGTATGCCATTCTTTTAAGAGTTCGATTGATAGTTGCATCGGTAGAAAAAAAACGGATGTTTTTGTGGTGCCCTTTGTGGCCTTGATAAAATCATATACAAGAAAGTTTTAAAAACTATTAGTTGAATTTTTTTTTTACCCATCACGAAATTATTCTGGTGATGCCAGGTGTTTGATTGTTGCGAATACTTCATTATCCATTTATATGAGATATTCTGGTGATGCCAGGTTTTGGTTGCAGCGAATATCTGATTATCCATGAACTGAATTTTTTGGTATGCCATTCTGCGGCGGACATGAACGGACATATGAACCGGCTACCATTTTAAATCAATGGTGATTTGGATACCATTATCGACAGATGTGATGACTCGCTTCTAGTCATCCGTTCGTGTTACTAATTACCTACACACTGTAACCTATCAATATATACAAATTCAATTATGTTAAGAGAAAAGAAACAAAGTGTATAATGGATTCAAACTTTTGGAGGTTAATGCGGAAACAAAGATTTCCGAAAAGTTCATATTGGAAGCTCCTAATAAGATTCAGGGAATTATTGTGATGCATGCGAACATCGGCCCATCTTCTCCATATTACTTCTTGACTTAATGGTAATTTCTTGTTTCGCAACATTTTGTTTCTGAAATTATGAGTTATATAATTACACCTTCTTTCGAATTATATCATCAAGCTCTATAATAACGCATAAAAACACATATCAAACTAATCTATTGCTTATGAAAATCAAACTTGCATAATGGAACCTCGGTATGTTGTTTATTTCCATGTGTGCTAATTGGGCCTGCGGGTTTTGTGTATGGCGTGATCTTAGTCTGATTCAACACTTGAGATAACGATTTGCGATGATGCAAGAGAGAATTCTTGCAAAGTGAAGCCTCTACTATCCTTTCATGCGACTGGCTGCTATTCCCATCCAAACCTGCAATCCCTGTAAGAATAACAACCAGTCCATGCCAATAGTAAACTAATTACTTGAAAGGAAAAGCGTTGAAAATGTCAAGAACGAAAGTGACCGTTAGGCTGGTCATTTAGTCAACTACTTGAAAGGAGAGACGTCGTTGAAAATGCGAAGAAAGCGACCATTAGGCTGATCTTTAGAAATATTCAAAAAGTGTGGTAATGGTATGTAAATTCAGACACTTATGCAAAGAAGTGCATAAATATGCCAACATGCATACAATCATCTCAGTAATGTAAATCCAAAAATTGGAAAATTTCTGGAATTGAGATCCATCATAAAGCGGAGGCCTTAGATACTTACTTCCTTTATTGATGACTTGTGAAGCAGCTTTCAGCAGTAAATTTGTTCCCTTCATTGAAACTTCATTTTCAACATGCAATTCAGCCTTCTGGAAAAAATTAGAGAAGTAAATAAAATATTATGCTAATAAAGACAACCAAGTTTGGCAAGAAATGTTTTTTAATGCATGATGACTTTTGCGATGTGAAAAACGCAGTCAGCTAGTATTACCTATCAAGTCAAAAAGTGGAAAAAGAAATTAGTAAATTAGTAAATGATTACCTGAAGAAATCAATACATTGGTAAATGATTAGTAAATTAAGAAATTAGTAAATGATTACCTTTTGTTCTATCTTCCATTTCGATATCTCCCGACGTCTTTTACACAGCTCACCGTCATCAACTTCTGTAACATCTTCTGGGTCAACAGAACTTAGTTCTTGTTCAGTTTCTTTCTCTAAATCCTCACTTTTTGCTTGACGTAATTTGAAGCGGAAAGTACGATCTGTTGCATCCGCAAGATCGCCATCAATAAGAAGCCGATCTTTCCAATACAATAACTTTCTATTTTCCTCCTCCTGTTGAATTTAACAACTCTTTATTTTTCAATATATTGATACAAAAATTATTAATCCGAAAACCAATAATGCTTGTTGAGATTTTTGTAAAAAAAAGCAGAAATTTACAAAAACCGACTGAAAAAAAACCAATCGCATTCCAAAAGTAATTTCAAAATTTTAAAGGATAATGAAAGCACTAAAAAAATCCCACTTGTTGCTGTTTCAACCATTGCTTATGAAGCTGATCTCTGATGGTTTCATCGTCTGGAAGTTCATCATCATTATCCCCTTCTTCAGCTTCGTAAACATTCGGCTGATCTTCATCATCATCATTTTCATCACTTCCCATATCATCCCCTGACAATGCAGCCTCTTCTTCGATATACTCAAATCTGAAATTGAAATTTCCCATGCGCTCATTCAACCTGAAATCATGCTTTTCATAAAAAATGCATTCAACTTGGAATCACACTTCTCATACAAATGCACTCAACTTGGAATCGCACACTTTTCATAAATAAAAAACGAAAAATATTAAAAGATTATTAACCTCCTTTTTTTCCGTTCTTGCGCACTTTGCAATTTATGAAATACTTTCAATTCATCATCACTGGAACTTTCAGTTTCTTCCAGCCCATCATCATCAGCCTGCTGATTCTAAAAGAGTTTCAATTTAACTTGAATAAATTTTGGCATATAAATTTATTTATAAGAATTCAGCCAAACAGTTTTCAGCCAGACACCCCTTAAAATGTTTCTGAATTGGTAGACTCATACATGAATACATGCTGATGCTGATGTTCGTATAAATTTAATATAATGTAGACGTCTGAAATGTCAACTATGTCATCAACATCACAACTACGCTGAAATTGCTTTATTGTAAAACTGTCTTATCTAAAGAAAAAAAGCTGCAACCTCCTCGTCGCTTGCAACATCAGTCGGATGAATTTCATCCTTGTTGCAATCATCACCTTCATCACCGAACAAAATACTGCCCGTGATGTCATTAATTCCTTCGAATTGATCTTTACTTCCGTTTAGCAATGCATTAACATCATCACCATCACCAAAGCTACTTTCTTTCTTATGACCTGAGCATGTTTCAGCGTTGTCTTCTCTATTGTCATTGTCATCATTTTCAAGATCTTGAACATCTTTTACTGACTTCGCAGCACCAGTGCCACCACCGCATTCCTTTTTTTCCTCTTCATCATCACTATTACTGGGTGTGAACACTAAATGGCGTTTTCTAGGCTTCTTATGACGCTTTATTAAGTTGTCTTCATAGTCGTCATCATCTCTGCCGTTGCCACCACCACTGACATCTATTAAAACCCTAAATCAACTTGAATTTCTTCAAGTTCTCCCATTAACATATGCATAAGGACAATCAATACAAAAATAACATCTTATCATTATTACTGCGCTAGCTAGCTGATTTCTAGATACCAGAAGATTATATATTGGGGAAAAAAATCATCCACAAGTATTTCAAATCATGTAAAATATGTACGGAGTTCTCTCAATGACATTAGCTATCAGGAAATCCCATCTTTTCAAAAGCTGAGAAAATAAATAAATAAAATTATTTTCTAAAAATGAAATTGCCATAAAGTTGGCTCTTCGTCTTTTCCTCCTTTTCTCCGTCAAAGCCGAAACATAAATCAAACCGTTTACTCTACCTTAGTCTATCCTGCAAAAGGTCGCCTAAGTTGTGTATGAGCAAATGAATATGGATTCAAATAATATCGAAAATAACTACTTCTCGGCGAATTTGATATGCTCTTCAGGCTTGCTCTTCTCTTCAGGATATTCGAAAATACCAGAGCAATTTGCCGCAACATCATCCAGTAATTGATCCACTAGACTTGCTGAATGACTATCGTCTTCTTCCGAATCTCCTATTTTTGAAATACCTCGAATTTTAAAAAATAAAAAATGACCTACTAAATTTTAGATGCCTTAAGGATATCGTAAATCACTGATGTGACTGAAAAAATAAGAGGAGATTCAAAGGCTGTTACAAAAATAGATTCATGGCATAAATTATGGGGTTATATTTAGACTAGCAGTAAGTAAAGAGAACCCGTTGTTTCATCCGATAAGTTAGATGAGTCAGTTTCGCTACCTGCCGAATAAAATCTGAAAATAAATAATTTCAAATCAAAAATGCAAATAATTTTTAGAAAACATCTTTCCATTAATTTAAGAGAAATCTCAATAATATTGGCATGATGCTTTGCAAACAACAGCTTTTATTAATTTTTGCTAAATCTACTAAGAATAAGTTTAATCTAGAAAGATCCACACTATAGTATTAAAACGTAAAATAGAATCTAATACTGTAAATTTTATATGCTGTCCTGAAATGGCACCTAATGTTACTGCTAGGATTCGATTACTGCTCGAAGTTTAAGAAGCCACTGTTAAAGAATTTACTGTTTTAAAAAAAATTTAAAAGTTTCTACTCAGTAAAAAAAAAAATTTACTCAGCATAAATTTTTGATTACTTTCCCAACAATATCTTAATATTAGTATGAACGGTGCAAAAAACCTCGCATAACTTTTACGTTTCGCCAAACTTTCGCAAGTTTTTGTTCGAGACTGCAACCGATTGTTCTCCCAATCTACATTGAGAGTGTCTTCCTAGAGATTGATGAGAAAAATTAGATCACCAAAGTTTTAGATTCTATCAGTCATTCAGATTCTATCCTGCACCACCAATTCCACATTATTTCAAGAACAGGCTTATTTTAAAGAGAAAAAGAAAGCATACAAAAGACTTCGTGAGGAATTTCTTATGATTGCCTCCATCCCTGCTGCTCTCCTCGTTCAATTCCATATTTTCAACTTCTTTTGCAATTTCCTCATTGACTTCATCATTACTTTTATCGTCTATATCATATATTTTTTTTCCATTTATTTCATTTTCCCCAATGAGGTCATTATTATCATTATACAGTTCAGCTGCTTCATGTTGTTCTAGCAAATCGCATTTGGACGCTTCATCTTTGCTCTTTATGATTGCGCTCTTCGTTTGAGGTTTCTCTTCGTCAACATCCCACTCCAATATTTTGCTTTCTTCATCAGTAAGTCCACATACATCATCATCCTAGACAATATCAACTGTACGGACTAGGAAATACAAAACAGCCATCATTCACTAATATTGCAACATCGCTCTTACATTTATTTATTTTACTGTCAACCGCCAAATATTTCGATATTACTCTCGCTGAAAAATTGATGCGTGAATGAAATAAAACTGAAAAATAGATATAACACATCACAAACATCTAGTTGTCCAAGATTGGATAAAATCCCGTTATCAGCATCATACAAAGCTTTACGTTTCTCTTGGCCACTTCGGCGCAATTTTACTAACCGTTTCATTAGAAACTTTTGTACATCAGTACGCGTAGTACCTGCAATAACATAAAATGACGTAAAATCCCTGAAAAAAAAAAATCGAAACATGAAACCACGCGGCTTTTCTTTACGAAATTTAACATGAATAATTTCGCGTAAAAACACCAATATCCTGGCACCTTACCCAACGACACTTGAGAAGAGTTCTCGGACTTTTCACTCCTAAAAAAAATTGGTGCTTATTTAAAAAAATCGAAACTTTGGAATAGCAATACCTGAAGTTTTCGTTCGCAATCAAATCAAATATCCATCAGCTAAGCTGACTTTTAGTTCATTTTGGTTTGCTTACAAATTTTGTCAAGAATCAATTGAATTATTCGTCTATTTGTTTGCGTATTTTTTTTGTCAGGAATCGGTCAATGTTTTCAAGTGATCGATGATTATGCAATAACTGAGCAGAAATTTGTCAAACATATCAAGAATTGAAATTGTTGATTCAGGTTCCTCACTGATAGTGCATGTTTCTTGTTTCCTTACATTAAAAAATATACCAATCAATTAAATGAGTTCCATTTCTTGATTTGGTTATTCGCATAAACCATTCATCGTCAGAATTCGATTTTTCCTAAATATAATCAACCATTTGGATCACAAATTTCAATTAGTTGATAATAAGATCTTCTAAATCATTGAATTCCATTTAAGTTACCATAATTTTAAGTCCAGTTTTATTCCAATTCCGCCCCCTATGTGAATCAGTTCCAATATTTTTACCTTCTATCATATTAAAGCAGTCTACTACGCACATCCTAGAAATTAACAACCAAATAATATATCAAAATATAAAGGTAAAATTTCATCATTTTTGTATTTACAGCGATTTTTCATAGGTGAAAATAAAGCAATTGATAAAATTGCTAAATACTCCTAATTGTCATTAATAATGTGCATTTGCGCATGTCATTTGGAATCAAAATTTTTACTTCATTGGTAGTCAAATCGATCAAATCTTCACGCGTCATTTTTGGTTGACATTTGGGACTACTTTCTGGGTAAAAATCTTTCAGAAGTCGGCGTTGTACAATCAGAGCCGTTTCCGTTCTAAGTGGCAGTAATTTTGGACTTGATGAATTTTCATTATTCGAATTTTCCTTTGATCCATTGCTATCCAATGACAAATCATCTGGGTAGCGGCGGCTGAACAACGAACCGCTATTACTGTTACTGTCGGTATCTGACGACGTTTTCTCTGACGTTAAATGCCCATCATCCGACATAACGAATATATCAGATATACCTTAAAAATTTTAATATAATAGATCGTGTGTTTTGAATGTTTGATTTGTTTGTATGTTTTCTGAATGTTTGTGCGGTAAAAGTTTGTACATTTTTTGAAGTTTGTATGTAACTATGTGTCAAATCCACAAACAATAATTATATGGTGATAACGCCAGGTGTTGAGTTATTTACAAATAAATGCATATCTACCACCACATCACATATGCATGTTTTAAGAAAAAAACTCAATATCTACATCTTTTCATATTCTTCATTATCACTTACAATCTTATGCTACTACTAACTAATACTTAGTAAACCGTTTTTTCTGCATCAGATGACGAATTTCAATGATATGCCATTTAGTTTTATAAATAAATACTAATAAATATAAATATTTATGTAAATATTTGATAAATATGGCGTGACATATTTCGAAATTCATCAAGCCTTTAATTACCTCTTGCTTCATATGCAAAAACAACTCTAAAATTACGCAAAAACGTGAATCGAAAACGTAAAGTACGCGAAATGTCAACCTCACCGTTAATGTAACACAAGCGCAGAACATTTCCATTCCACCGGACATTTTTGGCGCAAAACTTTTGAAAAGCGCGCCTTGGCATTTATTGCACAAACTTTCCTCTTAGGACTAGACAAGGAGATTGAAACAAATTTTTCACGAAATATTCCGCTGCAATTAAATGCTACCGTATTCAAATTGATTGAGTACTCCTATAACAATTGAAAATAAGTAACCAGCATTACGGTATAAATTTTATTTTACATATAATTGTGAGGATTGGTTTGACCGTCGGTTGCTGGGTGATTGAATTTGTTTGTTACAGAAGAAACACGGGCATCCTTTCATAATGGTAAGTCTTCCGTTTCCGATATTCCGGTTTCTTTCTTTTCGTTACACCTATACATATTTTTACGAGATTCTTAAATGCAGTTGTGCCAGTTTTGATGTGCTACAGCAATTTTTAATTTTCTATTTTTTTGATATCTTTCCGTTTCTGATTTTCCGGACATCTTTTCTCATCTGGCCATTCTTATCTTTGTCTCTCCCCCTCTCTCTTGCAACGTCTCTCTTTCAATTTTAACTGATTCCTTGTAATTCTATTTCTAACTTCCTTAATTTGCATATTACTGGGCTTTTTTCATTTTTTCTTTTATTCCCACCTTACATACTTTGGCATTTCTTCCTTTTTGATGTGAGATTTTATAATTTTTGTCTAGTTTTGTTTCTGATTTTAAACAGTTCATAGTTGAACTTAAACTAAGCTGATTCTATAATACTAAGCTAATTCTGAGCTTATTCCTTATTGTTAGCAATTTTGATTGCATTTATCCTGCACTTATTCTGCACTTACCCCTTGTTAGCATTTTTTTGATCCTTATTGATCCTGTTTCGTTTTTTCTCTGCAATACATTTCCAGAAAATAAATTGATTATAGATTTCCTTCCTCTCTGTAAAATTGTTTCTTATTGCCATTCCATTTTGCTTTACACGGCACTGCATTTGTGAAAATAGGGAAGAGTCATTAAACAGTATTCTTGATTAAATTTAATTGAACTTCAAAGTTAAATAATTAAAATGAACTCAATTTCTTTGGCGATTCAGGTGAATTTTACGATTGAAGAAATTCGTGGTATAATGGACCACAAAAAAAATATTCGCAACATGTCCGTTATTGCTCACGTCGATCACGGTTTGTCGTTTTTTACTGGAGAATTCGCTTACCCTGTTACGATGCACTGAACTGACAATTCTGAAACGATGTCAAGAGTAGTGCGAAAGTTCAAACCTAGAAAGGATGATTTATTTAAAATTGATTTTAATTTACATTTCAAAAAAATGTGATGCGGTTGACATCGAGCGAAATTGTCTTTGGGATTCACTTTGGGAAAAAATTCAGAAATCTATTTTGCCATCATTCATATGATCTGTTACTGTTACGTAAATTGTTTCCGTTTCTGCTTGATAAGGAATCACGAATAAAGTTAATTGTCTGGATAAATTGTAAATGGATATGAAGAAGTATCATTTTGAAGGTAAATCCACGTTAACGGATTCTCTGGTATCGAAAGCGGGTATCATAGCGGGAGCAAAAGCGGGCGAAACACGTTTTACGGACACACGTAAGGATGAGCAAGAACGCTGCATTACGATTAAGTCAACGTAAGCATTATTTTGCAAATTTTTTATGCTTTTTTTTTCGTAGCCGATCTGTTATATTTAATTTGGTCCTTAACTTTAAAAGGATAATAGTGTAACTATTTTATCCTGTGATGTTTTATATCGGATAGATGAAAATAATTTAAATGTGAGAATTGTTGCAGTGCAATTTCTCTTTTCTTCGAATTGGACGCAAGAGATCTTGCTTTCATTAAAGGTGAAAGTCAGGTGGAAGTGAATACGGTCAATGGCGTGCAGAAAAAAATGCCTGGTTTTTTGATCAATCTAATCGATTCTCCTGGTCACGTTGATTTTTCCAGTGAAGTAAGAGTTTTGGAAGTTATCGTTGTATGCGTTCTTAGAAAGCTTGTTTTTGTATTTCTTGTATTATCTGTTTTGCTTTGAAATTTTTTTGAAAGTTTTTCGGTTCTCTGATGAATGAAAATTTCTCGAACGGAATAACCACCATTAAAAATTAAAGTTTTGCTCATGCTATGTTCATTTTCCCTTATTTCCTCCATTCAGGTAACTGCCGCACTGCGTGTAACTGATGGAGCCTTGGTTGTTGTCGATTGCGTTTCTGGTAAACTGTTAATTAATTGTAGAAATTGTTTTAAGTAATTAACCGTTAGTGCGTTTCATATACTAACGCTTGGTTATTATAATTCATAATATTGCTGAGTAAATTATAAGAAACGCTAAATAAGATAGCATAACTTGGTTTCTGGTAGCACATTTGATGCTGTCAGATTTTTCTGTTATGAAACATGTATCATTCATAAATAGTAGCTGATAAATTTATTGATATAGCTAAATTTCAATTGTTTTTTTAGTTTATTCAAATATCATCAGGTTGTTCGATCTTTTGAACTAAAAGTGACTTCGACTTTTTTTCAAGTTATGTGGGAAGAGGAAACTCTAGAATCAAGATTAGTGACAACATAGTTGCCTTGCCAAGCCGTATGTGTCGAAGAGTAAATTTGCCATTCCAATTAAAGCGTAACATTTTATAGGAATAAAATTCGGAAAGATAATGTATATATTTCAGGTGTCTGTGTTCAAACAGAGACAGTCTTACGACAAGCCATTGCTGAACGTATCAAGCCGGTTCTATTCATGAACAAAATGGACCGTGCTCTTTTGGAGTTGCAGCTTGGTGCTGAGGAGCTCTACCAGACATTTCAACGTATCGTAGAGAATATTAACGTTATTATCGCCACTTATGGTGATGATGATGGACCAATGGGAGCAATCATGGTTGATCCAGCTGTTGGTAATGTTGGCTTTGGTTCAGGTTTGCATGGTTGGGCTTTCACGTTAAAGCAGTTTGCTGAAATTTACGCGGAGAAATTTGGAGTTCAGGTGTGTTTTGAAAGTTTGATTGCTTCAACTGAGCCATTGGTGATTGATTTCCATTGGAAAAATATGACACATTCAGATGTACATAATTGAAATTTCAGGTTGAAAAACTCATGCGTAACCTTTGGGGTGATCGATTCTTTAATATGAAGACTAAGAAGTGGACATCAACTCAAGATGCCGATAGCAAGCGTGGTTTTGTGCAGTTCGTACTTGATCCGATCTTCAAAGTGTTTGATGCCGTAATGAATGTCAAAAAAGAGGAAACAGCGAAGTTAATTGAAAAACTTGGCATCAAGCTTGCCAACGATGAGAAAGATCTAGAAGGGAAACCACTAATGAAGGTCACATTGTTGAACTGTAGTGTTAAGACTGCCGTATGATATGTAAATCAATCTTTGCCACTTCTAGAACAGTCATTAGAACTTGAACGGACTCTATACTTCACTTGTCAGGAGTTATAGAATTTATTAAAGCCATTTGTGAGATGATTATCTAATTTAGTGATATAATTTTGAGGCAGGTAGTTAATTTTTTTTTTTTTTACAGGTTATGATGCGTAAATGGTTACCAGCTGGCGACACAATGCTCCAGATGATTTGCATGCATTTGCCATCACCTGTTACCGCGCAAAAATATCGAATGGAAATGTTATACGAGGGACCACATGACGACGAAGCCGCCATTGCAATAAGGAATTGTGACCCTAATGGTCCACTGATGATGTACGTTTCAAAGATGGTACCAACATCGGATAAAGGACGTTTTTATGCTTTCGGGCGTGTTTTCTCTGGAAAGGTAAGTTTCTTTCCCTTTCTATCTTTTTTAAAATATAAGGAAAATAAATTTTTTTTTCAAAGTATTAATTGCTTCAGCGTGTGAAGAGCTTGTATATTCCAGAAAGTCGGTGTGAAAATAAGCGCAGAAATTGTGATTTAGGATTTTTGTAATCATTCTACTGTTCCAAGAAATTTCTCTCATTTTCTTCTTCAACTACTGCATTAACAACAAATGAAGTAGCAGTTATTTTACATTTTAGGTTTCAACCGGAATGAAAGCAAGAATTCAGGGACCAAATTATGTACCTGGAAAGAAGGAAGATTTATATGAGAAAACCATTCAGCGTACAATTCTAATGATGGGCCGCTATGTAGAACCAATCGAGGATATTCCATCTGGTAATATAGCTGGTCTTGTAGGCGTTGACCAGTATCTTGTAAAAGGTGGTACAATAACAACATACAAAGATGCGCATAATTTACGTGTTATGAAATTTTCGGTATCACCAGTTGTACGTGTTGCTGTGGAACCAAAAAATGCTGGCGACTTGCCAAAATTGGTAATTGTTCTGTTGAACTTTTGGATTTGAGATATTTTCCACGCAATTTTTATTCTTCTACGAAACCTTCCTACGGCATGCGTTATGTAGGGGATACAAGACGCAAGTAATCGTTTTGCATAGCTGGTTATCTTTTCTTATATAATGACTTTTTCAAAAAATCGATATTGCCAATTTGTAGGTCGAGGGTTTGAAGCGTTTAGCGAAATCCGATCCTATGGTTCAGTGCATATTTGAAGAATCAGGCGAGCACATTATTGCTGGTGCCGGAGAACTTCATTTGGAAATTTGTTTGAAAGATTTAGAAGAGGACCATGCTTGTATTCCAATTAAAAAATCTGATCCAGTGGTTTCATATCGTGAAACTGTAACCGAGGAATCAGATCAATTGTGCCTTTCAAAATCGCCCAACAAACATAACCGTCTGTTCGCCAGGGCTTTGCCAATGCCGGATGGACTAGCAGATGATATCGATAAGGGTGAAATTAATGCCCGTGATGAAATGAAGGTAAGTTGTTCTAAATGTTTGTATGTAAAACTACGTGTCGTTATCCACGCGATGATAATGTCAGGTTGCGGCTTATCTGGTGATCCATTCATTTTTTGGATTTACAGACTTCAGGATGTGCAGCTAAATGAAAATGGAAACGTATTAGTGTCTGAGAGAAGGATATTTCAGGTCTTTTCACTTTTGTAATAATGGCTTTAATGAAATTAATTAATGTTCAGTCTTTCCGGCATTTCAGGCACGTGCTAAAATTTTGGCAGAAAAATATGATTATGATGTGAGCGAAGCAAGAAAAATTTGGTGCTTCGGTCCGGATGGTACGGGTGCGAATATTTTGGTTGATGTCACAAAGGGTGTGCAATATTTGAATGAAATTAAAGATTCAGTTGTTGCCGGATTCCAGTGGGCCACAAAAGAAGGTGTTCTATGTGACGAAAATATGCGGGGTTGGTTGGCTTTGGTGCTTTTCTATTTCGTCGTTTATGTAAGCATTTTCAGGATATTTTGAATTTTTATGGGAGCTTCGATGATGTTTCGACCATTTTAGGTGTTCGCTTTAATATACATGATGTAACATTGCATGCGGATGCAATTCATAGAGGTGGTGGCCAGATTATTCCAACAGCTCGTCGTGTTTTCTATGCATCTGTGCTAACAGCTCAGCCACGTTTACTGGAACCTGTTTATCTTGTAGAAATTCAATGTCCAGAAAATGCTGTAGGAGGTTGGTTAGATTAAGAAATTTTTTATCTTTGTTGTTTTGGATCATTTTTATTTAGCATCCTGGTGGCAAATGAACTGCATTTTTTGCACTAGGCTAGGCTTTGCGCTAGGCTAGTTTTATATCCGTCATTTATTTTGAAATATTTGATTCCAAAAAGAACATTAGTGTTCAGGAAGCCTTTTTTTTCCTAATTAGCCTAAAATTAACTAAGTTAAATTAGGTTAAATTAAACAATTAAATTAAGTAAAAATTAAATAACGTCTTAAAACGTTCTGACAACTTCATCAGGTATTTATGGAGTTTTGAATC
Source organism: Mansonella perstans (assembly GCA_037074765.1). NCBI lineage: Eukaryota > Metazoa > Nematoda > Chromadorea > Rhabditida > Onchocercidae > Mansonella > Mansonella perstans. Next base: position 317,048 of record JBAMDO010000021.1, read on the forward strand.
GGCGTCGTGGACATGTATTTGAGGAATCACAAGTAGCTGGTACTCCAATGTTCGTCGTTAAGGCGTATTTACCTGTCAATGAGTCTTTCGGTTTGTTATTTTTTGCGGTGTAATTTCTTTTTAGTTTTAAATTTTAGCATAATTGCTGAAATTTAAAATCGAATGATAAAGACGGAGGTTGACTGCTTCAGCCAGTTTGGATTTTGGTAGATATCAAAATCCGGCTTTGGAGCAAAAGATAACTGAATGAATGCTCTGTGCTCTTCTGCTTGTTTGAAAATGAGCTAAAATGAATGTTTCAAAAAAAAAAAAAAAAAAATGAATACATGAAAATGAATACGATGTTCCGCGAATAAAGTTTAGCGGTTTTTTTTAATATATGGTCAGTCATAGAAAAACTGTTAATTAATCCATTAGGCATTTCTTCTCTTTCTCTTGTTAAGACTATATAAGTGTTTTAGAAATTAATTAATTAAAAACTAAGAAAGTTTTCAGGTTTTACGGCTGATCTGCGTTCTAATACGGGAGGGCAAGCGTTTCCACAGTGTGTTTTTGACCATTGGCAAGTACTGCAGGGTAATCCATTGGAACCAAGTACGAAACCAGCTCAAATTGTAGCTGAAATTCGTAAACGTAAAGGTTTAAAGGAACAAATACCTGGCTTGGATAATTTCTTGGACAAAATGTAACTCATCATTGTTTGTTTACGAGAATAAGTATGATTGTTTTTTTTTGATTCCATGATTTTTTATTTTTTATTTGGTTTCAACAGTTACACTGTTATGAAACATGGTCTGTACTGATTTAATGTCGCATTATTAATTTGATGTGTTAGTTTTTTTTTATTTTTTGCTGCTGCCGTTATTGTTGTATCCTGAAATTGCTCATCCATCCTTCAATTCATGGTTAATTTTTTTTTCTGGGTTTTAGTACTTGAAGCAGAACAAGATTCAACATTCTAATTATTCTAATTAATGTATGGTCAAAGTTACAAAAGATATTGTTAATTAATCCAATTAGGCATATCTTTTCTTTCTCTTGTTAAAGCTATGTAAGTTAAAAATTAATTATTGAGAAATTAATTTGTGTTACATGAATTTTGAGGGAATTTTATAATTTAGCAATTTTTTGAGCGATTTTTATTTTCTTATTTAGTCATATATTGGCAGTTATTGATTTTAGATTTTTGAGGGGATACTGTAACTGCGGTTGTTTTTCTTCCTTTTTGTTTCTGTTATGCTTTTCACTTTGTTGAATAAAGTAAAAGGTATGTTGATGATCTCTTTGTTATGCTTCTAATTGTTGTTTTAATAACATTCTGCAAGAAAATTTTCTTAATTCCATAGAGCTATTTGGAAATACTGAGGTAATTACAGTAATTGCGCTAGTCGTACCTGTGCCATTGACTACTGTAACTAGTGGAGTTCGCAGAGGACGGGAAAATTGATTGTTACAGGATGGGAATGGCTGGTGAAATAAAATTATTTGTTGCATTATAGGATTGTCACCTTCCACCTCCCGTTAATAAAGTCAACTAATTAACTAAATAAGAAGGGTAATGATTTGTTGTTAAATGCAGTTGAAAGGGAACACGCCATGAATTTTTTTTCTAAGTTGGGAAATATCGGGAAAATTATCAAGAAAGTCTCAGAGTTCCTCTGTGATAACAGCATATCCTAAAGTTTTCTGGATTCTAGTAAGTCCTTGAATTCTTGTTACATGTCGCGTTATCTGGATTCTACATGTCCTGATTTCTGGATTCCAGGTAGTTATTTATTAATGCTTGATAATGCTAAACAGTCTTTTTTCGCTTGCAATACGTCAGAAAATTTTTTGTTGCAACGTGAACTTGCTGTTCAACGTACGTTTAGCGCGTTTAGCACGTTTTTTTATAACACGAACTTGCTGCGGCGTACGTTTAGTACGTTTAAAGTTATTTGAGATAGGGTCGTAAGAGATTATCTGCAGTAATGTATTCGCTATCAGGCAATCATTTGATTAGTTTCCTGGTTTATTTGAATTAATATTTGCAACACTATACAAATATGCAAATGTTGTAGTTGCAACAGTGTCACGTCGTTGTTGCGGCAGTGATACAAGTGACTGTTCCAGCGTTTTCTCGAAAAATACTTCAGAAGAGTGTTCTTGACAGTATCATTGATTAATGTATCATTTCAAATCATTTTTGAAATCTACCAGTCCTCTGAAAAAGTCATTTAAAAATTGTATTCAGTAATATCACCAACTATATTACTACATATCAGTTGCTTTAGCTCATTGAGATATCATTTAATTAAACAAATAATTAACACTTTACCCGAGATTTTATTTAGCTTATTTTTTGATTTTATTTATTTTTTTTTTTTGCATTAAGCTGTTATTTGTTAGTAAATGTTCATTTGATCATTTCTAAATTCAGATTTTAGATTTTTTGGTATTTAAGTTTTAAGTTATGATAGTTTGGAGGAAAATCAGAAATGCATTTGTCATTTGTATGTTTGTAGTGTAATTTAGCTATACTGTAACATATTACTGTAAAAGGGAAAGGAATTTTTTTGCAAAGAAAATTTTCTTGAAATATGACAAGCATTAATCAATGTCCAAATCAAATATAAAAAGTAAAAATAAGTGAGCATTTCAAACTTCCGAGAAAAAATTGACAATGCGTAAGTTTGAAACGTGAGAAACGTGGTCAGTTTATGTTCATAAGTAAGAGAAGACTTTTGCTAACCTTGAAATCAAACGTGGAGACATTAATGATAGTGTAATGTCGTATAATAAAACAAGCTAAAACATACTAATGTATTAATTAGTAGATAATTAAATCTGAAAATATTAGTGGTGGGAATTGTTTATTTTTAATTGAACAAGTATTAATTAATTCGAAAATTGCATGAAAAAATTATGGTGATAATTAATTAAACTGGTCATAGAAGTTAAGGTCATAGAGGTTATAGAAGTTCATGGCGAAATTTAATTAAACTGGTCGTAGAAGTTGAGCGTTCATTTACACTGTAATTAATTGAACACTTGAGATATTCGTATGAATATCATAAGAAATCTATTCACGTATCATGTATGTGTGAATAATTCTCACATAACTGAATCAACGTATGAAATTTTTATTCACGTACTTAACTGTTCTTGCGGTAAGTACATGTATTGTTAATACAGAGCTTTACAAATTCATACACTTAAATCTCATCACGTAAACATTTATTTTATAATGGTTTATTTGTCCACGCATTTCTTTACATGTACTTGGATTTTATTACGTGCATTCCCACATTCTATGCATACCTCATCGCTTTTATCTTACCATCTTCATGCTTGAGTTATTTTACGTGTTTCACGTGACATTCATTTCATATGTATTTTTAGCATTTCACATTGCATTCTTCTTTCAGTGCATACTTTGGGTATTATGACCGGTGATCAATTGGTAGCATTATTTGGCAATCACTCGATAATCAATGGCAATCAATCGATAATCAAAATTTGGCAATCAATCGGTAATTAATGGCAAATCAATCAATAGTATTACTTGCATGACTTTTTTTTTTAATTTCAAAAATTTCTTTACGAAAACATTCATGTCCTAACAATATCATGATATCTACAATTATCTATAATTACTAATTTACTAAAATTATCTGTTCCAGGAAAAAATAAATATGAATCCAATGAATTTGATATTTCATTTGTTTGAGGAAAAAGTAACTTTTAGTCCAACAAATTACTTGCTATTAATTATATTAAATATTAATTGATGGTAATAAATTTATCTGTCCTCTTTAATTTTTTTTTCTTCGCTTTTTCTGCAGCGTTTTTCCACTTTTCCATGATCCTTCTTCTCTCTGCCTTTCTTTCACTTTCTGGCTTTTCCACTTCACTTTTTTTTTTTAAATGATATTTTTAGAGATCAGTTGGTGTAGTAATATCGATCAGCATAATTTCCATTCATCGCAATTATAACAGTTCATTGTTATATCTATTGATTGGATGATGCGGCAGCAGCATATCATTGCTAATGTTATCTTTATAATCATTTATAAATATGTTCTAATTGTAAGTTGTAATTTTCATTTTATGTATTCTTTTTTTTTCTTAATCGTTTTTTTGACAATTGTAATGAAATTCTTTTTTTTGAAAAAATTTCGTTGAATTAAAAATAAGAAATTATTACAAATATAAAGTGAGAGAAGTATAAGCATATCTATTTATTTTCTTTTTCTTTTCATCTTTGTACTTTTTCATACGCATTTTCGTGAAATCAAATTTTTTTAGAATTGAGAAAAGTTGTAATAGATAATTAATAGTTTCATTTCTCTTTCATTCTTTTTGGTCTTTTTTTGTTCTGTACAGGTGTCATCTGTCATCTGTTTACATTATTAAAAAGTGTGAAATATTTCGCAAAATGACTTGTTTTCTCACATTGCTTTTATTGAAAAAAGCAGGGAAAAAAAAAAGTTTCAAAAATAGATATGAGAGGGGAAAATAAAAACTTTTGCTTTCTAAAAGCCTAATCTCTAATTCTTCCACTATTTTTTTCATTAAGAAATAGTTGATGAGAAAAGATTTTGAAAAAATTTGTTTTTATTTAACTGAAAAACTTTAATGAAATATTTTTGACTACTGTAACAACAATTTTTCTACAATACAGAATGATATTTTTGCATTTTTGCAGGAAGCACGTGGATATTATGTTTCAAGTTATGCTTATCTTCTTGTCAAAAATGAATTTACAAGGAAGGAGCGAACATTCTGTGTTAATTTCGAGCAATGGCGAACGCAACAAATAGCAACAAATGTCAAAAATGCTGTGAGCTTCTTTAGGAACTGTTGAAAGTGTAGCGGAAGATTAGTTTACTGATTATTGCCAAAATACTTTGATACCGTTGTATTATTTTCTGAATTTATTTCAGGAGATGTTACGTCTTGGTTGGTGGGGCGCAGTTGTTAACAATACTAATCTTTGCAATGAAGGTGAATCATCGGTCTTACTAGAGAAGCAAGCAGTAGCATTGAATTACCGTTTGAAGATTGAAGATGGCATTTGTGCAATTCCATTTATCATGAAGAATTCAAGCTTTAAGAGGGCTTTACAATATGAAGTAAATACATTTTTAATTTTAAGCTTATTAATTTATTCATGTAATCTGTAATCAGCATTATTAACTGTTCATCAAATAAAAGATTTTATTATTCTTGCCATTGTAGTATATGTTTAACTAAATTGAATTTTTTATCATATTCTTGAGAAAAAATCTTTTATCGAGAAACCGCTATTAAAATATTAGCTCTCAAAAAATACGCTGATCTAATAAGTAGAACAGATTAAATGAATTAATGAAAAGACGTTGAGTTTTATGCAGTGGTTAAAGCAAGGCATTAGTAATTTTATTGAAGGTTTTTTAGTTTTCTTCAAAACTTTTGTTGGCCATGTTTGCTTTGATACTATATGATAATGTGTGTTTTGATTTTTATTTCATGCATCCTCAACTTTTTTCAGGTGGACCAACTGGCTTCAAAAAATGCTAGTGCTGCCATCATTCTCGTTGATAAAGGTCATAAATATGTCAGCAACGGGCCAGATTACTTGGTAAATTATTCACACTTTGAATAGGAAAAAATTAAATTATTTTTAGAGTCTTTATTTCTCGCTGATTATCTTAGCAGTATTAACGAATTAAAGCTTAGTTATAATTTAGATACTTAGTAATTTTTATCATTCTTTTAAAAGGAGTGTGGTTTTCTAGTTTTCCGAATTTTACGATCCGGATTTCAACCAATCTACCAAACTGCCGACTTTTTTCATGTATACGAGTACATTCTTCAACGAAATGCTGGTAATTTTATTTATATTTGCATGGGGTAGATGCATACATTAGGGTTTTAGAAATATCTTAATTTCTAAAAAGTAAATGATTCGTTATATTCCAAATTATAACAGTTAATACAACAGCTTCTAAGGTATCATCTTTTATATAAATTATCTACTGATCTGTAATTAAATTTGTAATTAAATTAGCATACTTTTAATGAGAAAATAGATGAATTATGCGTAATTGAGCGTTTAATGAGATTTAAATGAGTTACTGTAAAGTAAGATAGATAGTAGAAAATAGTTCAGTTGAAAATATCAGTTATCTTGTTATCCACTGACATATGTCCACTGTCATGTTGTCCACTGTCATGTTGTCCATTGTCATATTGTCTTGACATGTTGTCCATTGTCATGTTGTCCTGTCTTTTTGCAGTATATTTTCGTAATATTGCTGTTTTGGTGCGAGCTAGTTAATTCTTTTAAGCATTACATACTAAAACCTAGCTTGCTTTAGGAATTGAGCAACGACAGAAGTGGAAAAGAATTATTGCTGCATTTTTATAAACCGTTGAACTATCGATGGGATATATCTTTGTTAATTATTTGGCTTATAGCGGTGTTTTGTGTTACTGTAGGTGGTTGTTGGGCTGCTCGTCGGAAAATGTTGGTTTTTTTCCTTTCATTTTTGCAAACATTATTGAATGTTTACTCAATTATTGAATCCATTAGGATTGCTTAATCGCGAGTATTTATTATTCAGATATGAAGCTGATGATGCTTTGCGCGAATCCCAACAGATTCCTATTCCCGGAAGTAACGTAGAGAAATTAAGAAATTGTCTGAGTAATAAACAAATGTCAACTTCAATAAACTGCTTGTTTATTATCATTCTGATGCTTCTTGTTGTTGGTGTTTTAATGCTTGGTTTCTATTTCCGCGGTGTTATGGGTGGGTAAATTAATTATAAGTAATTTTTTAAATAATTGTAACTGTTTGTTGACGAAAGAAATTTGATTTTTTTTTTTTTTTTTTGGCAATTTTAATGTGCTGCAGCGTACATATAGGGAACTGAAGGTTTTTCATGAGAGAAAGAGATTGATGAATGTTCTTTGAACTAGTGTGAGTTTACTTCCATGGTATTTTAAATTAAATAACGATAATAAGTTTTAGTGGAGGAGGAGAAAAGGATTCATAATTGTGTAATAATAATGAGAAATTTGCAGTATACGTTTTCAACATATTACTTGTAATCATTGGCACATTCAGTATCTATCGTTGTTTTACTGCATTATTTGGATCGCTATGCAAATGTGGCCGTTGTCGGGTAATTTTTTTTACAGTTAATTACTATTTGTATACAGTTTGATGAATTATATCTTCATACCTTTTCTGTGTCTACTATTTTTGCATTTAATTAAATTTAGTCGATCAAGCAATTAGTTCAAATTTACTGTTTTTTTTTTATGCATTATTTTAAAATGGATTATTTGGTAATTATGTGGGACCGAATGAATGATGATCAAAGCTGATTAGGGGAACTGGAATTTGATGTGTGTTATCTTCTCAGTTAGTGAGGGTTAGTGAGGCTTCGAAGATTTTTCGTATTTTAGTGGAGCATGTCGATCTTTCAAAATTGGTATCGTATAATGTTTTATCAAAGAGTTTCTATCAAACCATCTGTGGCTTGAATATAATTACAGAAAAATATAGTTTTTTAAAATACAGTAGCATTTTTTTTTGTTGTCAATTTTTTCATTATCCAAGTTTCATTTGGTCCTTTCTTCAGCACTAATTTTTTTTTCAGAATTTGGTTTCAGCAAAAATATAGTTTTCATTGTTAATGAGAAAATGTTTTAAGGTGTGCATTTCGATGAATGATATAATACAATCGATATTTCGGCGTGATTTATTCAACTACGAGTTTTGCACCGCACGTCCACCTGTAATATCAATCATGATTTTTGTTGGTGCAGCATCACTTTCTATCACTTGGTTTGTATTCCGGCGTGATCCATATGCATTTATATTGCTTGATTTCATCAACATTGCTATTTGCATTCATATTTTGAAAGGCATTAGATTCTCGAATTTGATGGTAAAATATTTTCAAATTTTGTAAGAAAAAAAACAAATGTACATTTGAAAGATTTTGAATTATGTGTGGAATTGCTCTTACTGATTTGATTATAATCATCAAAAGTAAATTTTTTTTCATCTTATTAATGATCAATAAGATCAATAAAGATATCAGCCAGATAGATGATTTGCTAGTGATAAATCATAGTCGGAACACTGAATAATTCGAATAAGGAAAGACGACACATCCACTACAATACATGATTATGCCTGTAACAGAAAGATAATTTCTTTTTAAATAATTCTTAAATCATGATGATTATCAAATTAAAGGGATCATGATAATCATTGATCATCGAAATCAAAAAGATCACGATGGCATCGATTACTAAGTTAAATCATGATAATTATCCAGTTAGAAGAGATCATGATAATCATTGATCATCGAATTAAAAATATCATAATTTTAAATAATTTTTTTTAGTGGTTGACAGTTCTTCTGACATGTATGTTTACGTATGATATATTCATGGTATTTATCACACCTTTTCTTACAAAGAGTGGATGTTCCGTAATGATTGAGGTAGTTTTTTTGTCAGCAAATTATTATTATTTATATAATTCACTCTTTTTTTTCTTTGTCGAGAAGTTTTTTGTTTCAGATAAATCTTTGCATAAGTTGCATTTGTGTCACATAGTTTTCTTTTGTTTGCAGGTTGCAGCTGGGACGGATTGTTCAAAAACAACTTCCGGTTATCCTATAGCACCAATTAATACGGGGTTACCAGAAAAGGTAGCAGCTCTAGCCTCAGGAATTCTGAATAAAAATTAAATAGGATTATTGGAAATTTTCGAATTGTTAATATGATTAGGAAAATTATGAACAAGAAGTTGAAAGCTATATTGCAATCTGTGGTGTATTTACAGTTCCCAATGCTTTTCCAAGTGCCACGATTAAACGACCCGATGATTTCATGCATTGATTTAGAAATTGAAAAGGAATTCCATCCGATAATTCTTGGATTGGGTGATGTCATAGTGCCTGGTTAGCATTTTTCCAAAAACAAAGTGTTATAATTTGAATTGGCTTTTTAACTAATGCTATTCTAGTTTTAGCTAATAAAAGCTAACTTATCATCCCGAATTTATTTTCCTCACTAGTAATGATATTTTTATTTAGCCTAAAATTTGCTTTCATACCAATATAACGAAACAGTTCTGCCAAATTTATCACTTTGCAATTTGTTAGAAAAATCAATAGAGATTCAAATTTCGCAGTTTCAGATTCCTGCTTTGTTAGACTCATTGAGTGATGCATTTATTCGCTCTTTAAATGCTTAGGAAAGGTTCATAATCTAGTAAATAAATTTCTAACAATCGATAATTAGTTACTGTATCGGTAATACATTGGTGAAAAACGAAATGCCAACTTCGTTGCTTGTTATTTATTGTAATTTTCAGAAAAATCGGTCATTCATTTTTTTTTTCTAATAGGTTATTTGATTTGTTATTGCTTCACTGTCGATTTCGTTGTTCGGACGCGTTATTTTTATGGATTTAGTTCAATTTTCGGTTAGTTCTTTTTTCTTACTGATTTATCGTATTCACATTCATTTTATTCTCTTTTTAGGAATAAAAGAAGTGAAACAAATTTGAAATATAATCAGTGATTTTAATCATATTCAGCTGTGCTATAATAAATATGACAATGAAACGTGATAAGCTAAACTGACTGATAGTCATATATTCATCAGTTTTGCAAATATTAACTGTTAAACAAATTCCATAAATTTGTGAATAAATATGAGAGAGGAAAAGTACGGTGAATTAAATTGGAATTGAAATAAATTACTCAATTTATAAGAATTTAAAGGGTAATTGTTGAATTTGTAAATTTTTTCAGGTTATGCAATTGGTCTTATTGTAACATTCATCGCTTTAACGTTAATGGAAACCGCACAACCTGCTTTAATTTATTTGATACCTTTTACATTAGCACCTATTATTATACTTGCACTCATTCGGCGCGAGTTTAAACTTCTTTGGATTGGAGATTTTACAAATTCTGAGGTTGCTAAAAATTATTAAGTTTTAGAAAGTTCTGATCAGAATTAAATTTTCATATATTTTAACCTATATTGTTGAAATAATTTAATAAAATGAGAAAAAGAACAAAAGTTTGGTTAAAATTATTTGACCACCTCATTTTTTATTTTTACTGCTTTTACCACAGTAGCGTGTAAATCACGTTAGTGCTGAACTTATGTAATACGTGATCACGTGATCCACTTGATGTTAGTTTTTTGCGATCTGTTGTAATCTCAAGGAAAATTTATTTCACAGCCTTCCTGGCAGGTTAATCTTTGTTTCATATATTCTCCGGAGTTAGTTTGTTTCTGTTGGTACTGCTGATTATTCTTTTAATGAGTAGGGAAGAGGAAGAAATAGCAGCAAGTGAGAGAGAGAGAGAGAAAGTAATAAAAAGTGGAGTTACTTTTAAGCTAGTTATCTTTTAACATTTTACTTAAATTATGAGTTCTTGCATAAATTTTGAATAAAATTTTATGGCTTAGAGAACAATTTTATTAAACTCATTGATGTTAATATTGATCAGTAGCTTAGACATTTTTAGTGATTTTTTGAATTAGAAAAAGAATGAATTTTCAGAATTCTCATGCTTCGCGAAAATCTGCGACGGATATAGCCAATAATGGTTTAAGTCTGCAACGAACATAGCCAGTAATGGTTTTAATTCGACTACTCTGGTTTTGATACATTTATCTATAACATTTTTATCAGCAGCTTTAATATCGAATAAAAGTGAATAATAAATTTGACGATCTTTCTCAAGATATCGGTGATAATCGATTCTTTCTCAAGATCGGTGATAATCGCCTCTTTCTCAAGATATCGGTGATAATCGGTTCCTTGGTCTTTCAATGCGAATTGCTATTTTTTTATTTAATTTCATATTTTGTTTTCATTTGTTACTGAAGATTTCTTTCATTACCTCTGCTTTTTCTTTATTTTTATAACATCATCTTTGATAAGCACGTTTTGATGGTACTTATGTTTTTATTGTTGAAATATTTTTTATCATTTGTTACATTAGCTTACAGTACATTCAGGTTAATATGAGAAACCTTTAGCATGTGGTCATTATGTGGTCAACAGTGTGCTATCTTCTTTTTCATCGATGGATGATAAGTTATTTATAAGTTACTCACTTATTTAGGAATTGCATTGCAGGAGTATTTGACCATTACAGTATCAGAAAACTTCTTGTAATACTCTGATATCAGTGATTTTCGTCAATCATTTTGGCTATACTAATGAATTCGATTAATTAATAAGTTAATGGCATCCTGGATCAAGTGGTATAAAAGTAATCAGAGTAATTTCCCAAATCAGTAATAACGAAATTTTATAATGATTCCTATGTCTTTGTTTTACTTAGTTTTTTTTTTTGTTTTAAATTTTAATTTTAATTATTTCTTCAAATTCTTGATATATCTGTCGTCTTTCCTCCTAATAATATCATTATGTCTGTACAATATTGGGAATTATCATTTACTTCAAGCAGTTTTTTCTCTGTTTAAATTATCATTATTAATTTAACGTTTTTTTTTGCAAGATGTCATTGCTGTATTATTTCTCTTTCTCTTTTTTTCTCTAACAATTTGTGATAATTTCCTCTTTTAATGATATCAATATATTCATTTGTTGATCTTTTCATTTTTACCTGTGCTAATTATTATACCTTCGAAATTTTATTTATTTATTTATTTCCTATAATGAAAGTATTTAATGTATTCGGAAGGGAAGGGAGAGGAAAAATTGCAGTGTGAACAAGTTTAACATTTTCAATGAGAAAAGAAATGTTTAAATTGATAGTTGAAAATTTTAATTTGAAGTAGAATTAAAAGTTTTATTCTCTCTCTCTCTTTCTCTCACACACACATTATTATTATCAGATGTATTCTTCTTCATGCATCTTCTTCCCTCCTATTCTTGTTGCATTCTCGTTGTTGAACTTGATGGTGATATTTTCTGGAATATTTGTTTAAATTCTATCCGTGGTGATTATATTTCGTTAAAATATGAAAATATACTATTTAATAAATATATGGGGAAGAAACAAGTTTTCATTTTAATAAATAGCATTTAAAAATTGATTATAAAGATGTTAAAATTAGAATTGACAAAAATTGTGAGAAGTGGAAGTTTTGGATGAATGACAATCAGATTTCCACCAAACCATAGTGAAATGAGCGGTGCCGTTTCATCGTACTGTCTTGCATATTTTTGATGCGAATTGTGATAAAATGACCCGGAAATAATTCCTGTGCTATTTTTATTGGCATTTAATTGAATAAAATTTTCTTTGCCATATCGATTAGACTGATAAAAGTTAAATTTAAATGCACTGAATAATACAAATTCTTTTTGCAAGTGAAGCAATTCATTTCATAAACTGTGGACCTTAGGCCAGCAAGCAATTAAGTCTGATATCAATGGTAGATGGTCTGTCAAATAATGGCAAGAAAATGTAGCCAGATATGGATGATTGATTGCTCTGTCAAATAATACCAAGAAAATATAATCAGGTATGAATGATAGATGATCTGTTAATTGACGGCTAAGAAAATATAAGCAGGTATGAATGATAGGTTGATTTGCAAATTAATGCCAAGAAAATATAGCAATATTCAGAATAAAATGGCCATGCAAAGAATGGCCAAGTTAATGAAGAGCGTCAGATTTAGATTTTATAAATGCAATAGCCCACTGAATAGATAATTCATGGAGATTTTGGGTCAATAGATCAACAACCCAAAAAATTGCAGAAAAGAAAAGTTGGAAGAATCACGCTAGTTTCATTTGCATTTTCAGTGAGATTCCAGAAACTTCTTTGCCAAAGTTTCATAAAACGATGTTTTGTGCTATAGAACTAATAAAATTTCTTCAAATTATGAAAATTGTGCAGCGTTTGCTGCAGGAAATTCAAATTTGAAATATTCTGTTGAATCAAAAATCAATAAAACACTGAAGATGTGAAAGATCTATGAAAGAGCATAATATCAGTGCCTGTCTCCTTCATTAATATTATTTTAAATCAGTTAAATGATCATATTTAAATTTAATTTAAATTCTGTGTCCTCCTAGATGCGATTAAATATGTCATCAGTCACTAGTATAAGAATTGACTGATTAAACAGGAGAGGGTATTTCCAAGTACAAGGAAAGTAAGCGCGAATGTAATATTATTGTTTGTACAAAATAATATTGCAGTCATTTTAACAAATGCATAATAAAAAAAATAAAACGATTGCAAGATTTTACTTCGATGTACGCGCACTTTCATTTGAAACACCTTAAATGCACGGTTTTTGCCATAATTATAACGCACGTATAGCCCTGCAATCAAACTTTTTCCCAGTTTCAAACAAGAAAAAAGAAAACAAAGATGAAAAACTAAGATCGAATGGAATCACGTGTACATGAACTTTCACTCAGTCTTCACCAACAGTATTCTCCGGAAGCTCATTTGGCATCAGAAAAAATGTTTTCTGTTGCTAAAAAAGATTCTCAAAAAAAAAAAGAAAAAAAAAAATTGGGGAAATTGCATTCAAAATTGAGGAAGCATTATTAAATATGAAGAACGAAATAAAGCACAAAAAGCTTGAAAGTGAAAGTTAATGATATTACTTCGACTGCTGTCTTAGCTACTCTTTCTAATTCTCTGGCTTCCTTTTCCGGTCCCATCAATTTCAATTAATTGTCAGCCTTATGCAGCACTCCTGTCATATATAATATACAATGAATGTGAAAAAAAATTCCAACCTCATCTTCACTGGCTACTGGAAAAATTAATTTTCGTAGTGAATATAAAATCGATGCAAGATCATAAATTAGCGAGTATTGGGCACCGAAAAACTGCTCCTCCCGTTTTAACAAAGTTTGATAAATCGTAACACATTTTGCTTTGCGATCCACAGCAAGATAACTTGAAAATTTTTCGTTAGTATCGCTAAATTTGAAAGTTAATTGAAACATCGTACACAGTCCTGCACATAAGAAAATATCCTGCCCTTCTCGTTAAATCTCAAAAATCGCCTCTTTTGATCCTAATTCTTTTCACTACACTACAGCAAACAGCACTAAAATATCAATTGTACAGCAATCACAAACTCCCTTGCAGTACAGTAATACTTTTTTGAAAGTGATGTATAATAGAGTAGGAGTTAATTGTATGAGGACTTTCTTAACAATGACTATGACTATTTAAGTAAAGAAAACTACTTACTCATTTCGCGTTTGTTTTGTTACTTCCCTAAATGTCGGTTAGATGTTACTTTTTTCAGGCGGGCATTCTTCCAATACACGGAAATCATAACGATATATCGGTACACTTTTTGATAGAGTCAATTTCCAAACATTTGTGACTACTTTCAGTGTATCACTCTTACGGGTTCCTCGAGCTATTTTTTCCGCCAAACGAATTGGCAGCTCACTTACCTGAAATGTTTATATCGATGATTGTGCACACAATTCCTTTCATTGTAAACAACAAATCAGCAAACTCGGTTACAAAATTATCCAAATCTAGTAGTAATTTATCGCATAATACAATATATTGGTCATAACTTACATCTGCTTTCGATGCCTGCATTTTGACCTTCTCAACTTCACTACAACCTGCTGAAAAACTTAAAGGTCGTTCAATAGAAGCATAGATTTACAACCAACACTTGATTGCTATCACCAACACAGCAGTTTCCTCTTCTCAAAAATGATGAAAAGTAAACTTCAACACCTTCATTCACTTCAATCACTTGAAACTGTTCATCATATTTTTCAAAATCAGTTTTTTAGAAGCTTAGAAACTTATGCCTCAACTTATCATTAGCAATCCTACAGGCACCCACTTGGCACAGTGTTACTACGGATGAAATCAAAAGAAAAAAAACCCACTCAAAGAATGTTTATTATCTAAATCTGATGTACCTGCTCAACATAACACAACATAGAAAAATCCAGCATACTACTGTACCATTTCAACACATTGCATAGCAAATATATATGAAATGGTTTCTTATTTGTGCCCTCACGAAAATGCTTACGGTTACCTACCATAAAAAAAAAAAAAAAAAAAAAAAAAAAAAAACAAGAAACGCTTCCTGCCATTATATCGACTGTGTAATTAATTTCGAATCAACTGAAAATAGAGAAATTCATTCATCTACATTATTAAATTTTAATACGTCAAAAAATATCGCTTCAGTACTTTTCCATCCACTAATCGGTCTCTGTTATCATCAAAACATCAAATATAATTCAATGTTAAGGTCATCTGAGAGAATGCCCTTTTTTTACTTCATATGATTGGATGGTTACCCGGCGTTATATAAATAACAGCTTAGTCCTAAAATCTACTGTAACAAATTCGTATTCTTTAAATTTTTCACTCCTCTGCAACTTGTATAATCTTCTTTCAGGAAACAGATCGGAGTTTTAATTAATATTCATGAATAAGTAAATGTCAAATAAAAAAAAACAAAATGTATTACAGCGAATAATTAAGCCGTTTATCTTTTCCTTTTATAACCAACAATCCTGATTTTAAGGTTAGTAGCATTAATATAAAAATAACCGAACCACCTCACTAATTAATATATTATTTACTGGTTACGGTCAAGTACTGTTCATTAACTGACCGGACAAGTATAACAGTAAAAAGCGTGTTCATCATCGAAATAATGTCATATATCTAGAAACTTTAAATTAAGATTTCAATAATATAACTTTTCTAGTACAACAATCAACAAATCACTTAGTTGCTTCATCCTCCTCAACCAGTGAACCCCTGTTCACCCGTATTTAGCATATCATCCCGATATAACTGACATAAAATCAAATTGTTCCTTTTTTCTCACAGATACGATATTATTTTGCCAACAGTCATGCTTATCACGAACTATCATCTATCATCTCCTATTTTCCTTCCTTTCTTTCCTTATTTGCTTCTTTTCCCTTTTCCCGCTAATCAAACTGTATCATGTAAGCATGTAGCTTATGCAAATACATGTAAATCAATGAAAAAAAAAGCATACAAATGGATGTTTGCATAATTTCTCTATGAAATTTCAAATGATTGGTCAGTGCAAACAAAAAGGCTTCATTGACAAGCTAATCTCCTAAACTTTCACAACAATCCACGTACAAAATTAAGAATTAAAAATAAGAAATAAAAATCACAATTTGATGTTTTTGCAACAATTCAAATTTGTGTACTATATATGCTATATCGTATATCATTAGTGTAATTGAACATTAGCTTATTTCACTTTAAATTAAGCGTAATTTCATTTATACATACATATTCAAATATTGATTGTATTATGATTACATTATATACATTATGTATTATGTATGACGTGAAAGTTTTTGTTTATGGTTAAATTAGACGTAGTTGGTACTTTTATTAACTTAATTTTGTTGCTTTTTTTTCTAAAAAATTTACTATCACGTTAGCATTGAACATACTGTCACATTTGCTATCCATTTAATCTTCAAAGACAATTTGTTTTAGCAAGTAGAAGAAAAAACATAACTTAAAGAAATTCTTTTGGTGACGATGACGCCGGAACAGTGTGAATTTCTTGCTGGCAATGAATGGATTCAGGTTTATTTTATGTTTGTTTGTTTTTTTCTTGCTCTACTAAATTTTTAAATATTTGCCGATATAATTAATTAACTTATACTAAAGCTCTGTTCGCTTTTTCAAAATGAGCGGAAAAATGTGAGCTTTAATGATATTATGCTTGATAGGTCCTTTTTGAAGGAACCTTTTACCTTTAAAACTAAAATAGTTAATCCAATGCTTGGCTTTGGCTTGTTTTTTTTAGTTTTGTTTTCAAACATAAAATTGAATTTTATCAAATTAACAAATAATTAGCAATTAATAATCGTGCATATATATAAGGAACTGTCAGAAAATAACATATTTGTCAATAATAGTCTTATTTTATAGATAAATCCACAGTTTAGCTTGGATGAATTGCGTTTGATAAGTGGTGACATTGGACCATTTGAAGCTGGTATGCCTATTCGGGTGCCACTTTGGATAGCAGTAACTTTAAGGAAGCGTCGGAAATGTACAATCATTGTTGGTTTTCAATAATTGTTTGTTTGTTTCTTTTTTTCTTTCAACAATTGTTTGAATTTATCATAATTGAAAACTTGATGTATCCTATAAAATTTCAATTATGTTATTAGTATTATTTTTTAAAAAAGATGCAATTTAAAATTTGATATTTCTATTTTAAGAGATTTTTTTTAATTTTTTTTTTTATTTCAAGTCACCAGAATGGTTATGTGTAGAAGAACTGAAAAAGCTTGTAATGGCGGAAAGCGGAACAAATGCATTTGGGCAGTGCCATGATTTTATTTGGAAATAGCTCACATCTTCGTACAGTATGCCAAAGAAGATCTTCCGAATAGCGATATGGTAATGACGAGTTTTATTACTAATCTCTTGAGATGAGTGAAAATGGATTCCTTAGAATTTCGACGACCCAATATTTGATTTAAGATCACACAATATCAAACTACTATTTTGATTTGATTGATATACTGAGTACTTTACCATTTAAAATAGGTAAATAGTGTAGCGGATTATCCCAAATGTTATGGAAAAAATAAACCAAACGTTTACTCTATTTCTGTAGTAAGAAAAAATAAAATACATTATCCTATTTACTGTAAAAAGAAAGTACTGAAGTGCTTGGCAGGCTACGTCATGTCAAATTCAATTTGAATTTTATGTCTTTTTTGCTTTGCAAAACTTTTAGGACACTTAAGCTTTAACTTCTTCTTGAAGCACATTTTCAGGATTTTTCTTTTGTTGTGGAAGAATATTTTTCTTCTAGTAAAAAATTAAAACAAAACTTTATTAACTTGCTCATACAAAAATACTTTTCTGATAGTAAATCATTTAATTCATCAAACAGTGAGCAAAGTTCACACATTTCCAAGTACAAAAGACATAATTGGCAGTAGTAGAAAAAAATGTATGAAATGGTAATAATAAAAAAAAGATAAAGAGACAATTGATATAAAACTTCCCTGAAAATGAATGATTTCCAATGACTTCAAAAATGAAACAAACTTCGATCACCTTAAAATTCACATTAGCTTGAAATATTCCATAAGTACTTCACACACACATTAATTTAAAGAGTTGAAATCAATTGCGTAATATTTGCAGAGATATCAATGTTTTGTATCCTACAAATCCTGAAACTGCTATAATATGAAATGATCCAGTTATTTGTGCATTCAATATGACTTCAGTAATAAAGCAATTATAACATTAGCCAAGTTGAAATGAACAAAAATACTTTCGTAGCAACACTATTTTTTGCAAATACGAGTTCATGTGCAAGATTTATGGGATAAGCGATCTACAAAGCTCAACAACTGATCGACTAAATTTTTAGGACAGGTGCATTTACAATTATACTATTAGTAAGGAAAAAATTTTGGAGATAAGAAACTATCTTAACCATATATTATCAACAAAAAATCCCATATATGTACAGCATTATGTATAGCAACGAATGACAAAATATCGTTTTTACTTTTGTTAATTTAAGTTACCTACCCTGAAACTTTGGAAAGAATGAGAAGCATTAGATTTTAGAATAAATTTGAACTCACACCGCACAATAATAATAGTAACTGTTATTGTAACAATACACAATCTCTTCTGCATATTTCTGGCACACTAACCAGGATAGTCCATGATCTAACATTTTGATGCTAACTGAACATATATCGTTAATAAGAATATTCGACTACATGCTTTCAACAATAATGAAAACATATGCTTGTCATTCTCATATTAGTGACCCTTAAAATCATTCCTGTATTACTGGTATCGAAAGACGAGATGTTTTTGAACAGATTTAATTTTGCGGATGAAGTAATAAGTGATTTAATCAAAAAATGAAAAAAACGATGTTTATAAGATTTCATGTAATTTATTCCTTACAATAAATTCCGTAAAATCGTTTTTGTCTTGTTTACAGGTGGAATCATGTCATGCAGGAATGGACAATATTACATTGATAGAGGTAGCGTACATTAAACGATCGTTAATTACAGCTAGTCATGAAATTGAGGCCTCACAAATCGTTCCATGAATTATCCACTCAAAACAGCAATGATCAAAGATATGTAATAGCATGAAAGGCGATTTTTTGATATTATTCTTATCCTGCATTTTATTGGTCTTTTATTGAATCACTGCAAGAATAATAATATCCTGAAGAAGGAATGATACTGGAAAAGAATTCGAACTTTTTCTATTCTAGCCCTCCCTTGCCAATATTTTTTCCTTTTGATCGTTTATTTTCATGCAACTTCGAGAATAACCTGTCGAAATAAATCACTATCCGGAACTTTCTTTTATCTCTAGTAGGTCAAATAGCCATAGTAACATATTCATACCTGCCCTGAATAATTAGGATAAATAATTAAGAACTAATGCCAAAACTGACTTTCTCTAATTACAATTATATCTGTTAAAAGCAACATCTAAATTGCCTTTTTTGTCTCTTCATACTTAATTTTCCTCCGTTGACAGTAAGCCAATAAAAATGTCTGCAGAAGTTCCATTAATGTGTCCACTGCAACAGCATTACCAGCTACCACTTTTAAAGCTGTGAACATTTGTTTCTCTGTGCAACCTCTGAAACAGCAAATGAGATCAGAAATTTCCAAATCCTATCATAAATGATTTCAATCGTCGATAAGTTTTTTTTTTTTTTCATTTACAAAAAGTGCCACTCGCAATTATTACTTCATTCTATACAGCATTTCTCATTAGTATGATAAAAAAAAAACAGACCTGAGTAGGCAGCTTATACAAGCATCTCTCAATACGTTGTGTGTATCGCTTCCGGTAGACAATAAAACTTCCAGATAATTCGGCAGTGTTTCACCATTGACCAAATTTCTGAGCGGACTTTCGTATGCTAATAATTTGGAACTTATCCCTGTGCATAGGTAACGATCCGACAACTGCAACATTTACCACTCATTAACCATCATTTATATGAAAAAATATGTAATTTAGAACCTATTTCCTAACTGCTCGATTTATTGATGTTCTGAATTTCCGTAGATACAATTAGTACGATGAAAATGCAAAACGGCAGAACTGCATATTAATGGATCTAACTAAAACATCCGTCAACGACCAAATCCAACGTTTGCAGAAGATCATGGGAGCATAATGCAATGTAACAACATAATTTAGAGATAACTAATAAAGTAATAATTAGTCACCTTTAGCAAAGCCGGTATATCATTATTAGTAATTCTTACGCATAAATTGCCACATCCACTTAAATAATGTAAAAAAGCGGAAAATAGGCGAAAAGAGCATTGTTCCGCCTCTTCGTCAAATTCAAATGTATCCCGAAATTGTTCCGCAAATCCACTTCCAAACATACCCTAAAAATTAATTTCTCCAGACTCTTCATTAAAGAAGGATTCATTAAAGAGACAGTCTACGTACAACGTTTTGAAGTAATAAAAGTATTCTGCCCTTATACCAATTGAAAACGCATCATTAATTACCAAAATATTCCTCGGCGAAACTAATTGATTACTGTTTTCAAGAGCATCAGAATAAGGAACTACATACGAACAAATGAAACTCAGGAAATATTTACTGGTATGAAAATAGAAAAAAAAAGTATATTTCTGAATATAGCTGCAAAATGTAGCCTAGTTAAATAATCAGTAATTGATATTTCCAATAAAGACCAAGTATTAAAAAGTACTCAGCTAAAAAATGCTCATTCAACTACACTGAGTTACATCCAATTGTTCCAATACTTCGATACAGTATCTCATTCTGTTCGCACCGCTAAAGCTAAAAGTCAGTCTTCTAGAAACGTCATACATTTCATTTTTCAATTTCTAGTAAAATTTAAGATTTTCAATTTGTAGTACACAGATTACGACACTGATGAAACTAAATCCTAACAAATTAACAAAGAATTTACCCGAAAATATTCACTTCCATCACACAAGCATTTTTTCGCCACAACTTCCGTCAATTTTCCACATTTAAACTTGACTAATTCCGGTAAACTAATTGTTGCCGGTATGGCATTTCCTGACAGTATAATTGCTTCCTTCACAACACATTTATTAAACGGTATATCCTTACTGAGGTATGCGGAGATGTCCTTATAGACACCATGTAACGAATTCGACAATACTTCTGTTGGGACCAAAAATGATAACGCAACCAGAATTTGACGGATTAATGTTGGCTGAAAAAATTGAAATTCGGTTCAGAAAAAAAAATTTATTCCTAATTAAGCACTTCGCTAATGCAAGTAATTGAGGAATCAGTAGGCCCGCTTAATTTTTTGTTGTAACCGTGACATATTCGTAAGCTGGATATGGTCGTGATGTTTCTTGAAAGAAGCTAACTATTTCAGCAAACGAATCATTTCATTTGATCCATAATACGACACTCCTAAGATCTCATCCGCTAACCTGGCCAATAAAAAGAAACTACAATGTTGCTAGAAAAATTTCCAGAATTTCCAGGAAAGAAGCCAATATTTCCGTTTGTTGTTGATAGAGTATGAATTTACTGAATATTGATCAAGAAATTAAGAAAAGATGAAATAAAGTTGCATAAGTTATTTTTTAATCATGATTTCAACTAATTTAATGAGTCAGTTGCTATAATCCATGCATACCTTAAAAATTTATTCGATGTCAGGAAAACTAAATGGTTTGGCACAAGCTAAATTATATTGTCCTATGATTATTTCGATTAGATTAGTTGCAAAATGTCATACGATTTTTTTCCTTGTTTCTAAAGTTCCCGGATGTGTTTACTATCACTTTTATCAGCTGTATGATTTATGGAAAACTGTCACAATGTGATTTACTTTTTTTTTTTTTTAAAAATCATGTGTTCAAGTTTATTTCCGTGAATAAGGTTTATTAGTAGTCCGCCAGTCTTATAAACATCGTTATTTATTTGTACTCTCAATGATCTAATTGCTAATTCCTTGTACACATATATAAACTCTTTGTAATTGTGATTAGCTCTATCACACACTACGCTATTTTGTGTTTTATTTCGAAGTGGAAAAAAAAATGAAAAAGTAAAATGTACCCCTTCATAATATGTTGTTATCTGCCAGTTTTCTTCATAACTGCTATCAACCAGTAATTCACGTAATTTTGCGAACAGACGCTCAACTGGCTTATGGGTCGTAAGCATGCGTTTCCAGTTATCAATTCTTCTGGAAAATGCTTGAAGTCAAAATTAGAGAACAATTTCAGTCCACAAAAATAAACAGCTTCAAATACGCGTTTTCATTCGGAAAAGTAAATTTAATGCTAAAGATAGATGTCGAAAGTAAGCACACAAACAATGTCTGGCCATATAGATTGCTAATCAAACAATTACTAGGATAAAACAACTATTGCGTTTTATGGTACAGAAAAACCTACGTAAAATGTTTCACGTGCGTAACTAAGACTATGGCGTTACTAAAATTCTGTCATGATTGCAAATGCTTGAGTCGTAAATACTAAAACTAAAGTTAGAAAAATGATTTCAAAATATCAATATAGTTTAAAAGCATACTAAACAACATGATTTCAACGAACACTATTCAGAGCACGACGTAGTGATATGATCCAGTTTTATTTTCGACATGAAATGTAAACCAATAAAGTTCTGTCATCTTAATTTCTATCAGTTCAGAGTTCAGTATTTAACAAAAGAGCAACAGATAAAAAAGATACCTAACGAGATGTAACGTTGCAATACACGCTTTCATTTGTTCAATTTCATCGTCTAATTTGTAGAGATTTTTGAGCACTTCTAATCCAAACGGTGCATCGATATGAGATGAAAATTCTTCCATTAACGCATGACCAAAATCATTTCTTATTGCGCATTCCGAACATTGCGAAATTCCTCTGAAAATTTAAACAATTTCATATTTCAGAATTTTATGCACATTCTGAAGACGTAATTAAACTGCGATTTCTCAATGGCATTGCATGAATTGGAATATAATTTTTAACTGTTATATTTTAAATGGAATATAATTCGTTAGCTGTTATAAAGAAGTTTTTCTTTTTAAGTTTTTTCTTTTTTCTTTAAGTTTTTCTTTTTTTTTTCAGTGCAATAAAAAATTCTGTTCACACAATGTAGAGTTACAGAAGTT
This sequence comes from Mansonella perstans, assembly GCA_037074765.1. Lineage (NCBI taxonomy): Eukaryota > Metazoa > Nematoda > Chromadorea > Rhabditida > Onchocercidae > Mansonella > Mansonella perstans. The sequence continues at coordinate 340,232 of JBAMDO010000021.1, forward strand.
GAAAAGAGAGAATGAAAATTTGAGCATGTATACTTCATCAAGATGGAATTATAAAAACACTGCCACGATTTTTTAAAATTGACAAGTAATGGGTAATTGTAATAATGTCAACCAAATATATGAAACGGACTGATACGGCAAACGACATATTCACTATCACGCTCAGTACTAAGCTTACATATATATTTGCACCACAATGACAACTGTAAGTAAGAAGCATACTTTCCAACTTGGCATTCCCGTGTCAATAGAATATGTACGACAAGAGTATGCAACTCTAAACGAGATAAATTTTCCACTGCTAAACGATGACGAAAAATTCGTCGTATTGTACGTGGTGCTTTGGAAACCATCGATGGTGCTTCAGATATATATTGAAGTAAAGTGCTGACAATCTTAAAAAAAGGAACACATTAGATAATGATGATAGCATGATGAATTTATATAAATAAGCAGATTATGTACCAAAGATGGAATACTTTTATTACCAAAGAAGTACCAAAGATGGGATATTTTTAAAGGTTTTAAAAGTTTCTTTTCCTCAAATTTGTAAAAGTTTTTTCTTTCCTCAAATTTCTCTATAAAAGTATCCCATCTTCGGTGCTTCAATTGTAATCCAATTGTTATTCTCTGTTTCCTACAATTTTCTTTATTTGGCATGTTTAATTATGCTGACCGCCTGTCCATAACTCTCTACAACTATCCGTTAAAAAAATTTCAACCTTATCTATTTACTGCATAATATTGTGAAAAATTTACTTTCGATGTAACCAGTCGTCTCATATTAGATTCACTGTGTGATAACCAAGCCAAAATGTATAGTTCACCAACAACGAGCTAAAACAACTTATTTTACACACAGCACTATAATATGCGAACATTTTTAAAGCCATACTTTTATTTTACAGAACAAGCCTGGGATTACTGAAAGGGATTTTTGGGCAATTCAGATCTCTGCATTTCTCTTTTCATAAACTGCAAAGCAACTGTCATTATCCTAGCTCACTGTGCTAGACGAAATAATTTACAATACATTGCAATACAACATAAAGCCTAACATTTCAAACTATATCATCTTTCATCCAACAGATACTAGCACTACTGGTATAACGGTGAAAATGCTGATAGCAGTTTTCTTTAAAATTTCTTTAAAACAAACTAATAACTGGTATATACCTCTGTATTCTTGGCATTTATAGGTATAATACGACTCAAATAAGTGCTACCACTTTCATTCATTGATATCGGATGTTCTATGCATTCAATATATTCGTCCATTATCGACGTCGATGAACTACAATTTACACTTAACAGTTTACACTGACTACACATACCCTTAACTTTGACATTCAAAAATTTTAATCATTTGGTTAATATCATAGGCGACCCATCGATTCATGTCATCCTATTTCAGCAATGATCATTGTGGTTATGAACAATATTTAGTTAAAATGAAACCGTTTTACTAAAAGATCATATGATGGAAAATGCAAAGATAAGCATTTCAGTGTGTTCCGAATATTTTATTATCATTTTTTCTCATTGTTCACTGCTAACTGTTGGTGCTATGTCCTCCTCTGTTCCTCTACTCATCATAATTTGATAGAATAAAATAAAGAAAAAGGAAAACTCAAACAGTGGTGATATTCGTCTTAGTGACATCTGGGATGAACGCATTTCAGGCGGCGGTGACTGCGACGGACTCCAGGGAAAGTCGACCAATCTTCTCGATGGTGGGATTGCGTCACAGTCTATAGTATGGGTGATGACATCAAAGTTCATTGCATGAAATGGCACCAGCTGCAACCGATTTCAGCTTTACAAAGATGGATTAACACTGTTTGGACATTTTGAAGTCTTTTCAAATCAAGAGGAAAAGTTTTCATACCTGATGTCATTCCGGATAATATTCAATAAAAATTGGCTCTTTTATTTACTCCGAAAAACAGAAATTATATACTTTATTTCATCATGCTAATCTTGTTCAAATTGTTAACTAAAACATGTTTACCAATAATTTACAACATAAGCATTCATTTTTGCGGCGCCCTGACATGCCATGAATTGTACATTCATCGATCGATTGATCTGGCAACATCTGAAGTACTTTTTTATCAAATAAATGCACAAAAATTTAGATCCAACATAATGAAAAAAAAAGGGAAATGTTTTGAGAAAAAAAAAATTAAAAATGTTTCGCGATACATATTAAAAAAGTGGAAAATAACATAAAAATAAAATTATTTCGACCTTACTTAATTAGAATAAAGGTTATTATGGGCATAAAAGAGATAAAACTATCACTAATTGAAATTTGTCAGCATTGTAAGTAGTAAAACAATACTTAGCCCATTAAGGAAAGTTTTAAAACAGCAGCATAAAGGGTTTCGTATGATCCAGCAAAGGAAAAATTTTTCATTGTGCAAAAGCTACGATTATGAGTGAGGGAAAAGTTTCTGATCCAGAATTCAGAAGGTTTCCAAACCGTACAACAGACCAAACGCATGCGTGAAACTGGATAATTATCGGTTGCATATTATAACAAACACCATATAAGAAAATATATCGATGAATTATAGTTCATGAGAATAATAACCTGGAAACTTACGCTACATTTACGTTTATTATCATGCAAATAAAGACTGATATGATCCACAACAACATCAAGAAATTTGGTAGAAAATGTCAAATAATTTAGTCCGCTTCCATCATGAACAAAATATCTGAAAATTAAAATATTTATTGAAAAATATTCAAATTATGATAAATCAATGGTAATATTACCAAAAAATTTTCTGGTTTATAAACTTACCTTGCTTTTTACCCGGGTATTGTCCCAAAACTTCCTCTCTTTAAATTCTTTCCTCTTTCATTTTATTTTTTTCTCTTCAACATTAAATCATAAACTTTCATATGATGCAAAATTGATAATACAATGATGTATAACATACCGAAGCGTGTCAACGATCAGTACCTGCTGTGTATAATCAGGTTTTTCGAGTTCATCAACAAGGACATCCAACGCACCATGTCCACGAAGCGCTGCTCGTCCCCAAGCATCCTTAAATCTAATTAACTGAAAGATGTTTAAAAATTTACCCAGAATCAAATCGACCTCCAGGGCTTTCTTCGGAAGTGAACTCCATCTTCTTCTTCATCTATATATACACCCTTCCGGACTTCTTTTAAGTTTTGTATTTCGGAAAAAAGACATCTGAAGTCTATTATCCTTCTGTGACTCCCTTTCCCTACTGCAGCAATGGTTGCTACCCTTTTCTTGACCAAGGTCCACACTTTTGCTTCCTATTTGCAGGATGGATATGACGATACAAGGCTCAAAAATAATACTGTTAATTCGAAAATAAAACTTCAGTAAAAACTTTCAGCATATTAGTAAAAAAGTAAACAGTCTTTGCAAGTTTTCTGCCCACTGCTTCGCCACTCTTACAGAACATAATTTAGATTTTGTAGACTACCGATTGGGAACCACCGCTTTAAAAAAACTTTCCTATGCCACTGATTTCTCTTGACCATACCTGTGCAAAGCATGCAAGCATTTTCAGCATATATTCGGGACGTGGATATGTCTCAACAATTTTCGTTATACAACCTGGTGTTTCAAACCGTTCTCGAAGTTCGAATGATGCATTACACATTTCCACGATATAACTTTCGCATCGACCTTCCAAGAAGCAATCCAATAAAACACTCACACCATTACTGAAATGCAAAATACAGCAACTGGGAATTTCTCATTCCCTTCACTTACAACTACTGCAGAAATAATTTTAACTTTCATAAATACAAAGGAGAAAAAAACCGATATGAACAAAGGATCTTTGAATCTGACCAAGAAGCACAGACAAATTGTCCTTTTTTTTAAAATTTAATTTCAGTACTACGAATATATTACCATTTAGTAAATTAATTAAATCAGTACTTTATCATCTAGGGGTAGAAAAACATGGGGATTTTAGTAATAGTTCTAACCTTCCTGCTAGCTGTCGCCCAATTGGTTTCGTACCTTTATAACGGACGAAACGACAAATTAATTGCAAGGCAGCTTGCTCTGTATCACGTCCGAAAATCCCTGGGCTTTCTTTCACACGATGCAACAAATTACCCAGATAAAGACCAACATTTGATAACAGCAAACGCTAAAAAAAAAAACGACATGCTTCGAAATATCTTCAAATTTTTAGATTTTTAACTAAGTAACGTGATAACTAATGGGAATAATACTAAATCTCAAAGTCATAAATTATCTCTAGTATTTGCCCTGATTTCTGCATATCCTATTTTAGTCGCGGTTTTGCAAAAGAAAATTTCTTTCTTTGACATCATGATGTAATGAATGCGGAAGAAGACTCGACAGAATTCTAAATCATTGTCACTATTCTAAATCTCTGTCACCAGAGGACTGTTTTCATTGTTAAAAAATTTAATTATTATATATTAATTTTCAATCCACCATGCGGATAATATTTTTCCCAATCATTCATGATATTTCATGTAAGTCATCAAATAAGTCACAAATATAAACAGATCATACACATAAATTGTTTCCCTGATGTTAAATTCAGCTCTTCTAATATCATATTAAGGCATTCCTTATAACTTCTTCTGCGAAACTTCAAATGCACTGCCGGTCCGGCAGTGATGGCTAAGACATTTCATTTGCACTGCGCGTCCACATATCAATTAAGAACGGAATGTGTCTGTCGCATACATCGTCAACCGTTCGCATCGCGCGCGCGTGTATGTATGTGTATGGTGGGGAAAATGTCTTACGATTTGTGGGAAATATGTTGCTTGGAGTTTTGACTTTCATCATTTAATAGATCTTGAATTCAAATTAATTTTTGAATTGAACTATACGTGTGACTGACGGTGGATCAATTAAAATCTTAGCCAAGTGAAATACGTGTCAGCTTCACTGCTTCAAAATCAGGAAATATATTTCTAATCAAGGAACAAGCTATTAAGTAAATAGAGTAGGAGGCAGATATGTAATTAAAGAACAAACAATTAAAAGAACAGATAAAAGAGAGAGACCGATGATTGCATAAGTAATCTGAGTACGCAAGTAAGTAAGCAGTAAGTAAGAAAGTAAAAAAGTAAGCAAGTTATAAGCAAGTATTTAATTGCATCGACGAACTTTTCATGACTGTGTGTCATGCGATGTTTTCGCTCAAAAATTTTTATAAAGTTGAAAAAACTGTATTGTATCTGATAATTTTTAGCTTTGTTATTCAACACTCCTTTTACTAAAACCACTTCATAATCATTTGTTAATTTTTTGCACAGTTTCAACTAAGCTATTCAAATCTTACTCCTAGAATTCTTTTCTTAGCTGAATGGGTGAGAGCAAACAGAATGATGTACTGAAAGGTGGTCATCCACCGGCGGAAAAAATTGCTGGTGGTATACGAAGAACTCGGAAAACGCGACTTATTTCGGAATCGGAAAGAAATCAGGAAAAGAAACTGGAAGGGCAGGATACATCACCACAAGAAACTTACGATAACGAACTGCAAGAACAATCAAAGAACAATGGTCTAATTGCAAAGGTAGTGCAATGCAGTTCAGTGTCATCATCAACAAATGTAATGTTGCTGCTTATTGCTCAAAATATTTCTTGACTTATTGACATATTACTACTTTGCAGGCAAATAAGGATTATCCAGAAGAAGCAATTCGCGCTTATCATGATAAAAAGCAGGTACCACAGCTTCATAAGCCAACAAAACCGAATATAACTCTATTTCAACCTATCAAACAATAAAAAATTACAGTGTGCAACCTAAGGAAGGATCCAACAATTTGATTTTTTTTTGTTATCAAAACGTGCACAAATATAGTTTTCACTTTCACTATTCACAAAGCACGTTGAGAATTTGCATATAAAAAAGATGGAAATTGGACTGAAGAATTATTTCAAGCTACTCTATTGAATTCAGTATTTTTGGACTTATCATTGAGTGCAGGAATTTATTTTACGAGAAAGCGGAACTATTAGTGCATGAGGATCTGATCGGATCGGACTATGTTCTCCATAACATAACTATTAGAACTACTCGATGATGACGTTAAGTTCTTCTTTTTCCTCCTTCTTCATAATTGTATAGATATTTCTAATCGTGGATTTTTTCAAATAGTTTTGCGGAAAATGAATTTTTCCTGTGTAAAATATTCCATTGTTATATTCAATTTATTAATTTTTCGTGTGAAGTATTCAGTTATTCTATTGTAAGGTATTAAAGTATTCAATTGTAGTTTTTCTGTAAAGTATTCATTTATTGTATAAATATCATTATATAAATAATCTCTTATAGTGCTGATTTGCTTTGGTGGCACATTACTGGGAAGACAAATATCCTTCAAAAATCTTTTCCATTTTTCACATTCCAAAATCGACCATAACAACTTCAGCCTTATTCTACTTTTCTATATAGTATAATCCATAAATCCCAGAGCACCAAGGCAGGCTTTTAGTTTTTATTTTTATATGTACCCGACGAAAGACGATTTCCAAAGATACTGGTACAGTTTTCAGCAGTGAAGCATCAACTAATGAAGCATTAGCAAGATCAATTTTGGTCAAATTCTATCAAAATAATATTGCACTTACCAAACCATGTGTATTACTACGGAAGAAGAACTGCAATGTTCTTAGCCGTTTTTAACCTCTGGACTCATCATTTGGCCAAAAGTGATCTTGCTCCACAAAATAATAGGAAATAAATTGAGAGTCCAACTATAACTCCAATTTATGCACTAAATGCCAATCTAAAATGTCATCCTCACACCATGCTCCCAACTTTTTTGCCCAAAAATCTAATTCTCACCCAGCGACCTAATTTTTTTGAAGATCTCAATTAGTGTATTGTAATCAATTTCCTATACTTTTGTACTGCGATCGCTTGACCAGTTCCAATGACCATTGCATGTATTGCAAAAGCGATTGTGATGTTTCTGTGAATAAAAAGTAATATTAATGAACGAACTTACCTTTATACCACTTCTGTTAACTGTTAGTAAGCTTGCCGTTCGGAGAGCTATTTTTGCCACTTCATTTACTTCATGATCAATCGCCATTGCTATACGATCTATTAGATGGGTATTATCGGTAATCAACTGCATACACCGTGGATCTTTCGCAAGAATAGATATCAAACGAAACACTTCGCATTTCGTCTCCATTGGTATTTTCGGACCACTTTCCAGCAAATGAACTAAAATTTTTTTCTTGAAATTTCATGAATTAAAGATCATGACTAAAAATTTCGAGCGCTTCAAACTTACAAACATATTTCAAAATTTCTTCTATTTCTGAAATGTATATTTATTCAATAACTCTGCTAGAAGCATATAAAAATTCAGATAGTGCACAGCAGCATGAGTAACAAGATGAACTACAAATGATTCGAAGTAAATAAAACAGCGATAAATATACCTGTAATATTCGCCAAATTTCCGGGTGGCTCGGCCAGCTGTAATATATGTATTAGTATACGCGGTTTAAGTTTAAAAAGATCAAATTCATGAAATTTTCATAATCTCATAAAAAATGAAACCAACCTCAGTACATAAAGATGGTATTATTTCATAAATATTTATCAAAACACACAGGATACCGTTTAGAATTTGCAACCACTGCGGCCTGTAAATGAAAAAATTTTATTCAATATATGATACTAAGTTTTTAAGCACTCTTAGATGAAGAAAATAAATACTAGAGACATGAAAATTTCGATTTTTTCTTAATTTCCAGATCTGATCTAATTTTAGCTTAAGAAAATAAACGAACAGGAATAGTAATTTTGTCAATAATGTCAAAAATTTTTCCTGTATCTGTTTCAATGGTATCATAATTATCATATCATAATATAATATCATAATTGAATGCAAGAATCAAAAAGAGAAAATTTTAAAATTCAAAAAAAAATTACTGATCATCAAAATTTTGCAAAGAACATTTCCACAAGACATTCATCAGTGTAATGCCAATTCGTGGACATGTCCTCAATTTTAATTCGAGCGCGTCCTTCTTCTTTATTTCCTGAAAATTTCTACAGCTCAAACTGAATTTAAAATTCGAACTGTATTATATACTAAACACCATCTCACTTTTGAAACAAATACCAATATGGTAAATAAAGCATCTATTTCTGATTCCACAAAACAACAATCAACAAACAAAACTTACTCCGCTAATGTTACTTAAAGGCCTAAGCTGTCATTAATTAAGCAAATGATATAACTCAACTCGAAGAACTACTTGAGCACAAATAATTTTGGCAATAAAGGATTTTTCGATCATTCATTTAATTTACCACTATTTATGTTTTAAGTGACTGGCATTCTTGTAATAGAACAAGAGAAACCTTGAAGTCAAGCAAGACATTCTCAATTTGTTTCCAATCTTCTCCCAAAAGTATCGTCTCTGTCTCATCCAACTCTGCCGTCTTTCGCCGCTTCGGTTGCGATGCCATCATTTATAGAATGTATCCTGAAACAGCATTATAAGTCTTGATTAAAAATATGGTAGTACAATCTAATAAAACGCATTGTGTAAAATGCATGCAATGTTTAGATGATGTAAAGACAATCGTTCACAGATAGGTACGCATCAAATGACAAGCATGTAAATAAATCACGTGAAATCGAAACAGAGTAAGTGCAGGCATGTGTTAGTTTAATGGATAAAAACGTGAATGAGAGACATGAATATATACCTTTGTGACGCCTTCTACATACAGAAAGCTTGCCAAATGATCGGGTCGAAAGTCAAAGTTCACGAACATGTAAATAAGTTAACAATGCATATATAGCATCGTATACGGTGAAGTCGATGAAATGTTAAGAGTATAGTAAAACATAAATCAGCGTAGTGTCGCGTGAACAAATAACAACGGCACATCCTACTGTAAAAAGTTAAAATATTCTGCAACGTGCAAGTGACACGAACGAAGGCGCAAGAAACGTTCACGTCACAGATTTTTGCGTTATTTTAAAACACGCTGTGAATTTTTAAATTTGAACCTTCAAAGATGCCAAGGGAAAATAAGCGTCGCATGAAAATGAAAACAAATATCCTGTTATGGCGCTACTGAAAGTGAATGCAACATTTCGAAATATTCCCGGGAATTCGTGCAATTCGAAAAATTGCATTCCAATGTGACAAAGTGTCGTGTAAACGGAGTTATACTATGATGCAAAATGCATCATATTGCATTTTGCGTGATGCAATATGATGCAGTGCAAGAGATGCATCATATTGCATTTGCAAAATCATAAGTTGCATTTGCACACTGCATCTGCACCACGTCGCTTCACGCAAAAGATGCACTGCATCAACTGCATTTGCACCACGTTGCTTCGCCTACAAGGATAGCAAACAACGTGAAGAAGTGGACTGAAATGTGACTAAGTGATCAAATATTGCAAATATATTAGTGCAAGCGATAAATGTAAACTTATTAATCCAATTAATTCTGTAAACTTCATTCAAATCGTAATTTCAACGACACTGAAGTACAATGGAATAATGGAACTACAAAGTGTTGGTGCAAGTAGGGAATTGAAAATTCAATCAATATTTTCAAAATGATCATTCAAAATAAGTGTGTGTGCAGTGTTTATGGTGCACATGGTATGCACGAATTTCATTACATATAGCAAGTGTGTACTGTGCACTACCATTCTCAACTTGCAGTAAACATGCACTAGTAAACACACACGTTTATGTAAGTGCACTCACACGTACAAATATTAAGACATATGCACAGATACGCACGCACGCACGTATAATTATGGATATATTCCATTCATTCACAAATATACACACACATTTACATACAAACAAGCACTTACGTATACATTCACGGAAATACGTGCTCATACAAAAGCATGACTATTTACACGTATATCCACATACATATACACACGCAGACAGACATGCATACACCCACACAAATGCACGACACAATACTTTTGTCTGTCTTATCAATCGATAGATACACTGAGCGCACTCGCACACACACGCACACCCACCAAAGAGCATTGCTGCCAAATTCAAATTACCGCGAAGTCGCCGCGACGCGAGACATCTATTTGCATTAGATGCGTAATGCGTCGCGTCTCTGTATTATATATATGCGCGAATGGTTGAGTCGTACGCATCCTTGTGGTTACCGTTCATTACTTACGTAAATATATGACGTTACGTAAATTTCGTGTAAACATTCATAGAAATTATTATGACCAAACAATATCTGAGAATGTCATTCTAACAGAAAAAGTTAGCTTGATGCGAGCGAGCGAGTGAATAAGTAAGTGAATAAGTGGGTCAAGGGCCAAGGAAACGTTTATTGTGGGAACTTTTATCTTTCCTGCCAATTTACCCGCATTTATGTTTGTACGTAAATATGTAAGGATGTGTTAGATAAAATTATAAATGCAATTAATATTACAGCAAATAGTAAGTTGATAATAGATGGAGAAAGATTCCTGAAATCACGGGAAAGTATGAGGGAATTGAGACAACATTAATCTTAATTCGTTAATCGGTGGTGATAGGAAAAGTGGTGAGAGTACAAGAGAGAGTATGGAATTAAAGATATTTTCATTATAATTTGCTTAATTAGATGGGGAAAGATTCCCGTAAATCACGGGAAAGTATGAGGGAATTGAGACAACATTAATCTTAATTCGTTAATCGGTGGTGATAGGAAAAGTGGTGAGAGTACAAGAGAGAGTATGGAATTAAAGATATTTTCATTATAATTTGCTTAATTAGATGGGGAAAGATTCCCGCAAATCACGGGAAAGTATGAGGGAATTGAGACAACATTAATCTTAATTCGTTAATCGGTGGTGATAGGAAAAGTGGTGAGAGTACAAGAGAGAGTATGGAATTAAAGATATTTTCATTATAATTTGCTTAATTAGATGGGGAAAGATTCCCGCAAATCACGGGAAAGTATGAGGGAATTGAGACAACATTAATCTTAATTCGTTAATCGGTGGTGATAGGAAAAGCGGTGAGAGTACAAGAGAGAGTATGGAATTAAAATATTTCCATTATAATTTGCATAATATTTCTTGCATTTATATGAATTGTTTTGTCATAATTTCAAATTTTCTTTCTTTATTACATCATAATGGACAACGATTTGTTGTGCTATAACTTTTTGTATTGTAACTTTTTGTAGTGGAAATTATCTTTTTATGAATTCATTTGGTATTTTTAAATATAAATAACGAATTAAAGATTGAAGGAATAAAAATGATTTAAGAATCGATTAATAGTACAACAAATGAGAAAGATTTTATTATATTTCATTACGATGTGGGATGTGATTATATAGTTCAGGAAATTGTGATGGGGTATTTTAGAGTGTTTTTTTTTTTTTTTTTTTTTTTTTTTTTTTTGCAGAAAGAATACCACCAAATGAGCGGAGTAAAGCGTAAAGCGTGCGTACGAGAGGAAGTTTCACCGATCATTCCAAAGAAACACGGAAGACGTTCGCGCAATGTTAGAGAGGAATTGGATGACGTAAAAATTTTTTTTTACTTGCTTTCATTTTTATATAATGATTACAAGGAATTAGATAAATTTGTTTATCATTCAGTAAGCTGGATCCGAAGGAACTCCCTTGGGATATGCATTAGTGTATTGTATGAGTAATGTTAATTTCGTTTGTTAAGGAATTACTTAAGGTTTAATTAGTTACAAAAAGATTTAATCGAGCATATTTAATTTTCTGGTTGGTTGAGAGATGATAATAGCTTTCTATGGAACTTTGTGTTTTTACTTAAACCACATGCATGAATAGATTATGTCAGTCAGGCATAGATAAATAATCGCTATAGAATTTGCTATTAATGGTAAGTTGTTGAGTCAGTCAGCTAACGAGGTTTTGAATAAATAATGGAAATCATGTGGGAAGTAGATAAGTGCTGCAATATTTATTTAATGTACCAAATAATGTAAATGGATTTTTCCGGATAATAGTGCTGTTTTTTTCCGTTTTTTCCTTTGCAGCTTAAATTTTAAGTATTAATCATTTACAGTTATTTGAGAAACTGCATGTAGCTTAATTTTTTGTGAATTTTGATTTTCTGAATTTAAGTCCAAAAACTTTGACAAATTTTTAAATTTAGTTACGACGTTGTGCTGATTTAGTGGATGGTTTACGTAGCTACAGGACTGCTGATAATCGAATATTGTGTGAAAGCTTTATCCGTGCACCATCTCGCCGGTATGAATTTGTATTTATCAAAACTGATGGAATTCTTTACAAATTCTAATTTGTTTGAATCATTTTGAACTGAAGTTATTGTTGTTTTCAGCACGGATCCAAAATATTTTGACGTTGTCGCGCATCCGATTGATTTAACAAGAATCCAGCAAAAAATTAAAACCGAAGAGTACAGTAATGTTGAGGATCTTTCGGCAGATATTCGTCTTTTGGTCAATAATAGTAAAGCTTATTACAAGGTTTGAATTTTTATAAATCCCGAATTTAATTAAGTTTTAAATCAGTATTCTAATCTTTTTCGTCTGTCGACTTTTATGTTTTAAAAAAATTAAGGTTCAAATGGAAAGAAAGATTCAACAGGATAGCATAATGAACTGCTTCTTTGAATATGTATTTGAGAATAGCGTAATTTTTACAACGAAGCTCACTATGCTAATCGTCAAAACGATCCCAGTGACTCCACAATATAGTGCAGCAACATTCCCAACTCTCATCTATAAATTTATTATTCAGGAAGGCAGTCAAGAATATAAAGATGCATGTGAATTATGGGAATTATTTGAACTGCAAAGAAAGGAAATGCTTGGAAATGTTCCCGTTGCAGAGATGGAAACGCCGTGCGTTCCTTTTTGTTTTCTTTTCTTTTACTTGTTATTGTTTAATATTAATGTACTGCTATAGAAATATTGCTATAGTAATCGACCGCAAAAATTCCTCATATGCTTTTCGTTAGGGAAGGTTTCAATTCAGTTCAGTTGTGAATGATGTGATTTTGAAGAAAGTCTTAATGCATATTTTTGTTCTTAATAACGAAAGTTTGAGAAGTTTGTTAAAATAATTTTTAACACAAAACTTTTTTTATTATAACATGTAGTAAAGGTAAAAATTGCAATACTCTCTCTCAGTGCTTTTTAGAGCACTTTGAAAATTTCCGAAGCAATTTTTTGTTTTGCAGTCAAAAGGATAAAACAGTTGAGGAAAAACGCGATGCAATATCAGTTGACTTACTGGAAGAAATTATTGCCTGCACTTTGGAGCTCACGGATGAAACTGGCCGATTACTTAGTCCACCTTTTCGTGTTTTACTCCCGCAAGAAGTTTGTTTTCGCATAGATTTCTAAAAATTCTGCAGAGATTTTGAATTTCTTTTTAATTTGTTAAATTGTACTATGATTTATTACGTTGCGAAAAAATTGTTGTGAAAAAAATGCATGCATTTATTCTATGGAAATATGGATTCCATAATAAGATTTGTGCAACATGTACCTACAATTGGAGAGTGTTCTTTATCATTTCTTTGCATTTTTTAAAAGGATTTTTAGGTTGCTGACATTTGTTTCTTTTATTGAGCAAAAACTTTTAATATGCATTAACATTGAGGAATCTGAGTCAAGAATCCCAATTTTTGATATATTTGACAAATTTTTGACATAATGTTATTATTATAAAATACATCTTTCAAAAATTTTAAATGAGAAATAATTTAAGGAATTCCCTACTTATTATGATCGAATCAAAAAACCAATTGATCTCAAACAAATAACGATAAAGATTCGCTCTGGCGAATACCATACTTGGCAACAGTTTGATGCAGATTTTCGATTAATGTGTAAAAATGCAAAAGCTTTCAACGAATCGGGTTCAGTGATTAGTAAGGTTTGTGTAGAGTATGCATACGTATACTTTGTGCTTAAATTTCATTTCATTATTTATATTCATTGACACAAATCAGTTATTTTTCAAAGTTTCAGATCACTTTGTAATAGTTTTTGTTTCTTTTTTTCCGTATTAATGATAAGTCTAATAATGTTTGGCAGTTTTATTTCTTACTTTTTTCCTTGGGAGTGATTACAGCAACACTTTCTGTTAAAGAAATGAAAGTTGTTAAAATAAAAATTTCAGCTATATCTGAATCATGACACTTCAAAAAGTTTTGCATCCGCGAAATTTTTGTTTTAGGATGCTTCCATGTTGCTGAAAAATTACGTGAAACGTAAGGCAGAATTATGCAATTCCAAACACAAACCATTAACAATGAAGAGGTCAGTGTTCTTTGACTTTTTTTTTCATTTTATTTTATTTTTTTTATTCAAGGCTTCTTTTTGGAATATACCCATAAATAACTGGACTGGAAAAGAAATTCCAGGATCAGTGCAAATAAGCAAGTCCTGGATGATCTGTTAACGCAAAATGCGACAGCTAATTCATGTGAAGAATATTCAGAAGATTCGGAGGAAGATGAGGATTCGGAACATAGTAATGATCCAAAATGGATGCTGTATTGGGCAATTCGTAACGAACCCAATCCAGTTGATCCGGAAAGTAATCTAGCAGATCCATTTTTGGAGTTGCCCAGCAAAAAGTCAGTATTCCAAAGCAAAACTTTGTTTGATTAGGTACTTTTGTAAATCGTAAGGTGGATTTCTCCACCATTTCGTAGTTTTTTCCATAAATATTTTTGGAAGTATAATAATTTCATTATTCATTTTCTTATAAGTTCATAGAATTGCTATTTGCAAGTTTAGTTTTTGTATTTTACTCCGTTGATTTTGGAACAGGGCTTGAGTTATTGTTTTTTCAATATTTTTAGCTGGTATCCGGACTATTTTGACGAGATTTCGGATCCCATGTCGGTTTTTATGATAAACAAAAAGTTAAAACGTGGCGAATATCATACGGTGGAAGAACTTCTGAAAGATATTGTGCTTGTTTTTGAAAATGCCAAAAGTTACAATATTGAAGGTTCGGATATTTATGAAGCAGCAGCAAAGCTAGAAAAGCTGGCAAAATCAAAAGCTCGAATGTTGCAAAAAGTAAGACTCCATTTCAAATCATGTCATCATCATCTGTGGTCTAGTTGGATCAGCTTAAATAAAGCAATTAAATTATGTGTACATATGGTTCGCATCGTGATCTCCCTTCGGAAGATCAATATTAGATTTTATAATGCATGCATTTGTGCACTGTTAAACTGCTGCTATGAAGATCAATACTATATCAATAACTATGCTTTAAGCTTTAGATTCAGACTTAAAACCTTGCTATCATCCAATTTTTCTTATCGGAAAATCAAGCTGAGAGTTAAGAGATAAGGTTATAATCGAGAATGGCATGTTGATATGTTAGAACAAATTTTTGGATAAAGTTTTTAGTTGTCTAATAGAAATTAATTTGATTTATTACATAATAAGACTTAGATGTGATAAGACTTTTTCAGACCATTAAATTAAGCGAAGCTGGAGAAAGGATGTTAGATAAAAGTGCCCAATCACCGACTGTTACACGATCTGTTTGGAAAAAACTGCAGAAAATAGAGGAATCAACATCCACTGCACAAGTTCGGGATTCAGACCCTAAGGCGAGCTCTTTTGCTGATGATTCACCACTGAACATTGAAAACTCTGAGTTTAGAAGACGAGGATGTGAGCAAGGTTGGAATGGTGGTGAAATCTCAGCTGATCTTCGAAGCAAATTGACAGTTTTATGGAACGCTGTTTACGATCATATGGTACGTTTCTAAGTGGCATCACATACAGTGATATTCACTTAAGTCCTTCCAAGTGTTGTTGCATATAATTATTTATGTTCTTTGGTTTATTATGTATTCAACTGGAACCACAATTGCAAAGAGATTGATAATAATAGGTGGTGGTATTGTTAAAGGTACAAGCATTTGGGAAATCTACTCTTTTATTTAGAATTGCAGCTAGCAGTGTAAAACTTTCCTCTCTCGAATGTCTTTGTGTATTCGGGGAGGAATCTTTGGAATATGTGAGCCTGAGAGCAAAACGTCTTAAGATGAATGAGCCTAAAGTTAAGCTTTTATCTACAGTATCTTTAGCTGACGTAGTTACAATGATAAGAGAAAATAGAAATATAAAATTATTAATTATAGAGCAACCAAACCTCCAAGTCCAATGAGTATTTGTTGCTCAATCAAAATCGGTGGTAATTTTCAGATTGGCGGAAGTTTAAAATTATCAGCATGCAATGCAAAAAAAAAAAGTATTTGCAGAATGGTAAACGACGTGTTGCTACTGCCTTTATGTTCTTGCCATCAAAAAAAGATTATCCAGAATATTACGATTATATTGAAAAACCCATTGACTTAACTACAGTTAAGCATAAAATTGATACTGATCAGGTAAGTGGTGATTTTTTCTCAGCACTTTGAACTCCTGTTTTGCTTTCAACATGTGAATCCTTCATCTTTTATGTATTATATTCTGTGCATATTTTTTCCCATTATGACATAATGTACATACTGTGATATTCACTACTTAAAATCCGGTTTTTAAATGCCGAACTAGTACCGAGCATTTGAATAAATGCTTCTAAAAATTTGTTGGATTTCTTGCTTCGCATAAATTTTCGTATTATGAAGACAATAAGCAATAAGCGGCCAATAGTGTAAGACTGAAAATACAAAAAAGATATGAAACTGATATTGATTTGAAAAGGAAGGGATTTGAGAACTTGCAGTGGATAGTGGATGTTTGCTTTGAATTTTGTGTAAGGATAATTTTTGTAAGCATTTCATATTTAAAGATTCATTTTGATTTTCATTGCGATTTGTTGGTTAAATTGTATGGTTTCTTTAATTTCATTCTTTTTCTTGAAATTTGCTTGGGTAACGCTGAAGATGTTGAAGGTAAAAAGTTTAAGTGTGAAGTTATAAAAGTTAAATTATAAAGTAACCTAATTTACTTTTGTTTCAGTATATTTCAACGGGTGATTTCATGAAAGATATGGATCTACTTATTCACAATGCCTGGGATTTTAATGAGCCTGGTTCGCAAATTTACCGCGATGCAACAACTCTACAGTCTGTTGTACGCAATGCGCTTGGTGGAATTTCAGGCTTACAACAAGCATCTAATCTCAAACATTGTAAAAACAGAATTGGGTAGGCTTGAATTTGCTGTTGTCGGGAATTAAAAAACAGGATTTATTTGTTATTGTATTTTACATAGTCTGTCTATAGCTACTATCCAGTTCTTAAAATTACCATTCTAAGTTTGAATCATCCATGTTTTTTTTTCTAGTAAAAGTTGTAAACGCTGAAAAAGCTATTGACAAATATTGAATTTTAAATAAAAAAAGCCTAATAATAATTGCTTTCAGATTAATGAAGTCAAATTCGCCACTGAAAAAACATAGGCAGTATGGGGGTGGTGTTTATGAAACTAGCAGATGTAGTGGTGATCTTGATCTCGAGGGTGATCTTTCTCGGTAAAGACTTTAAATTTTTGTTTCAGAATTACTTGTTAGGTATTTAGAGAAGTGAAGAGAGCGCAGTGATGAAAAATGACTATTATTAGGGGAAGTTCATGAGAATCGTGAGAACCAATTTTACAGTAATTACTTGGTGCACGAGAAGAAATATAATTCCATAATTTTTCATCAATTAGCTTTTCATCCTTTTTTACGTTTTCTTTACTTAATTTTAGTGGCTCAAATACATCCGTATCCGAGGCGGCCTTTCTTTCACGCGTGCATCTTTCGGACAACATTCGTTCTGCTTCACCTTCTTGTAGCGCTATGTTTACGAACATAACACCTGCATCGCCTATGAATATTACTAAGACAGGCCGTGGTACCCCGCGAAGAATGTTTGGCAGCCATTCTGAATTAGAATTCGATAAGATTAAATTGTACGAGCTGTACAATCTCATAAGGAATTACAAAGATGAACGCGGTCGTGAACTGGCACTTCCATTTTTACAATTACCATCGAAATATGTAAGTTTTAACTTTGAAATTTAGCAAATACTGCAATTAAAAAAATATATTGATTCGGAAACTGGTTTTACATTTGAACAGATTAATTTATAGCAGATAAGCAAAAGTTTTTTTTCCAGGATTATCCTGATTATTACGATGTAATCCGTAGACCAATTGATCTTACCAAAATCCGGAATCGAATTACATCAAGTTACTACGATTCAACCGATGCTTTAATTAGTGATTTCAATTTAATGTTCGATAATGCTTGTCGTTATAATGAACCGGAGAGTATGATTTATAAGGTTTGGCTTTTCTAATGAGATATAACATACCGCGAAATATTGCAATAAACATCGAAGCAGCATGGGAGATGGAAGGTATTGGCTGTTAGGCCTGCTAGAATTTTCTGGACTCGAAAACTTGTCACGCAATTCTATTCGGTGTGAATTTTATATCAATATTGAGAGATAACTTATAGCATAACGTTTTAAAGCAGTCATTTTGTAAATCTGTGCTGTAATGACTTATCATTTTTGGAATCAAGTTTTATTTACCCAGGCATTTTTCATATTTCAGGATGCTCTTTCTCTGCAAAAATTAATCTTGTTGAAAAAGCGCGATTTATGCAAAGACAACGTATCAGCAATAAATGTACAGTCGGAAGTTCAATCTCTACTTGCTTCAGTTCTTATTTCAGTTAATAATCACCAGGTATTTTGAATTCAGTATCGCGAACTTTATGAATGTGGTGATGGGAAAATAAGTCATACTGATGCAACTATTCTTTTAGTTATACTGTACTTCGTTATTCATCAAGGAATTGAATACATTGTTACTATGTTTTGCGCAGTGTTTGTAACTGCACGCATTCATTGGAGAACTACTACATTTTTCTATATTTTTCTAAAATATTAAATCTTTTAAAATTATTTTGCAGGATACTGATGGCCGATGCTTCTCGGACTCATTGGCTGACTTATCAGGAGCACTGCGGAGAAAAGGTGTTGATTTAAAGAACATTCCATTCTCTATCGATGAAATGAAACGGAATGTAGATAAGGTAGGTGTCTTTTTTTGCTCTTTATCTTTCTGTTTTTCAAACACTCATGTAGAGCTTTTGAAATTGCAGAAGTTTGTAGATTTATATATTTTGTTTCATTCAGAAGTTTCAAGGGAGTTTATTTGAAATCGTGACTATAGCTTAGGATGCTGTATGAAACCATTACTGAGATGCAGGTTGTATCAGTTAGTTTATCACTAAAACATTGACTATAAACTACTGCTTCATGATGATTGTTTTAAATGTTAAACTAGTTTTGCACTCTGTATATATAACTGTGTACGCTGTGTATGTATAGCTGAGTACGGAAACCTAATTAACGAATTGGCTATCATCATCGGCCATTCGGGAAAGAGACATTCATTTAGCACTCATTCATAGGGCAACTATGTGGAACAGTGATGATTCTCCCCGATATTGGATTACTTTTTCTTTAGTTTACTTCTAAAAACGGACTTGGTGACTAAAGGATATCACATTTAAAAATGGAATGCTTGATAGAAATAGAAATCGATTAATTCTAAAAATCCTTTGTCCAAAAGTAAAATTCTTAGAGGTTTTTGAAAAATAAATTTATGAATGTGTGTAGCTTTGCAGGGTCGCTATCGTCGATTGGATAAGTTTCAAGATGATCTCTTTTTTTTGTTCAATGCAGCTATGGAGCATGCTCATTCAGATTCTCAAGTAAGTTTTTATGCATTATTTTCGGCGGCACTTCTATTTTTGAAGTTACTGTGCTGCTTCACGCAAAGTTTTCAACGTGGTTGGAAGTTTCGACATTATATTATAGATTACTATTCTGATTATTTCATATTACAGAGAAGGAAAGCTCTCATAGGGGAGTGATATGTCTAATGCTGTTTTTAATAAATTGTATTTTTAATGAGTTGAAAGATAATTTTGATTATTCTTAGCTATAGAATATTTGGGATTTTTTTTATTGCTCTTTTATCAGCAACTATACTGGTGATCTTTTTTAGCTAAAATTCATTTTGAGTGGTGACTCTGATGGTTCTTTTTAATTTTTGCAAACGTGATAAGCAAACTGTTGCCTTGAATTTTTAGATTTTCGAGGATACGGTTGAGCTTTGGATGTATTATTTGAAAACACGCGATGATTTGACACGTACAACACTATTATCTCCTGCTCGTTGGTATACCGAGAAAATGCTGCATACGCATGTGGATAATATTCGGAAACGTAAATTGTTAGAAGAAGCAAAAGATAACGAGGAAAGCAAAAAGTCTGAGACATTAGGACCAAAAGCGGTCAGTTCACTTTAATTTTTTAGAGATGTAAAGTTTTGTAAATTGACTCTTTTTTATTTCGTACTGGCAATTATTGGCCGTTTTTATTTTACATTAGCTTTTTATTTTACCATTGGCCTTTTTTTATTTCACATATTTGGCCCTTTTTTATTTTCACAAAATTTTGCTAGGATTTAACTAGGGATGATGTAACAAGACTTTTTTCAGTTTTTTGAGGGGTTTTTTGGATCTGCTTCCCTTTTTGGTTTTTTTTTCTTTTTTTTTGAAAAGATTTTAAATTCCAGAGTGTCTGATCAAATAACACTGGAATTAGTTTTTTTACTAGAACAATTGTATCTATGATTTTAAATAACTAAAATAAAATATAGCTTTGGTCAATTCTTTAGTCATCAACCTTCAGAGGTGCTTTTCTGCTTATCAAAGTTTTTATAAATGGTGATAAATGTGAGTGAGTAACCTGGAAAGTGTTAGTCTATCCGATTCGTTAATTCAGCACTTTACGTTTTTTTCCAAAAAAAAAATAGAGGAAGGCGCATCTGTAAAGCAACCACCTGAATGAATTAATACAATTGATAAATATTTTGACGAAGTTTAGAATATTTAAATCAAAAAAAGCTAAATAATCATTAAAAAATCTGCCAAAATTGTTGTGTATTTTAAACAACAATAATGTAAAGGGTAACATGGGTCAGAATGAAAATTGATTGGCATCTTTTCGGGATATGGAAGTTGTATTTTTAATCAGGCAGAAATAAGACAGATACTAACGAATGATTGATTCTTTAGGATAGTGATATTGTTTTGGATTCAACTGGACAAGGTGGAGTCATTTATCGGGTAAATGATTATGCATATGTAGCACCAGCAAATGAAGAGGCTGTGTCACAGCGGCATATTATGAGGATTGAACGGCTGTATCGTGATAGCGATGGGCAAACATTTGCCCGTGGTACTTGGTGCTATCGACCAGAAGAGACATTTCATTTAGCTACACGAAAATTTTGTGAAAATGTTTGTTTTTTGTCAAAGTTTATAAAAAATAACAATGAATATTGCCTCTTCAATATTTCATATGAAATTTCGCTTTTTTTTTCAATTTGATATTTTATTAATTTCATTTTTATTACCATTGTTTTTAAAATTATTTTTATAGATAATAGTTTTTTTTTTTTTTTTTTTTTTTTTTTAAGGAGGTATTCCTTACATCTTATTACGATACAGTAACAGTGGATCGCCTTATTGGAAAATGTCACGTTATGCCGGTTCGACAATTCATGAGACAAAAACCAAAAGTAAATTCATTTTGAAGATTTTAAACAACAATATAACTTGATGACGGTTTTTTCCGTCATGTTTTTTGAAATGAGAATTGTAGATGGAAATGATGGGAATTCATATTTTTCTTTATTATTTCACTTAATTATTCGAAATAATCGTACTTCCATATTCTTAAGCGTGAACAAAATATATAAATGTATTTACAATATCCAGATTAAACTGGATATTAAGGAAATGAACCAGTACTCACGAATATTAGCTTACTTTTCGGGTACTCTATCTCAATAACTATTGACATTCTTTCCGGATGTTCTTAATTTTTCTTAATTCCTAATTGTTCTTAATTTTTAATTTCTTGTATGAATGTTCAGCTCAATTAACCAACTCAATTAATCATTCTTAATATTCGGCACACATATATTTATACTTTTAGGGCTTTGAAGACAGCGATATATACGTATGTGAATGCCGTTATATGGGTCGACAGTTGCATTTTAAGAAATTGAAAGTAATTACCGAAGATAATATGTTTATATTTCATTTAACCTTTTGTTAAACTGATTTTTTTTTTTTGTTAATTTTTTTCAATTTTATCGTTGTGTAGTTATGTTACTTCTTTTGAAAACAGGAAACATATTCACAAAGTCGTTTTTTTTAGCACTGGCCATATCATTTGGAAGACGAGAAATTGGAATATGTAAAACGAGAAAAACCTCTTACAGTAATAAAACGTGTTACTTCAGTGTTTGCAAGCCGGAAAACATTTCAGACTGCTCCGGATCTGACGACTGGCATAAATGATAACGTAACAATTTGAAATTTCATGCGAACCCTATGTAAAAAACTTTATCCAAAATTTCATTAATTTTCTATCCCATTGTGCGAATACTGTGTTATTTACTAAATAGTTTATTACGAGGATGCAACTATTTTCGAAATAGTTGAAGTAGCTAAAATAGGGCAAGCGCATTTAAATGCTTCTTAGATGGGCAATCATGTCGTGATTGTGCTGTGACCTTAATTAGTTATGTCGTGGTTCTGTTATGACCGTAGCTATTGAAAAATGTGTAGACTTCATAAATTTACGTTATTTTAGGAATCACTTGATTCAGCTTCGTCTTTGGAAGATGATCGTTTGAAAAAATTACCAGCAGTATTGGAAAAAGAAAGAGTGGAAGTTGTGTGCAGCGGTATGGTTTTTTGATGGATAATGATTTTTTTCAGTCAGCATTTCTCAAGGTTTTATGGTGGAGTATTCGTCAACAACAGTTGACGGGCACTTTTTTGATTAGAAATGAAATTTTGCGTTTTATGCGGTAAGAAATCAGAAGAAGCTTTTTTCATTCAAAATTAAGCGTGTGACATTCAGCAAGAAACCATATGAGAAGAGGGAGATACTGTAATTAGATATTTGTCTTCAATGTAGGGGTGAATTTTTTTCAAAAAAAAGATTCGAAAATAAAATTTTTTGTTGTTTAATCAATGCTTGACTTTTTCTGCATTTTTATGCCACACTTCACTCTTTAATTAGTTTTTTTCATTATTACATAGTTTTAATTATGTAATCTAATTTCTATTATGCAGTGAATGAAACAAAAATTTACCGTTGGATAATTAAATTTTATATTTTAAGATAAAAAAAACTCGCATCTTTATTAAGGATTGTTGCGGAAGACGGAAAAAATGCCCTGATTCTGTCTGTCTTTTGTTGTTCGCCCATAATATGATAAATAAATAACTGTAATTGGCTAAGAAAGACGTGATTTTACCTTGACTATTTTGCATTTTTCTTGTTTCTGCTGGTTTTAGACGTCCCAGAAGTAATTAATAAGTCGATAATCTTTTACGAACAAATGCATTACAACGAACGTTGGTATCGGTTAGGCGATTTTGTTTATGTATATAATCCGTTGAAAAATCGAACAGCAATACTACGAATCGACAAATTATGGAAAACAATTGAGTAAGTAATTAATTTTTTAGTTAATTTTTTGTCACTAAATCAACACAACATTTTTCACTTATTTCATTAATCACATGATAAAGAGTTCCCAAATTTAGATTCGGCATATTCAAATAATTTTTTAGAGGTGATGGATTTTTTTCTGGACCATATTTTGCTCGTCCTCGTGAAATTAAACATGAACCGGCGCGGATGTTCTACAAGCAAGAAGTGTTTGCGGTCGATCAGCCAGATATAACTATTCCATTGGAAAATGTTCAAGGATTTTGTGCAGTTATGCCTATCAAAGAATACACTAAAGGTTGCATTCACTGTGTTTAAATACTTAATTGAATAATTGGGTAATTAATTGTATATGACACTTGTACAAAATGTTATTAATCTGCTATTTTTGACGAATTGTGACTGTAAATTAGCTAATCAGATCAAGGTATAAGGCCATACGTGATTCTTGGAGACGTAAAAACCTCCATTACTAAATTATTTGTGATTTTAAAAGATGAAATTTAAGCTGCAAGAGAAAAATTTTTGATGTTAATTTCTCGAAAATAAACGCATGAATCTCATGAAGTTTCAAACTCCTCCAATTATCAAAATTTCCGTTTCGAAGCGTGTCATTCATTCATCTTTCTAGTCCTTATTGTATAATCCAGGAAATTTCTGAGTACTCGCTTGTTTTCTTTCAGGACGACCAACAGAAATTGATGAATCAGATGTATACGTTGTGGAGAGTAAAGTACGAGGTTACGAAGAAGGTGGGAAACGGTGCAGTTTAGCAGGTTGCAAATCGTTGCAGCAGCACTGTACATCGAAAAATCTTATGGTCAGTAGTAACGCAACTGACCATAAAATAGTGCCGAAAAATGAGCAGAAAGATGATGATATGGACAATCAGTTATCTGCATTAGCTGCTGCTAAAACGAAAGCAGAAGATTTCCATTCCAATGTTCCATCCACATCGAAAGGTATTGTTGTCGAACAACAACAATCTGATGGTGCTATCACGAAATCGGGAACGGGAACTACATTGGCTTCATTATCGAGTATCTCGATAGATGATGATAGCAGTAGTGGTTCGAATCAAGCTGCAAGTATTACAGTATGTCACAATACGTCTACTTGTGTTGATCAAGAAGAACCAATGAATGATGCATATGCGAAAAAAATGAAACACTCCCTGAAAGTAAGTTAATTTAATTCTGCATTTGAATTCGCGCTCTTTGCAATCGTTTATTCTGTAAAATCTACTGAATATTCTTCTGAAGTAGCTGAATACGTCTCATGAATATCGGATGGGTAGATATAGACTTGCTAATGCGATAAGTTCCGATCGAGAGATCATTGTTTGATATAGATATAAAATTGCTAAATGGACTTGGTATAGATAGATACTTGAGATATGGACTTGCTGACACGATGAGTTCCAAATGAGAGATCATTGTTTGTTTGATATACCGTGAATTTGTCTGGATAGTTTTGGAAAAAAAAGCTACTACTACCAAGCTACTACTGGAGAGGAGGTTAGAGTTCAAGTATCAAGAGCTCGTTGGTGTCATCCCGTAATTAATCCCTATTTTGATTTGATGAGAGAGAATGAATGAGCAGATTTTATCAGTTTTTCGATGTTGTTCCACCTTTATTATGATTTAGTTACGATGCTTAATTAATTTAAATTGAAAATTGTGACATTACTTACTTTGTACTCAGACTGATTTCTCTTTCGGATTTTCCTTTTTCCATAAGTTCGCTACCATACTGTAGCAAGTACAAATCTTGTTTTTTGTATCATAAGCAAACAATGCTCCTTTCATGGTAACTCCAGCTCTCATCAAAGTGTATATCGTCATTGCTGCGGTTAAAAAGCTCGTAGTTGGATCTGCGTCTCAGGACCTGGTCCATTCATTGGATGAGAACTGGGCTCCTAGGCTAATATTGCCAGTTTTCCTTACGTTACCTTGATTTTCTTTTTTCCAAAAAGTCCGCCACCGTAATGCAGTAATTATAGTCTTGTTGTTTTCTGTATCGTAAAGATTTCATTCCACAAAGAGAAGCAAACAATCTATGTCACAGGTACGTCATGTATGTCACACAGGCTATCATGCCATAATGCTGATAGCATGTATGTCACAGGCATGTCATGCATGTCACACGGGCTATTATGCCAAGGATTTCAAGTTATCACTTTTACAATCTTACAAATAGGCATCTTGAAATGTTATAATTGAAGTGTGTGGAGCGCGCGCTCATTGCGGAATTAGAAAATTCAATTGGAATTAGAAAGGAGAGAGGGAGAGAATAAATGTGGGCCTTTGTGGTAAAATGATGTAGAAAAAAGGAAGAAAGAGAGAAGGGTTAATGAATGAATGTCGGGCAAATTAATATCTTCCTTTACTACAATGCACAGCATTTGTCCAAATCGATACTATTGCCCGTGAAGTAAGGTAGATATTTGAAGATAATGATAATGATAAAATTGCGTGTGGTACTATAGTACTTGGTAGAATATGATTTGATTTGATACGAATCTGATTAAAGTTTGAGGACTAACTATCCTCTACATTATATCACCCACCCACGCACACACATACACACACACACACACATGACAAATTTTCTCAGAACATTATTTTGTTAGCAGATAATGTGAGAGAAGAAGAGGGTTAATGATACGATAATGAGTTGACGATAGGCTGTATCGACGATGACATTTAGTAGCAAAAAGAGGAAATTTCATTGATATGAAGAGAGAGAGAGAAGGAGGAAGGTACGAGGAGATATGGTAGCAAATGAAGAGAGAAGGAAAGTGAAGGTAAAAGTTTTTAGTAAGAGACATTTATGTGTATCATCTCTTTTTCACACAAGAAGAGTATGACGAGCCTATGAAGGCAGAGAGAGATGGAAGGAAGGATGTACGTTGTATGCAAAGAATATGCAACAACTATTGACAATGTCTCTGTGTATATCATATCATATCATATCATATCACATACACACACACACACATACATACATAATTGATATTGTTTCTGTGATACATCATATCACATCGTATATGTGTGTACATACATACATATGTACACATACACATACACAAGGCTTTTCTTTTGATCAGAGTTTCTGTCATATCGTATATGTATGTACATACATACACATATACATAAGGCTTTCCTTTGTGGTGGTGATAGGCACGAGTGTGCATCCCGGTGCTGTATTGTGCCGTGATGAGAACGAGCCTATCCTTTCATTTAGTGGAAGTTATTTACGCTCTCTCTCTCTCTCTCCCTCCCTTCCTTCCCTACTCCATATGTGTGTGCATTTCCTTACACACATACACAGAGACATACATACAGAGGACGCGGGTATAGACAGTAGAAGAGCAGTGGTGCTGTTAACGGGGTGTGTTGTTGACGCATGACGCGCAATATAGCCCGGAGTGGGAGCGATCACTGATGAAGCGATGTGCTGCGACGAGGAGGAAAAGTGTTGTGTTGACCACCACTGTTGTGTCCAAGGCATTTAACAACAACAGCAATATAGAACCATGATGATGAAACCTACTACCTCTATTACCGTTGCATGTTGTTACCATCGCTACCACTACACCAACCAACCAACAGCAACAGCACTACCGCACCACTACCACAGCATCCTACTACTATCAGCAGTTGAAGAGAAGTGAAATGAAGTATGATATCTGTGTGCTTGGATGGAGTCGCTGGAATTGCCTTCAACAATCTCCAAAGCTAACAACTATTATTACCTTTGTTCCCGGCGCTATCGCTACTACTACTACTACTACACTCTTTGCTACACTTTTTCCCTGCTGCCTCAGTGCCTTTTTCTACACTTCCCGCTATATTACAACTATCACATCGGACGGCGGCCAGAGTAGAGTTAGAAGCAAACTTTCTCCTCCAATCATCCATGTGCAATGGCGACAATGGCGACATTTTGTAAATCAGCAGCCAGCTGGGCAAGTCTTAAGCAGCAGCAGTAGCACTGGCAACAACAACAACAACAACAACAACAATAACAACAGTAGTTGCCAGCCATCATCACCGCGGTAACTGTTGCTGCTGCTGCTGCCTCAGTGGTAGCTACCTCCTGAATTGTTAACGAGAGATTTTAGCACCACCACTACCACCACCATCACCACCATCGCCACCACCATGATTTGTGTAACCAATGGTACCACCGCTCTAGCATCCTCTTCTTCACTGTTTTCCTTGTCATCTCTGCTACCTGTTCAACTACTAGTAGATACGATGATGATGATGGCTGCTGATGTTACATAACGCCAGCTACCTTGTATCGCACGTACTGACTGCCATAGATTCTCTGTATTTATGTTTATGTGTGTCTGTCTGTTGTCTTTTTTTCATGGAATAGTTGTTTACATATGAGTTATTGGAACACACATCTTTGTTTGTCCGTCTTTTTTGTTGTGATTATGTGCTTAATGTAGCAGCAATCGGGTAATGATAATCGTAATTGTTGTTGTTGTAGAAATTTGTTGATTGCTGTAGTTTAGGCGTAAACTACACACATCATTATGTATAAAGTAGGTATTTATGCTTAATGTAGCAGCAATCGCGTAATGACAGCAGTAGTTGTTGTTGTTGTAGTAGAAATTAGAAATTCATTGAGATTATATTAGTAACGTGTAATTTAGATGATGTAAACTACACTCAGATTGATTGTGTATCCATAAAATAATAGGTATGCCTGCCACTTTTTTTTGTCTCCCGTACCGGAAATATAGAGTTGTTGTAATCACAAGCGGTGAAGCATTCGATGATGAAAATGATGGGAAGCAATATCATGATGATGGGTAACACACACAAAGTAATATATTAGATAATAAAATATTAGGTAAATATGACAGAATTATTAATTACAAAGTAACAATTAACAGGTCATAGTTGTATGTTACACATTGCTTGTAACAATGTATAATAATGTAGGGGGTAGTGATAATAATATATGATACTGTAGAGGATAATATGGATAATGGATAATGGACTGTAATAATTAGAATGTGTGAGAGTGAATTTGATGAATGAAATATTCCACAGAATAAATGTACAAATGATGATGAGTCATTGAGATTGGGAAGGCTAAGGAATGCCATGAGGTTTTTGATGATTTATCTTATGTTGTTAAATTTCTTCAAGACTTTCCATCTTTTTTATATATCTTTACAAATTCATTTATCATTTACAAAATGATGATTAGTGTACGATTATTTATACATCAACAAGCACAAGCAAAAAATGTATTTTTTCATGCGCTGCTTTATGTATCTTTTTTATTTAAAATTACAATAAGTAATATTAATTTTTCATTTTCATTTTCAGACCTATAACTTATCACCGGAAGTCCTGGAACCGGAAATTTACTATTTCAAAACTCCAATCACTATGGAAAAGGTTTGTTGTTCATATTTTTAAAGATTCTCGTCATATGCTTTTTGCGTCAATTTATTTACATTTGAGAGAGGAAGAAAATATTTTGGTTGAGGAATTGTGGAATTTTTGTCAAATGCATATCATCATAGACGTCACGTCACTTCTCTTCAACAATTAATACTTTGACAAGTTGGAAGTTTTGTTGAATTATTTGCACATGATGATTATATTTTTAGAATTGTAGTGATGTAAATAAAGTTGTTGCAGACTGAATGTGTTTTTGTTGAGGTGGTGAATGTGTTGAGGAAAATTGGATATTAGTTGGATTAATTGTGAATATGTGTGGTTGAATTTGTATCCAAAAGCATTTTTGGGAATTGTTATTAATTGTTCAGTGATCTTGTCAAATGAGTGTAGATGACAAGTGTTGACAGTTAAGTCAACTACAGTAACTCGTTCACTTTATCAAGTTTTCATCAGTAAATAATTATGAAAACTTGAAAACTCATCACCGTGATTATCCTTTTTATAAACTTATGGTACTTCAGAACAATTGTATTAAGGAAAGAAAGAAATATAACTGTTGCTCGTTGGACTGTTGCTCGAGCAGTAATCATCATACGAGACTCATCTTGAATCTCCTTTCCTTTTCTTTTGCTCGGCCTCTTTCTTTTCCTGTTTCATTATCATGCCTATTCAAACATTAGCACACTTGCTATTTTCTCAATAATTCGCCTCTAGTTTTTGCAACTGAATAAAATTAGCGATGTGTCATTGGGAATAGGTATGAATAACGACGAGCAGTGAAAAAGAGATGAGTATTATTTCTTCCATAACACACAATGAAATGAAATTAAAAATTTCAGTTTCAATGAATTATTGTCCTGAAACTAATTAAACATTAAGGCTTTAAGGCCTACTTTCATTTGAGAAGTAAGTATGAAGTTGTTCAGTTCTGTTGCTTTATGTTGCAATAGAGAATAGAGAAGGAAAGGATTTGAGAGAATGTGTGAAGACATTACTGCTTTTTACTATGGAAGTAAAGTTGTACTTACTGGCCTGAGAAATACTTCATTTATAATAATGTGAGACGAGATGATTAATTGTGACTTAGTGTGTTAAGAAATATTTTTTTCCCTCATCACATTTTTTCTTTTTACTTCTAATACCGTTGATAAATAATATATGGTTGGAGGTAAAAAGAATGAAAGATAAAGATTGATATGGATGGGAAAGAAAGAAAGGAAAAAAAATGAAATGTGATTATTTATTTAAAAAAAAAATCGATGTAAATCAAAATGTGGAAGAAGGACATATGAGTGTGTAATCAGCTGAAGTGACCTTCTTCCTATGTTGTTAAACGATATGCATTCAAAAAAAAAGACGCAAAATAAACCGATATTTGAGCAAAAAAAAAAATTTGTTAGTTTGAAGCTATTCCTGGATGAATATGATAAACTGCAAGTTCTTGTACATGAACAGGATGAGATAGATTTACGAGGATAGATTGTTTTCTAAATTATGAAGTTTAATTTAAATATGTTTAAGTTTACTTGAGCCAGATTTCGGATTTCGAAACAAAAAACAAAATCAACTTTTTACTTGCGAATTTTCATCGTAGAACATTTAAATTTGTTTTTAAATGCCAGTTTTGATATTCATATGCAATATTATATATATATATATATATATCCGAAGCTATTTTTTCCGCTAAACGAACTGCCAACTAGCCATTGAAGGACCACGGGGCATAAAGGAGACATGGATTGATTATTAATGATGCATTGATCTCCGCTTCATGGCTTCATAAAGTTTGCGGAGCTAGGGTTTGGAAACATCAGAAGGCGGGATTAAGAGCTGCCACAGAAAAGGGAGGAGGTTCAAGAAGTGTTGAAAGAACTTTTAGTATATATATGCATATTTTTTTTTCATCGAGATTTTTCATTTTCAATTTTTTAGGAGATGTCACCTTTATTAATGCACACCACAAATTCATCGGTGCCAATGGAACCATTAGATGACATGGATGAAACAGCATCCGAATCAAATGATGGTACCGAACATACAGCTGTAACTACTGCTACTCCTGGAAAGGTATTTACTTAAGTATGAATTTGTTATAAATTGAGTATTTTTTTATTAGTATCTGGCACTCTGAAATATTTCTCGATAATGAGTGTGGAGCAGATGTGCGTGTGCGCATTTTGCTGCGGAAGTGGAGTTTATGATTTTAGTCTTCAGGACGAGGGTAATTTCAGGAATTGGTAACATGGTTAGCGGCACAGCCAAAACTAAATGCCCGTTCCAAAAGTGGTTATATCTTGTTTTCGGCAGAGGTCCGAAAAAAGGTGATGCAAGAGAATCCGGAAGCTGGTTTCGGTGAAGTTAGCAAAATTGTAGGCATTGAGGTAAAGTGCACATATCCGTCATTTAAGATAAACTAACTTTTAAATCACATAAAATCTAGTTCTCTATATTTGATATGGGTTCAGTAGCGTTTATTATTTCTTTTTTTATAGTGGAAAAAATTGTCAGAAGAGCAGAAAAAACAGTATGAAATCAGAGCAGAATATATTGCAAATGAACGGGCTAAACAAGAAGCACGTGAGCTCCCTCATATGCGAATCTTGGTGGGTACTGTTTGTTCACATAAAAATTAAGTTTATTTTTTGCGAAGCCTTTCCCAGTTTACATAATGTTTTTTTGATTTCTAATACCTAGTTATATTACACCAACTTTTTTGAATAAAACAAATTGAGCTTCTTTCAAAAGCAGAGCCTACACACTCTGATTATCAGTTGTTGGAAGTTTAAAATTATTCTCGTCCATGTATTTAAGCCTGGACAAATCCGAGTATATATGTGCAAATGGCAAACGTGTGATTTCCAATATGATAACCCGGAGGAATTATATGATCACGTGAAAACGGTACATACTTCCCAAATTGGTAAGCAATTTACGGTCAAATTTAGGATACAGATAAAAACTGAAACAGATTTTGCTGCGTAAAAACCACTTATAAGTGAGAGCAGAAAATTTGTAAAAGTAGATGAGTTCCAGGAATTGGTAATTCAACTTTTAAGAAAGGTTATGGCTTAGTGGGTTGTAAAAGTCTGCGTATTTTTTTGATTCATTTCTTCTTACGATCTTTGTTTCTTCTATTATGATTTTTTTGCAGTTGTTGATGGTGAAAATCAATTTGTATGTCTTTGGACATCGTGTTTAAAGTACAGAAAAGATGGAAAGTAAGTGTAGTTTCCTCAGATATTCTATTAACTGTATAATTTTATCACTTATGACGATATCACTGACTGAT
The DNA here is from genome assembly GCA_037074765.1 of Mansonella perstans. Lineage (NCBI taxonomy): Eukaryota > Metazoa > Nematoda > Chromadorea > Rhabditida > Onchocercidae > Mansonella > Mansonella perstans. Next base: position 372,519 of record JBAMDO010000021.1, read on the forward strand.
TTCAGGCCATTCCCTTCTCTTCCACGCCTCCATCGACATATTAAGGAGAAGCATTTGGCAACATCAGCGAAATCAATATATCCAAATCAGAGGAGCAAGTAATTATATATATATTATCTTTTATAAATAAACCGTATTAGAAAATTTTCCTTAGTAATATTAATTGTGATTTCGAAATTTAGTGTTTATCAAAGTGACAAATCACAGCTGAATAATTTATAGGAATTACATACCAACTTATGTGCCCGGTTCGTCTGCCTCATCGGTTACTCCTGGAACAACAACCTTCGTAGCTGTCCAGCAAGCAGCAAATGGACCTCAACAAGTTCATCAAACTTACACAATCCAACAAGCGCCATTAACATACGTTACACAGGTGAGGCGCTAATCAATAAGTGCTTAGTTTTTATTACGATTTATACACAGTAATTACGAATTTTTCGATTTCCAAATTAGGAAATGAGTTTGCATTTCTGTTTTCAGTAGTTCAGTTGGTGTGTTTATTACTGTTATTTAGTGCAAAAAAGTCGCACGTTTAAAATTTATCGGGATCATTTAGCATATGCAGATATCGCCATGACGAATGGGATTAATCCTTGCAATTTTTTTGTTATTATATGGCTATTTTCAGTACTTGTATTCAGAAGTGTTCTAAGGTGTTCCACTTATTTCCAGGCAGTAGTTTCAACCCATCAAATTGTTGCCAATGGTTATGTAAATGGGACTGCAGTAGCTGTAGCACCAACAGCATATTTGGCAGCTACACCAACTGTCGTGCACACTAGTTCCCCTCATGGTTATCATCCATATCAGCAAGTGCGGCAGGTTACTTTTTGTGATTTCTCGTTTTTAACTTGAAAATCTGGGTATCTCAATCAGGCTTACTGTTGAAACAGCATTTTAAAATGTAGTAATCCATGAAATTGTATATCTCCTCAAAATATCTTGAGTTTCTTTGATTTCTTTTGAATGCGTTTGAAATAATGGGATTCTCGAAATATGGTGTAGCTGTCTGACTGCATGCATTTTGATCTGTTTACCAATATATCTCTCTGCTTTTCTGCCTTTATATTCTACCGTTCAGTTTGGGATAAAAGTCTAAAATTCGGGAATGCTTCACTTTTGTTTTTGCTAGTTTGGATGCAGATACTTTTGGTGACTGGTGGCAGTATTTCCTGTACAAACTTGTTACCACGAAATTATTTGCTTCTAATGTCTTTGATAACTTTTGTGATTTAACACTTCCACTGCTGCCAAACTGCTTTATCTGATGCTCTGATTGTTTTTTTGTGTTCACTGTGAGGGATTAAACATTTTATATCTTCGGGCGAATGATATATCCCCTATGGATCATCGCTATAGGAAAGGATTTGGTACTGATGCAGTCAAGTGTGCTGTGTCATGCGTGTGGTATTCCTGTGGTATTAATTGTGTATTCATCTCGCGCTTATTTTTATCGCTTCTTTGCGTTTTAAATGACATTTTCTTGTATGGAGTGAATACGAGTTAATTTCTTGTTTTGAGTGAATACGAATACGTTGAATACGAGATCTTAATGATTGTCTTAGCAATTTTAACAGAAAACATAAAATAATATTTATTCATTGCCACTCCGTTATGTATATGTACTTTAATTTCATTAATCAATTCAGTTCGTTTTTTAGAGCTTTTTTTTTTCAAAAAAATTGTAGATTAAATGCAATTTACTCTTCCTTAATTTTTTTTTTTCATTTAAGTATAGATTTATCCCCCATTTTCAATTTTCTGACTTCTGAATAAGCATTTGTCTGTCACGCAGTTTTGTTCTGCGATTCTTCCATGATAATTTTGTTGACAATTATGTGGAAGGAAGGATTGACATGCAATAATTAAGTTAGAATCTGCGAGCGCAAATACGCTTTTATCATCATTTCACGCCAGTCCTGTCACCACCCAATAACTCTGTAATCTTTTCCATTTTTTCCGGATAGCGAGCTCAAGGATGGAAAAATAGTTTTATTTTTAAAATTTCCTAAGATTTATCCTTAGCAACAATATAGTACATAAAATATTTTCGTCAGGTCACCACAGCATCGACTGCTCAACCAATTGCTGTAGCAGCACAGAATTATACAGCAGTACCATTGCAAACGGTGAGTTATACGGCACCATCTACCTCACAACAATCATCTCCTGTTGTAAACGATCCAGGTCGAACAATTGTTCAAGCTCCAAAACCGGCGCAGCCTGTATTTGTTGCTCCGCCGAATACTGTACAGATCAAGAGAGTTATGCATTCCGAAGTTTATCTAAAGTGCGTTTTTACTTTTTCTTATATTCTTCATACAATTTGAAGAGTGATTGTGAAGCATTGTTTGAACTGTATTGCTAATTAGATTGTTGATGGTTAATTATAATGAATCGCCATAATACTCTTATGGTTATAGTAAAATGTAAGATGTGCCGTTCTAAATTGAGTTTCAGATACATAGAATCCTTATCAACCAGTCAGCAAAAAACTGTAAGTAAATATAATAGGAGTTTATTGGCGAATCAAAGGAATACAACGCCACCACAAAAGATTTCAACAACACAATGGCTGAAAGTGAGTTGTTTTTATAGTCTGTCAATATTTATTGTATATGAAGCATTTTAATGGAAGTCCTCCGTTAAATTCAAGTTGAACTGGTTGAATTTCAAGATTGCTGGATATTTCAGGAAGCTAAAGATAATGGTGTCAGAGATGAAGAAGTGGTGAAAGCATTATGGCGGCTTCGTGATGCGTTATTAGAAAGTACGGTGAATATAGCACGTGAAATGGATTCTGCTGATCCGCTATAAGTTATTGTTTTCTTTTTTAACAAAATAAACTTAAATATATTGCAACTGTGGTAATCTTGGTTTTCATTTGTTACTTATCGTTCAATTTTTGCTTTATTTGTATATGTGCGTTATGTGTACGCCACATGCTTTAAACAAATTGCATTACTTAACACTATAAGTTTGCTATTTAAATTCTATTTAACCTGGAAATCTCATAGTATGATGTTGTTCATATATGCCAATAATACGCGCAACCAAATATATTGAGCATAATAATAGTGGTTATGATTTATGCGCCAGATTGCTTTGCCTTCTCTAGTTTTCAGGTCACACAATAGCTATTACATTCATGAATGAGCTGTTAGAAAAGCTGGGAAATGATGGTATATTCCTTTGCTTTTCATTGTTTTTTTGAACAGCAGTGCATTTAATATCGGTATCGTTCCATTTTTTTTTTTTTTTTTTGATCGCTAATTTTATTTTCCTTGCCAGGAATTGTTGGATCAGTGTTCTAATCTTTTTTTAATTTTTCAAATCTAATTAATTGTGTTAGGAGCACACTCTGTGGTTCATCTGAAAGTTGTCATGCATTTTGTGGAAGCTTTTTGTTGGAGCTTTTTATGTTGCATTTGATGAGGAGACTCCAAAGGAGTTTCTTAATATAAAGGGTTCGCTCTTTTCTTCAGTTGTGGATATTTCAGTCCTTGTTATGAAACAAATAGTCAGATAGGTAATAAATTTGTTGGTGCTACTTGGGACTAGGAAGAATTCCTGTACGCTTTCGAAAAGATTTGACAGGAAGGATCAGATCAGGTATAAATTGTTAAATGAAATTCAGAAAATGGAAATAAGTAAAAAGTTATTGGTATTTTCAAATGCATTTTAAATTGTTGAAATCATCAGGGAAATTGGGATTAGGTTAACAATTCGATATCATTCACTGTAAGTTGACGTTTTGCAACTTTCATTGAATGGCTTTCCCGAGTTTCGTGTCACATCTGATTGGTCCATTTTTTATGTCACATCTGGTTGATCCATTTTTCGTATCGTATCTGATTGATCCATTTCTTTTTTTCTTTCGTATGGTCTCATTTTATTGATTGATTATTCTTGTCTGTTTCTTCGAGAAAAAAAAAGAAAATGGAAAGTAAACAGTTCTGTTCAACCACTTGAAAGTTGTAAAATTATTTACGATATATGTACTTCTTGCACTGAGAGCGGTAGTAAAATCTCTCAAAAGAGAAGTGGTAAAAGTTTTAATAATTGATCCGGTTTTATGATAACGCGACGGCATTTATTATCATGAAACGATGGGAAGGACAATTGCTGCTGTATGATTTGATTACATTGGTTAAGATGTATCGACGACGATGGAAGAAAGGAGAAAGAGTCTTGTAATTTGATCAGTGATGATGAATTCAAATGTGAAGTTCTTGTTGAAAAGAAATTCGGTGATAAGATTGATTTTCTCAGACATTTAAAGTTTAGCATTTTCTCTTTCCCTTATTTTCACTTCATATTTCTTTCTTCTTTCAACCCATATTATTATGAGAAGGGATCAAAGAAGTACATGCATATCACGGGAAGGAAGTTAGAGTTTAACAAGTGTCGAGAGCTCATTGGTGTTGTCATCATCCCATAGTTGATCCCTATTTTGGTATCTATCTTTCTGATATGGCAATATAAATTTATGGACAAAGTGGTTTCTGATACGAAGCAAAAAAAAGTATAGAACAGGAGAATTAAATTGTTTATTGAATTTTTAACAGCTTTTTAATATTTCGGTTGATTTTAATTTAGCTTCTATTATTTTACTGCTATCATAACAACAATTTTCGATTCCACTGTATTCTATATCCAGAAATTTAAGAAATTCCCAAACTAAAGATTTTATCCTGAAATGAAATTACGCAAAATACGAAATTGAAAAAAAAAAGCAAAATTGCTTCTTGCAGTTGGGGATTTGAGGATTTCATTAAACAGGAATGGATGGATGGATGTTTGGACAAGAAAAAGTGATAGCGATTCAATGCTTTTTGATGAGTTAATTCATTGAATTCTGAAAACAAAGAATTTCCAAACAAGTTTTTTATTTAGGAAGTATGGGTAGAAAGTCTGTTCATCAATTAATTAAAAATGAGCATAGTAAGTTTGATTGCATAATGAAAATAGTGGTGGGAAAAATGGAATTGAAATTTGAGAACTGAAATGCATTGTTAAGATAGCAAGCAAAGACATTTGTTTTTTTTTAAATTCAATATACGAACATTCAAATTACCAAATAAAGTATTAATATTACATTGAAGTTGTTGAATCACATATTGAACAAGAAATGTAGTGTGGTTTTTTTTCTTTCGGTTCTTAAAATTTAATATTTATTTCTAATAAAGTTAGAATGCTCTAGAACTGGCAGTGGCTTTTTTGCATTGGGCAATTTGAATTAAAGCAGCAAATTTTTTGGGAAGAAAAAGAAAAAAAACATCAATAACACAGCTGGCATATGGAAGTGAAGAGAAGATGGGGATGGCAGTTTGTTCAGAAATTTCAGGCAAATTATCTAAATTTTGGATTCTAATAACAAATTGAATTTTGAAAAAAAAACAAAAAGAAAAAATTGTGAAGGTGAGAATTTGTTGAGAAATTTCGAAAAAATTATTCAATTTTTGAATTCATTTGTTAATTTCTTTCTTTTTTGAACGAGAAAAAGATTTATTTATGAAATACATACATGTTTTCTGAGCGTATTTTCTAACAATTTCCTAATTTGCATAATCAATATCTCTTCTGGCTTCAGATAACAAAATTGAAAACTGAAAAAAAAAGTTACAACTCTTGGAAATTTTTTTATTCGTAGCGAAAATTTATCCTCCCTCCCGTTTCCATAGAATTTTAGCAACTTTCATTAAATATGTCAAGTAAGAAATAAGAAATTCGGATAAGATGACGGACCATTATTCAGTCCATCAAAAATTCTCAATAAAAAGAGTTTACTGAATAGATTTCCCAAATTCAAAATGTATTCGATGACTTTTTTTTGAATTCATTTGTTGATTTTTTTTCAAACAAGTATTCAGTTAAAATTTAGATCGAAAATTCACAATGCATCAGATGACAAAAAAATTTTAAACAATATGAATGAAACTTTTCTTTTTTTCTCTTTGATGGTTCTTTTCTTGAAATGAACAAAAAGGAAGGATACGATAACATATCGTAAGAGGTGTAATAAAGGCTCGAAAATTTTCTGATATGTAAAAAATTGTTTTATTAAATTTTATGAATGCACTAATTTTTTTTTTGTCCCAGATATAATCTCATTAATCTTATCTTAAGAGAAGGCCTTAGGAATGATTCGTTGCATTTTCACATGGCCAATTCTTTTTATATTTTATAACCTATTTAACCTACAGTATGCTTTTTTATTATATTTGATAAATCTAATGTAAAATTTCGATTAAATTTTGCAAATTGTTGTTTTTCTTTTCTTTCTTTAAAATTTAATATTGAAATATAATTCCAAAATGCATTCCAGGCATAGTTTATTTTATTTGTGTTGAAGTTTTTTTGAATGTTAAAAATAATTATTTAAAAAAAAATTTTTCTGAATTTATATTTCAGTAATTTTATTTTACGTTTTAAATTTCAAGTTTCAAATATTTTTTATATTTATTTCATACCAAATTAAAATTTTTATTTGCTAGGTGACTAATACTTTATGTGGCCAAAAAGGTGAAAACAATGCTAAAATGCTAAAATAATTATTGACTGCTGGCAATATTTTTGCCTGAAAGACATTTTAAAACGATCAATTCAACAATTAAAAAAGAAAAAAAAGGCGAAGGAAGGTCAACAGGAAGAAAGGAAAGGTCAAAGGAGAAAAAGCAAAGATAAACTGTGAGGAGTTTAGCGATATTTTCTAAATATACCATCGAAAAAAATCATACTTGTACTGATCGGAAAACATTATAAACATGATTGAAACTGGTTTATTTTTCAACAAACTTCAATTTCTCTTGGTGAAAATTAACTCATTAACTAAAAGTTAAAATGAATCCAGTAACTGATTATTTCCTGAAATGGACATTTTTCTTCGAGAAATTTACCATCCTTTTTTTCATTTATCGCTTTTTTCCAAAATCACTTTTTAAATAAATATTTCCAAAAAGCATTTCTTTTTTGGGCAAATTTTATTTCCTTCTGGCAGTTATCCAAAAAGAAAAATTAAATTATATTGAACTTCTGTATTAAAAATCAATGTGGCACGAATTAACACAAATGTTTGCTGGAGATTTTTGAAAGAATTACTCAATTACAGTTATAACTGATCGCACTCAGTTTCATTTAAAATTTCCATTTAAATTAGGCAATGGAATATAAAATGGCAATTTGGTAATTCTATTAATTTTTTCATTTCAAAATTCCCTTTCAAATTTATTTTCTGTATTATCTCCCGAAATTTATATAATATTAATCTCATTTTTTAATTTATCGTATCGAATTTTCTCTTCCATTTGCAGTAATTTCAATGACAATTCAAAAATTTCATTCCTGCCCTTTTTTTTTTTTTGTTCAAATGGATATTTTCATTGAAATAACTAACATAGAATATAAAATTCCACCACGAAATTCTAAGCAAAATTCATCACAGTTATTCCGATTATCCCGAGTATTTCTGACTTTTTATTGATTGACAATTTAATCGATAAATTTCAAAAATGAAAAAGAAAATTTACTCTTTAAAACGGCAAAAAGTAAAGAAGCATGAAAAGATGATTTCCCTTTGGAAAGCAAAACGAATTATTGTTGCTTTTTCGCTAATTCATTTAAAAATTTCCATTTTGATCTAAAATGAAAGGGTTTTTCGAATCAAGCTAAAATTTCATGCATTTTTTCGAATACATAACCTATGACAGCATGATATTGCCAAAGAATATGTTAGTTTCAGTTCCGACCCGAATCCATCTTGAATTCCTTTTTTCTCTTCCTGAATTTTTTCTTCACAACTAATGAAAGATCGAGTATTTGCATTTTCCATGAATCAAAAAGTGGTGAACCAAAGTCACCTTCTGAACTCTGAACTCTAGTAGCCCGTGTAATTCATGTAACCTAGCACAAAGTTATTTCTCGGTAGCTCTAGATAATTTCTGAATACTTCTAAATTCACTGTTTCAGAAAAACTGTTATTAAAATGTATTCAGATAAGCAATGTAGTAATCAGCTGACACTTACAGTATTATTTTGTACATTTGTATTGCGTTCTTCCCTTTTAAATTTTATTTTATGCAACGACCCTTTATTATATACCACAAATAGAATGACTTTTTTCTTTTCCAGACAAATGAAATTTGATTGAAATTTTATTCCATGCGAATGAATTCATTCATTCCTTCATTTTCTTCTCTGTAAAATGGAAGGTCATCATGTAAATAGAAGGTCAAACAAACATGATGAACATATCGGTGAACACTGAAGAAAAGGCGTAGATCGGCACCTCAATGGAATATTTGCGCTGACAGAAAGAAGAGGATTTAAAAATTTAAAAAGCAGTTGTTGTCCAACATAAAACTGCCACTAGAAAAACTAGGTTTGTTTATCTTAAGAGTTTTTCCGACAAAACCTTGACGATATACCAATGGTTATTTTAGGAGTTTTTAACCGACGAAACCTTAGCAACAAACCAGTGGTTGTTTAAGAGTTTTTCCGACAAAACCCTGACGACAAACCAGTATTATTTTAAGAATTTTTAACCGACGGAACCTTAGTGACAAACCAGTGATTGTTTATCTTAAGAGTTCTTCCGAGAAACCTTGGCGACAAACCAGCGGTTGTTTATCTTACGAGTTTTAGGCGAAACCTTGGCACCATTTGTTCAAAAATGTTGAATATCTTTGACCAAACTTGCATTATTATCAGATAAACAAAATTTTCAGTGGATTCTTTAATAACTAGAAGACAAAGAAGAGAACTTAAATGCTTTTATTACCAAACATATAATTATTTCAACAAGAAACTTTCATGCAACACATTAAGAACACGTGAGAAATAAAGACATTATTAACTAAAAATTGAGAACTGTAACTGAAAATTTCTACACTGAAGTTTCAATATACTAAAGTGACAAAAGTTTCCTTTTTGTAAAATTTAGTTATCCGAAAGTAGATCCATTATAAGCCATAGAAGGTGCATCGATATCCACAAATTCAATGTAACATCTGAAAAACAATTTTTTTCTTGCTTTTTCAACAGAACTGCTGCAGAAGTACACTTTTAGAATTTTGCAGTAATTCGATAGTTCACTGAATAAAAGACCAATTAGGATCAATATAAGGGAATAAAATCTTCCGTATTTCAATCAATCATATGCGGAAGATATTCCAGTGACTGTGATCTTTGAAAAGAAAATGAAATAATAAAAGGAGTAATTATAAATAATAGAACAAAGAATTTCACTTTCTTTTTTTTAAATCTGTAAACTAAACAATAAAATTGAACTAAACCGATTCTTTGGAATTTTCAGTTCATCAGAGAGCAATTTGAACAATTTCTCAGCATGTGAATTATTGACGCTAGGACCAACACATCCAATTGATTTTAGAACACACACAGCACACGCATCCGTACTTCCTCCAAATGTCATTGCTTGTCCACCGTTCACGTGGATTGAAACATACTAAAAGAAGAACAATACAAGACTGAAACAACAACTAATTTCATCAATTTCTATTCCATTCTTACCATTTAAACAATTCGCAACCATACTTCAGTATTTATTTGTATTTTTACAATCACAAAAAACAACAATGCTGCACTTTCCAATAATTAGCATATTTTGTTCGCTTACAAAAACTCAACAAATATTTAATTCATTCCGCTTACCTCTCACAGTTTGAATATTCTAACTGATACAACGATTTCGTCTTATAGTAAAGTTCATACGTCTTACAGTTGTATGAACTCGAATTAACCTTCAATAACTATAAAAGTAATGAGATGACCACCATTTCGCTTACTGCTATAAAAGCTAAGTAAAAAGAAAAGGTCAAAAAACCCAACTGTTGCTTATATTATATTATTAGAAATAAAATTCAATGTCCATTTGAAAATCAAATCTCTCAGTTTTTATAAGACATTTAGCTCCTATTTCATTAATTAATGTTTCGGGAGGAAAATTTGAAATAGATTCAAAATGGACTATGTCGATCATTTCATTTCTCTGCCACTTTTTTCTCTTCTCCTCTCCCTCTATCTCTCTCTCTCCCATAACAATTTCTGGGATTTCAGTGTAAAAAAAAAGAAACAAAATTCACTTACACTTTCCGGTTTTCCAAGTGCTTTTGCGACCACATTTGATGCCTTCTTCAGGAAATCATTCGAAATACGATCCTTTGGTATGTTTGTATCGATCGAGAAATATGGCATGTTTTTCGAAATTCGAACTTTTTAAAGGAGCTAAAGTTTGTTTGACAAATGATACAATAACAAACAGTATGTATGACTAGAGAGAAATTAAATGAGCCAAATTAAAATGAGCCAGGTTAAATGAGCCAGATTGAATGAGCCAAATTAAAATGAGCCAGGTTAAATGAGCCAGATTGAATGAGCCAGATTAAAATGAGCTTCCGGAAAAACAAAAAAAACACATGAATGAGTGAATTTCTGCTAAAAGGAACTTCCCGAACTTTCTGGACCCCAAATTACTTCATCACGCAACCAACAACCAACCTGAACTGACCACATACTTCACTGAATAGAGAAAATACCAGAAAGTCTTGGCGATTTATAGAAAGAAGAAAAAAGAGAGAGAGAGAGATAGAGAGAAGAGAAGGAACACGAAAATGCACAGAGAATGTTACAAGAGCAACAAAGAGGGAGAGCATGGAAAACTTTGCTAGAGAAAAAGACAGATGCGTCAATGTCAATCGATGATGATGTCTATGTATGTCTTGCACTACTGTGCATTAATTACTGTTTGATATTTCCTACAATTTCCCCGCTCTTTGGGGGTGGTAGAATTTGCACAATTTTCAAAAAAATGTTCAAAATTTTGCAAAATTTCAGAAGTTACCAAAAAAAATTTCTGAGAGTTGAAACATTTTTTTGATTTGGAAAAAGATTTTCAAAAGTTTGAAATTTTCACAAAACGACAAAATATTGCTAATCGTAAATGGAAAGAAGATATAAAAAAAATTGCATGAAGTGAAGAATTTTGGTTAGAATACAATGACGGAAAACGTGTTGCTACGTGTTGCTGCGTGACTGAAACATGATGCATTATGCGTTGCAATTTGATTAAAGCATTTCAAATTACATACTACTTCGACACTGCCATTTATTGTCATCAAATTATAGAAGTAAAAAGAAAAATAAAACAATCATGCAATGATGCAGCTTAGTGGTTCTATATAATCAGAACTGTAATTTATTAATTACAATTAACTAAATCAACTAAATCGATAATTTATCTTTTAAGAAACAAAAATTCATTTTAATAAAAATAAATATCATGAAGCGGTCAATTGATGAACATTGTCATTAAGTTTATATTTGTAATTCGCCGATTTCTTGAATTGCAAAATTAATTAATTTGCTTTAATTTTTTCAATAATCATTGCAATTATTGATTTATTTATTCGATCAACTAGCGAGAAATTGATAAGCCAGTACCTTTTCCAATATCTTTTCATCCAAATTT